>JAVKPL010009403.1:0-373309 GCA_032173675.1 Gastrolobium villosum
CGGCTCAGTTGCGTGTTGCTCCCTCTTCTACCCAACACACTACCATCCACCCTCTCCTACCACTTCCACACCGTTCACCACCGTGCACCACCCTATCATCACTGTTCAGTGCCATTTGTTCTTGGGTGCAAAATTCTGGGAGTGAGAACTAGGTTGCTACATTTTTTTTTTGATTTTTTTTCATCAAAATGGCTGGAGACAAGGTAACCATCTATTATTCTTTTTTTTTTCTCATTACTCTGCAAGCGTGGATGAATTTGATATTTTGGCATGTGGTATGTGTTTGTTCAGATTGGGATTGAGAGCTGGTAAAATGATGTTGAACTTTTGCTGAAAATATGCGGTGCTATTTTTTTTGTATAATTGAAATTTGTCCAATATTAATGCTGTGTTGGTCATAAAGTGGCTTGATACAAGTGTTGTTTGGCATGATTAATGGGGTTGGGATTATTTATTTGAGTGGATGGTTGTATTTAAATCTGGGAATTGAGCTGAATGATAATATGAAATGAATCGGTCTGCTGATAATATTTGTTGTGCAAATGTATTGGGAACTTTTCTGAGTTTCAGGAGAAAAGACTGAAAAAGAGCACAGAAGGGTCGTCTACTGCAAAAAGACCCCGCCCAAATTTTGATCCCAGAAGATTTCTGTCCGCTGAAAAGCAGGACGTGTATGACACTAAACTGCTGAATAAAAATGTCATCAAAGAAAGGGGATTCGATTTGGGGAGTCTCCTACTTTTTGACAATATTTATTCGGTGGTTCAAAGGAGACACTGGAGGACATTGGTCACTTTTCCACAAGACAGTTCTGGGCGCATTCTCAGGGAATTTATTGCCAATGCTGATAAGAACATGGTCAATGCCACCCGAAAGAGTTGGGTGAGGGGGAAAGAAGTGCCATTTGATGCGGCGACAATTGAAGAATTCCTCCAGACTTCGTATGATCCTACGGCTGAGTGCGAGTTTGCCCGACTATTCAATCTGATGCAGCCGGTAGAAGGATATTATCGGGAAGAAATGCCCATCATAGCTGATGAAGTTCGGGAAAAGATCACCAGTCCATTCTCTGAATGGAAATTTAGGCCGGGTCTCACAAATGTACCCGAAAAATTTACTAGGCTCAGCCTTACTGGTGAGGCTATCAGCTGGCACACTTTTGTGAATGCAACCGTTATCCCTTCTACGAACAAAAGTGATGTTAATGTCGAGAGGGCTGTGCTATATTATGTGCTGATGGGGGATAAAAATTTGAATATTGCTGCCATTTTATCTGACAGGATTGTCCACATGATAACCCAGAGCAAGGAAAATAATCTATTGGCTCACAGCTCTTTAATCTCCCAGCTGTATTAAAGCTGGGGTTGAAATTCCTGCTAATGAGCCATTGGATGTAAAGGCTGAAAAGCCTATGACAAAGCCTGCCTTGGAAGGATATTACAAGGAATCTGAAAAACATGCAGCATGGCTTCTCAATAGCCAGGGAAATCCTATACCCCCTCCAGAGCCACAGGATCCACCAGTACCTCAGGCACCTCCAGCATCCCAGACATCAGCAGCATCCTCATCTGCTCGTCAGCCACTCTATGAGGACTCTCCGATCATACTCGAGATGCATGCCATGATGAAGGCCATGTGCTTGAAGATGGGGATTGATCCCGCAGATCCTCCTAGCTCCTTCCAGCAGCATAATATGGAGGATTGATCATTGGCTGTTGTTACTTTTATTTATTTTCGGACATTGTTAAATTTTGTGTTTTGTTTTAAATGACCAATAGGATTTTGTTAGGGTCAAGTACTTTTTGGATATGAACATCTCAGGCTCTCTCTCAATGTTTTGCTGATATATTATTGTTAATGATGTGTGCTTTAATTGCGCAGCCGTTCTTATCGATTGAACTTAGTTATTGCTGGGGACAGCAATTTCTAAAATCTGGGAATGGTGGATGACCTTGCCCACCTGTTCTTGCAATTTAGCTGCAATTGTGGAACCACACTTCATTTCAGGGGAGATATTCGAACCAACTTACATTTTCAGTTGAAATATCTGTCTTAGCTTAAGCAATTTTAAAAATTCAGCAAAATTTTTTTTGAAATATGCCTGTATGTATGTTGGTTGTTGGAATATGCCTATTGATAATCTCAGATTTAGATGTTGCTTCCTTAAACAAATGATTGAATTCATCTTAGGAAGTACATTAAGCTTTGAAAGTTTTGGCATGATGTCACTTGGCATGAGTAGAGATTAGAATTGTTCGTCTGTCTGAAATTATGTGCTAAGATTGATGATATGCCTGATATCTCTGTGAATTCTAGTCTGAAATCATAGCTTTGAGGTTTGAGCCTAGACAGTAAAATTTTTTTCTGAGAGGCCTCACTGTACTGGCACTCTAGAACTTGGTTTGTTTCTCTACAAGGCATGCATTTTAACTGATATGATAAGGCAAATTGTTCTTGATAGCTCTGGCCATAAAAGCTCACCTGTATACTTAATCTTCCATTGTTATCCCTTTGAGGTTTGAACCTATTCATTGGTGACTACCAAATTGTTGCTTAACCTATCCATGATGAACTTACCTTAAGTGAGATTGAACTACTGATTTTTCTCAAAAAGAGAGAAAATATCTAAGGTAAGCTCCACTACACTAAGCAGATTGAAAGGGAAAAGAAAGAAAGAAAAAAACAAAAAAAGGAAAAAAGAGAAAAAAAAAGGAAAAAGAAAAACATGCGGGTGAAGCAGTGTGAATAAATTGGTCAAACATAGGAATTGACTTCCCGAAATTCTGTGGGCGAGTTAGTGGAGCAAAATTGATAAGCTCTCAGTGTCAATCTCATAGCATTTGAAGCCACTCTCCATACAAAATTCCCACCTTAGCCAGGCCAAATTAAAACCATTGTAAGTCCATTGATAAGTTAAATGCATGTGTTTGAATCCTTCAATTTTAAGGATATTGAGAATATGATCAAGCCTATGGTAGTGTTTCAGCTGTGATGGTTATGTATGTCTGACACCCTAAAAACACAAGAGTGAGAGTGATATAGTTTGTCTTGGTGAGGGATGTTCAGATTACATTCATGAAATTGCAGAGAATTGATGGCATCATCAGAATTCTTGCAGAATTCAGTCAGGCATGACATAATGGTTTCTTCAAGTGTTTGGTTGATATTGTGTTGAAACACTACTGTACGAAATTCTAAGTTTGAATCAGTTTATTGCTGAGGACAGCAATGTTTAAATCTGGGAATTGTTTGATATGCTCCCAGCATATATACTTTTATAGATCAAAAACAGCAGGAAATCAGATCTAAAACTGTATATAAAGTGTATATGTGGTGAAATTATTGAATAAAATTGTCAGACACTCTCTCACTCAAATTCTTCATGTTTACAGGAGGAAAATAACAAATACAGGAGTAAGGAGAAGAATCAGACAGAAGCCCCACGCCCCAAGCGTAGGAATCCACGCTTGAAGCGTGGGAGGAGACTTCAGAACAGTGAGTCCACGCTGCAAGCGTGGAACTCCACGCTTGGAGCATGGAGAAAGCAAAAATGGCAGAAATTCCACGCCTGGAGCGTGGATCCTGCGCTCCAAGCGTGGGATTGAGAGAGACAGCTGTCAGTTGCGAGGAAAGGAGGATTTTCAAGTTATAAAAAGGGCATAAGGCAACCCTAGGAGACACATCTGATATTCTACACATCTGAGATCGTTCGGAGGCGGAAGTTCTGAGAGAGATCTCTTCTTCTACCTTTCTGTAGTTCTTTTAGTTTTTGTTTTTCAATTGAATTTTGGATTCTAGCCATGAAAATGGTTGGCTAGAACCTCTTTTGCTGTAGTTAGGGTCACGAACCCTTGTGAACCCCTGATACAATGGATTGAGTTTTTATGAATATATTTATCTGTTTGAATTTCGTTCTATTCTGTTCGTATTGTTATTGTTATTATTAGATCCGATCAATCTAGTAAGTAATAATAAATCTGAGGATTAGGGCCAACAAGAGGGATCTGAGGTCTTTAATCCGGAAAGGGGATGAACGACGGTATGAACATGATCTAGACATAGACATGATTCATATTGTAGATGTTTCAATTATCGATCATTATGCTTGATCTCATATAGGGCACCTCAAGGAATTAGGGTTCTATATGAGATTAAAGGGTTAATTCCTCAAGGGATTGAGAATTAACTATTGATACTTTTATCTGATAATTATCTAAATTCACGATTTATATATTAATACTTAACTTAATCCAGAGTAAAAGGTGGGGATCATTGGTGAGTGCTCCCTACTACAGCGCTTTTCTCATATATTTTAAACCCTTATTTCAATTCTTATTCAAAAAGAACCAAAAACAAGTATTTTAAATTTACAAATCAATTTCCCACACAATCCTGACATTCGTGTCAAAACCCTTTTGAAATATTTAATCTTAAAAGAAAGATTTTTAATTGATTTAAACACACTCTCTGTGGATACGAACTGTGATTTATCACTGTATTACTTGCGCGATTCGGTACACTTGCCGAGATCGTAACAAGTATTTAATACCCAAGGAAAGAATGGTTCTTGTTGTCACAAGGGCAAAATAATAATAATGATTTTTCTATTGGTATCAAATTTCCTACCCTGCTTTTATAATTACTTGCAGTTCAAGTTTTCAAACGTTAGGTACAAATTTCAACATCTCCAACCTTTATCCCCTTTCAATCACACACACCTTCTAAACTGATTTTTCACCTTACTCCTCTCACTTTAAGTTGAACTATTGATCCACAGGTTATGATTATAGATGTCTTTCTCTAATGTATCTTAGTATCTTCCATCTTTGGAGATTCATTAGGACTTGAAGACTTCATTTCTGCTTCAGATCCCCAGAATTCAAGTCAAAGGCAATTTTGTTGCTGCTGAACCTGCTTTCACAAGAGATGAATTTCTTGATTACAGCCAAATTGATCTGAATTCAAACCTTTCTTAGATATCCACAAACAACCACTTCAATGAGAACGTCCAAATTTCCATGTAGGGGATTGGATTATCGCCTATGCTTTCTGACTTTTGCTATATGTTTGCTATTGTTAGGAACAGTTTCAAGATTGAATATTCCAAATGTTTCTTATGCCACATTCACTAAGTTAGAAAACTACAATCCTAAGAGGGTTATATCAAAAGGAAAAGGGTACCCTCCTGTGCTTGCATATTGGATTTTTGGCACCAATGGAGAGAGTAAGAAGATGTTGAGGCTGTTGAAGGCTGTTTACCATCCAAGAAACCAGTACCTACTTCAGCTTGATGATGGTTCCTCTGAGTCTGAAAGAGTGGATTTAGCTCTTTCAGTTAAATCCCTTAAGGTTTTTGAGGCTTTTGGAAATGTGAATGTCATTGGGAAAAGTTATGCCATCAATAGGATGGGATCTTCTGCACTTTCTGCACCTCTACATGCTGCTGCTTTGCTTCTTAAAGTGAACAAAGATTGGGACTGGTTCATCACCCTAAGTGCTTCAGATTATCCTCTCATGACTCAAGATGGTAAGTGTCAGTCACTGATGTCTATGTGTTAACAACTTCTGTTCTAATGTTCACTTTGTATTAATGGTATGCATTGTGACTTGGTTTCCAAATTAAGGTCAATTTTAAATTTTAAAGGACTGTGAACACCAACCAAGTAAATTAATGCTGATTGGTAGACATAATAGTTTTGTGAATTGATTTTTGAGATCTATGAGATATATAAAACCATTGATGTAGTCTCACCCAACATCTTAAGCTATTGGGTTGAATTGGTTCTTTACATGGTATCAGAGTCTCGTGTCCCAGTTCGATCCTCGCCGCCCCCCACTTTCTTTCGAGTGGAATTTCTTTGTTCGCGCAGGTAGGTGGGCCTGTGCATTGTCCACCCTTCAAGCCCAATGGACTCTCGTGTGAGGGGGCGTGTTGAGATATATAAGACCATTGATGTAGCCTCACCCAACAGTTTAAGCTATTGGGTTGAATTGGTTCTTTACATCTATAAAAATCAAATTATCAAACATTCTACATTGGCTTAACATATTCAATTGCTCATGATCTTCTTCTTAAAGCCGACTTAGTGTTTCTTGAATTGTGATCACCTGACCTAAAAAAATAAATTTGGAGCCTGTTGTTTCTTTCTGATCCATAAACCTTAATTGGAGTAATAATTCAAACGTGCTTTATTTATTTTTCTGCAGATATCCTTCATGCTTTCACATTCTTGCCAACATATCTCAACTTCATTCATTACACTAACAAGACAGTTCGGAACGAGTAAGTAATCCCCAAATTAAGGTCTGGCTTATTTCCTTAATCATATGCATGTTGTAAAGTTTTAATTAAACAATCATATTGACAACTATAGCTGCTGAAAAAATAAATTAGTGCCCTTTTTTCCTATGTTTGATTGGAGAGCCCTTTATTAACTTCTGCAATAGAAAAATCATCTAATCATAATTGATAATTGTATCTGTCAAAGATATGTATGTATTTGATATCAGGGTTTATTATTTTCTTAATTCATTTATTATTATTTGTTGAGATATATAAAACCATTAAAAAGCCCTCACCGATTAGCTTAAGTAGTTTTTGGGTTAGATTGGCTCTTTACATGGTATCAAAGTTTCGATGTGCCGGGTTCGATCCTCACCGCTCCCATTTTCTTTCCGGTGGAATTTCTTTCTTCGCACATGTAGGTGAGCCTGTGCATTACCCACCCTTCAAGCCTAGTGGCTCTCGTGTGAGGAGGCGTGTTGATATATATAAAACCATTAAAAAGCCCTCGCCCATTAGCTTAAACTCTTGAGTTGAATTCGTTCTTTACATTATTTTTCATTTTTTTCCTTTGTGGGGAGGGGGAAATAAATAATATACTTGCTCTTAATCATCACAAAGAAGCGTAGATTATGATCTTAATAATAATGGGTCCAACACTGCATGTTGGTAACGAGATTATTTTTGGTGGATCGGGACCACCATTTTTAGGTGGTCCCTTAGTGTAAATAGGAGGGTAAAATTGGAAAAGAGGAAAAATAGTAGGATAAAAAAAGAAAGAAAAAATTAATAATGTAAGAAGGAGCACCAAAAAATTCAGTGTTCCTGAAACATATTAAATATTTCCCTTGCTAACAGAAAATAAGGGAACAAGCTTTTTCAAATATCTCCATCATGTAACCAATTAGTTTATAAAATGGTCGATGACCTGATGCAGGCAACGAGACATTAATCAAATTGTGGTAGACCCAAGTTTACATAATGAAAAAAGTAGTCCACTTTTCTTTGCTGTGGAGTCCCGAGATACCCCAGATGCTTTTAAGATATTTCGAGGTCAGTCTACTCTCAATCGAACCTCAAAGTTTATACCTTTGTTTCCTAGGCAGGAAAAATCTACGGTGCTACGGATGCATCGAATATCCTGCATCCCTAGTCATTTTTGTTATGATATATAGGAATAAATTTTTGGTGTTACTATTGCACCAAAAATTTAGTATATCCAAAAAAATCTACGATGTTACGGATGCATTGAGTCTCATGCATCCCTAGTTCATTTTTATTAGGATACATAGGTCAATCCTGAAGTCCTAATAATTTGCACAGAATACACATATATATCCTAGTAAAAATGAATTAGGGATGCACCATCGGTTGCACTGAAGTTTTGTTTTCTAAGCAGATATAGGAAATTATAAAGACAAATTTGATACTTAATTTTAGTAGGGACAGGATCTGTTTATAAATTTTTTGGAATTTTTTTACAAATTACACCATATTCTCCTGGGAGAATATGGTGTAGTTTGCAAAAGTTTGTATTCTCCTGGAAGAATATAGTGTAGTTTATAAGAATTTGTAAATAAAAAAGTTATAAATATAACCTGCCCCATTTTAATAATGAAAAAGTACAATTTTTATAGTTATATATGTTTTTCATGTTATCTAATTATTAGGTTCACCATGGGTGATTCTTACAAGAGATTTTATGGAGTACTGTGTCAGTGGTTGGGACAATTTACCAAGAAAACTTCTAATGTTCTTCAGCAATGTGGCATATCCTGTGGAATCTTATTTCCACACAGTCTTGTGTAACTCACCCGAGTTCCAGAACACCACTGTGGACAATAATCTAATGTACAATCTTTGGGACACTGATCCATCTGAATCACAATTGCTTGATTTGTCACACTATGATACAATGTTGGAAACTGGGGCTGCATTTGCACGTCCATTTGGAGAAGGTGATCTTGTTCTAGAGAAAATTGATGAATTGATTCTTAACCGGTCATCTAATGGGTTGGTTCATGGAGAGTGGTGTTCAAACTCAGAAATAAATAAGACTACAAAAGTTTCAGAAACTGAGGAAGATTATTTCTGCTCACTATATGGCAACATTGATACTGTAAAGCCAGGGTTGTTTGGCATCAAGCTTAAAACTCTATTAGCTGAAATTGTCAACAATAGGAGATTTAGAACTAGCCAGTGCCAATTTCAAAAGGGGTGACAAAGTGGAATGTTGCTAACTGGCTTAATGAGAGAGTCCTTTGCTATTGATGCCTGGAACAGAATATTCAAGATTGTGTGTGGCTCAAAGTCGAGTTTGTATCCACTCCTCTAAACTCACAGCTCAGTTATAATTTTGTTCCTTTTAGTTCTTTTTTCCATGAAATATTTTGCGATTGGCTAAATTACTCAATATCACATTTAGTTGGGGTCATTTGTAGTTTGTAAGATTGTATAAATCATATACTTTCTTAAGGGAAATAATTATTTCATGTAAGCCCCATTCCCCGAGGGTCAAGCTCTGCCTTGGTCCCACCACCGGCTAGAGTATGAAATTTCTTCAATTGTTTTAAGAGCCCTTATGGGTCGTATCGGGATTCCCCTGAACGACTTCGCTGAGGAGCGAGATCAGCTCCTTTAGCCTTAATAGATCTTAAGAGCATCTCATCCCTATGTCTTCAGCTTTTAGAGCGGAAGATAGAGGGGGCGTTGTGCCTTAAGATACAAAAGCGCCTTTTGTCTTGCGCATTAAATAGGTGGAGTATTATACCTGTTTATTAGAAATAAAATAGCACATCCACTATTTTTTCTTTTTTTGAAAAAGTGGTGGACCCCACTATCTTGTTTCTGTTGCATGAGATAATTATCTCATGCAACATGAAATTAATAGATCCATTCTTTTAAATAATATAACATCCATAATTCTAAGTAATGTTTAAAAAAAACCTGAAATTGAAAATTCAAACTTACATGATTTTCTTCTTTCACATGCTTAAACGTTTAAAAATCTCTCCTCTCCTTTATCTCATGCAACATGAAATCAATAGATCCCTTCTTTTAAATAATATAACATTCATAATTCTAAGTAATGTTTAAAAAAAACCTGAAATTGAAAATTCAAACTTACATGATTTTCTTCTTTCACATGCTTAAACGTTTAAAAATCTCTCCTCTCCTTACATCAAATTGATAATAATATTGATAATAATATTAGTTGGTAGTAATAATAACATATCTTTTGATTATCAAAAAAAAATATATTATATATATATATATATATATTTATTTATATTGGAAATGAGAGAACTAATTTTGTTGAGTCATCATTGGAGGCTAGAGAGCACGGACACGCCTTTTTTGTCAAAATTCACGTGTCGGACACGTGTCCGACACGGACACGCTCCGACACGCTCGGACACGCGTCCGACACGTGGTCAACATTTGGGGACACGCGGTCAACTCTCCGACACGTTCCGACACGTTTTTCGGACACGCAGTCAACCTTTTCTGACACGCAGTCAACGTTCGGACACGCTGGGACACGTTTTGGACACGCTGGGACACGTTTTTTTTAAAATCTTAATTTTATTTTATTAACTAAATAAAAAAATAATTTATAAATTAATTTTTTTCTATTATAAAATATGATATGAAAAATTAACAAAGTACAAAAAATTATTTTTATTTTTATTTATGTTATGAAATTTAAATATTTGATTAGTTATATTACTTATCATGGACTCTTATATGTATTAAATATAAATTATATTATATATATTAAAATTTTTATTTAATATCAAAACGTGTCCCAACGTGTCCAAATATGACATTTTTTAGAATTAACGTGTCGGCGTGTCGTGTCGTGTCGTGTCCCGTGTCCCGTGTCCGTGTCCGTGCATCATAGATTGGAGGAACAAAAATTGTATAGCAGACTTAAATTGTATGTACGTGTATATCACACGCGATTCATTAAGTATTTGGTAACAAAAATGTTTGATTGACATAATCTTATTATTTTATTAATTGATTTAGTGGAAATCGCAATAAAATAAAGGGGTAAGTTATATTTATAATTTTTTTTTTTACAAATTACATTATATTCTCACGGGAGAATATAAATTTTTGCAAACTACATTATATTTTCACGGGAGAATATAAATTTTTGCAAACTACACTATATTCTCCCGGGAAAATATAATGTAATTTATTTATAAAAAAATTCCAAAAGATTTATAAACGGATCGTGTCAATAAAATAAATTATAGATGATTCTTAATGATTTTGACTTACCCTTTTGACTTTCGTAACGATTTTTGGACAACTCAGTGACGTGGTTGCTGCTTGCAAAGTAGTAGGAGATTTTGAGCTTCTTAAAAATCTCTCATCAATTAAGGATTAATCCATTACAAACGGCTTAAAATAACATAGAACGTTTATAGCCATGAGTTAATTAAAATATTAAAGAAATCAAATTACGGTCAGGAATGGGCCATGACAATTGACAAGTAAACTGATCTTAAGCTTTTAAATGCCTCTCGTCAAATAAGTATTAAATCATTAAAAACCCCTTAAAATAATGGATTTTATATTTCTCATTTAATATGAGAATTCAATCTTTCTTACATACATTTCAATTTTCGTGTTAATATGGATCCTACATCTAATTTTTTCTAACACATGGGTCTCACATATTTTTTATCTCTACAATATAAAATTTCAATTCTCAATTAACATGATAAATATGAAATTCTAAAATAATTTAGTAAGCTTATAGCCATCAGTTAATGAATATGTTAAAGAGATCAAATTATAGTTAAGAATGGGACATGACATGACATAACAACTAAACTAATGTCACGATTTTAAAATTCAAAGTAAATTAAACTTGTGGTTTAAAGATAATGGCATCGGGACAGAAAGAGTCTCGTTACGAAAAAATAAAAATAAAAATTTCTTTCACCTCGTGTCTCTGTCTTGTGTCTGTGCGATTCTTTCAATAACTTTAAACATCAACCACAATAAAGTGCTTTTGCTATTCATCGAGCCTTCTCAACCCTTCACTTTTCATAAGAACATTTAGACCTCACATCTATCTCTCTCTATTGTATCTGTTTATTTGGCTATGAGTGACTGAACACCATCCTTTTTGCGGTAGCTCAACCTCTTTGATTGATTAAAACTTCCCTGTTTTTTGAGGTTGTTGCCATGCATTATTACACGGCAGAACTTGTGGGTTCGAAATTGGGACCAAAAGCAGAAAGTTAGTTGACGTGTGAATTTAAAATTTAGTATTCCAATTTCCAACTTTAGTATCTTGGTGATAGAACATCAATTATGGTTGGTGACTGTTCAGAAGCAAATAAATGTACCTCAACTAAAGCAAAGATAAAATATGTTCATAAGTTTTCATGACCCCCATTTTTTTAATTTCGAAATCAGTAGTAGCTAGAGACGTGCAGGCATAAGCAAAACGAATAATGAATGGTTCGCAAGGATTAAATTTATTTCGAAATCAGAGGTGGACGACATAGTCATGAAACAGCATATAGATTAAATGCATGATCAATTATCATGACCCCATGTTAGACATTTTTGGTTCATTTTTCTTACCCCACAGATAAAATACGTAAATCTTCGGTCTTTTGGCGATTTTACTTTTAGCTATGTAACTGAATCAAACTTTGTATAAGGGCATAAATAACAGCGGCAATGTAAAACAATAAAAAGTAAAAATATTTCCCTTGCGTTAAATTGTTACACGTTTGATATTGATTAATAGGAAGCTAGCTAGCTAGGCTCGTAGATTTTAATTTTAGGTTAGGATTCGTCCGATCCTTCTTGTAATTGGAGGCGGTGTGTGAAGACACGTGCGAGCTTGGCATGTGCGGCCATAATGAGCTTAGCTGGCACCCCTGATATTGCCTCCAATCTCGACAGATTCTGAAACGTGGCTAGTGACTCGTCCCCACAAAATCTGAGGCCCAACCAAAACGACGTCGCAGCAGCAACCCTTAACGGAACACCAACGCACGAACCCAGAGCACGTGACGCCACGCGATTACCGTTCACACCTAACTCTAACCCTAACTCTCTGCTCCATTTCACAAACACCTCCTCCGACTCCGCCACCGACTCAACATTTCTCCGCCTCTTCTTCGCCGCCGGAGATCCATCGTCGGTCACGGAACTCGAACAACTCCTCACCCTCCCCGCCGTCCCCACCGTCGCGCGGCGCTTAACCTTAATCTCCTTCGGAGCCGCAGCGCAAGACTCGGAACTGGAAACGGAAGCAGATGAAGAAGACGAAGTTGCATCATCGGAAGGATTCTCCGGCGAGCAAGAGCGGCAGGTAGGTGGGAGGCAGGGAGGTGTAGCGCCGGCGATGTGAGTTTGGGCGAAACGGTTGCATTCGGAGCAGAGGAGGTGGCGGAGGTGGCGAGCTACGAGGAAGTTAGCGCGATGAACGGCGTCGTCGCAGTTCCAGCAGAGAAAAGCTGAATCGGAGGGGCAATAGAGGGAAGCTTGTTGATCGCAGAGCTCGCAAACCCTAATATTCATCTTCATATGAATGTTGATTTCGAAAAACAAAAGATTCTGTTATGTTGTGAAGTTGAAATTTCAAAAAGAAGGTCAAGGCTCAGAAAGATTGCTGAAACAGAATGAACGAATATTATATTTATAATATAATTTGTGTTACTCATGAGACTCTTTATTTATACCACTCAACTTAACCGTACCACATTTTAAATAAGGGAAGCAAAGCCACGCCTTTTGTTTTTCGATATGTGCATTTATTTTGTTATAGTTTTATTGTGGCTATAACGTGAGCTACTCACCTGGGCATGCAGCGATGCTAAATTAAACACCATACATATATCAATATCACTCAACAACTTTTCTTATAAGTTACAAAAATATTTATGTGTGGCGTCGTCACTTATTAGGTATTATATATAAAACTTCACAAGTCCCATATTAATTTAAGGTTTATCATCTATTATTTAACATGATCACAAAAAATTTCCTACACTTACAACATTTTATGGGACCCGCAGCAATAAAAAAAAACAACGGCACGTAAAACGAATCTCTATAACATAAGACAATCATTTTTCCTACGAATAATTCTTATAAAACCCTTAATTTAATCACTGTTTAATGTTTATCTATTCCCACGACACATTATTTTGACCGATTGATTATTTTATTAACTATTGGTTTTTGACCGATTGATTATTTTATTAACTATTGGTTTTTTTTATTAAAATGTCGATGATAGAACTGATCGACTAAACGAAGACTTGTCACTTGCCACTTAGCTTTCTCGTGCCTTTTTTAGCCCATTCTATTCTAAACATCGTCTCTCTCGAATTTGTTATTTAATATCTTTCTTCTAGAAAGCATGTGTCATTGTTTCTATTTTATTTTGTTTTTTATCCCGGGAACCTTTAAATATTTTCATATATATAATAATATTTAAGTTTAAATCTATAACTTGAAGCAGATTATTTACACTGATCATCACTAAATAATTCTTAATGACGTATAACAGCCATGATCAATATTCAATAATAATATAAAATAAACAGTTGAGGGGTATAAGATTTGATGTTATAATATTTAGTTATTGATGCAGATTCTTATATGTGATATGTTATAATAAATGTATAATAAATAAGAAAGATTGACGGTGTAATATGTTTTGAGAATATGGAAGCGTTGGTTAGAGGGAAGAGGGAGGTGGAAAATATCTGAGGAGTGAGGAATGAGTCTCGCACGTCACAAGTTCACACAACACAGAAGCAATCTCCACCAAGAGTTGGATCCATCGAGTGCTGTCCTCCGCGTGGCACCATTCAGCTTCCTCCTCATTATTTCAACCATGCAACGAATCTCATCAACATGATCACTTCCACCGATTTTGGACTTTTGTGGAGGATTTGATTTTAGAAATGTCAAATCATTCTTTTACCTACACAATAAAAATTATATTTATGGATTTGATATTTGATCTTTTAAGAATATATAATTATATTTTTTTAAGTGTGAGAAAAAGAAAATAAATGGATTTTTTAATTTAAATATTAAATAAAAAATATTAGTTTTAATTAAAATAATCATCTTTACAAGGATAAATAATTTTTCCTATATCTTATATCAGTTCAAATTAAAAAAAAAAATAAGTATCTTCGATTTTTAAAAAGTTTCATATCATAATTTATTTTATTTGATATTATTATAATGAGATGTGAATAAATAATTTTTTTATCACAGCTCTAGATTTGTCTTCTTATATATTTTATGACATAAGGATAATTTTTTTTATTTCTAATTACATTTTTCTCATTACATAAATTTTGTAAAATATTAATGCCAATTACGAGTACGTGCTAAATTTTTGGATGTGACAATACATAAAAATTTAGTAGAATCAATCCTAATTAAATAATGAAAATAATATAAATATAAATTGGTGTATGTATGTATATATATTATGTATAAAAAAAGATTCTAAAAAAAGTTTTTCTATAAAAAAAATTCTAAAAAAATTATTTCCGGTGAATTCAAAACGACGACGTTTTGGGACGAAAATTAAGTTATTTTTATAATTCTAATATATTGCATGGTTATATTAATTTTTGTTATTATAATTTTTAATTTTATAACACAAAACGATGTAATTTTGAGCTCACTGAATATAACTTTATCTCCGGTGACCGGAGAAATATTTTTCCTAAAGAATTTCTCCGGTCAATTGGAGATAAATTAAGTTATCTCCGGTGAGTCCAAAATGACGTTGTTTTGCGACGAAAATCAATGATGTTTTTGTAATTTTAATATATTGCAGGTCATATTATAACAATTTAATTTTATAACATAAAATAACGTAATAAGAGAGAGAAATACTTTTCCTTGAATTAAAAGTTCAAAACTTGAACGTGGAAAAAAAGCTATGGTTGCGTGAGAAGGGTAAAGAGATGTTGGGCTGCATCACCGTTCATAGATGAGGTGACAAGATGTGGAAGGACATACTAAATAAGGGAGGGAGCTACGGGAACCACAGAATGGAGTGGAGAGATAATTACCGTCCAATAAAGCAATGCTTTTCCCGTGATACTATGGTGTCTGTGTCGATATATTTATTTGTAAGTTTTTTCTTTTTCTTTTTTAAATATATCCACCTTAATTATGTATTTGAGGCTCGTGTTTAGTGATTTATAGATATATTTAATAAGAATTGTCAACTTAGCTAAATTCATTGTGTTATTTGGAAGTTTTTAGCATGGAATACATTATTTTTTTCCTTATTTCTTTTATTTTTTGGGCTTCTTTAACTATGCGAGATCCGTCGTAATTATTAAGATTGTGGAAAAAAAAAAAAAAGGCTGAATATTGAAGGTTGTGCAAGTGTCATTCAGCAAGGTTGCGAAGGTGCCGAAGGATGAATGATGATGCGTTGCTGAATGAATTTAGTGGCTATGGGAAGGTGCAAGGATGTACTAGTGGGGAGTGGGGGCACTTGATTCATATGAATATGTTAGTAATGCTTGGTGTAGGTGTAGTCTCATCTTTGGAGGCTGTCAATAACAACCACAAAATCAAATCATGTTTCTCTTGCGCTCCTCCCTTCGCGATCAATCTAATCGTTCAAAAAAGTAAAGCTACGAGTTATTATGATCGAGAATGAAATTACTTTAATAAAAAGAATGTCGTCACTTTTTTGGAAGTACTATCAAATGCTCATGTAATTTCTGTCCCATATGTACGCTTAAGTAGTAGATTATTTATTGTTTTTTGGTGAATAGTAAAAATTTTTCCATTATTGTAAATGTGCAGTGAATTATAAATAATTGCTAAAGGAGAAAAAAAATAACAAAAATGACACGTGGCTGACAGTAATTCGCCACATAGTGGCGAAAGAAAAAATTAATTTTGCTGACTGTGCAGCCTAACATGGCATATTTCCCTACTTTGTGTAGTGAATTATTTGCAAACATAATTCGCCGCACAAAGTAGCGAATTATGCCGCGTGGCATTTCGGAAATTTTTACTGTTCGCGTGGCAGTCTGGTAAATAATTTGGTGAAGTGTGGCAAAATGGTCACTGATCCCTTAAGTAGAGCTGTCAATGGCAGAGTCAGTTCGGACTTTGGTCTTAAAAGATTAAATTTATATTTAAATGTGTCAGTCTGATCTAATTTGTTACTGTTATGAATATAACTATCGACATGTGACCTGACTTACTTATAAAAAAATAAAAGCATGATTTAGCCTATTAGCATGTTAACACACAAAAAAAAGACAACAAAAATTTTATCCAAACAAAATATATGATAAACAGTACTAATAATTCCACAAAGATTCGTAATTCAATAGAGTATAACATAGAATAAAATCATTCAACGAGTCTATTTAACCAATAAAATGGATTGAGGAGAGATGGGGGCTATTATGGGTAGTATAAAAAAATATAAAATAAAAATAAAATTTAGTATACTAGGCTAGCCTTAAAGGCTTTAAGGCTAATCTTTTAAATTGAAACCTGATACCTTTTTATTAAACGAGTTGTTATATAAGTCTAAGTTTAATTCTAACGTCCAATTTTAAACATATAAAGTAAGGAATGCACAAACTAAATCAAAGGTCCTTAAAAGCCTCCGGTTTGTTTACCTATGCTTAAGCCTAGTGTGGTTCAAATATGTTTATTTGGTCCCCTCAGTATTGAACGAATCAACTTCAGAATGTGTAAATTTGGGCTTAATTTTCAAAATTTTAAATAGTATTGAGAAATAGTGTTTTAGCCGATCGGAGTTTTATGAAACCCCTCAACTAAATAGTGCGCAAATACCAAGTGACCAAGAATAATAATGCATACATGAACTTTGAAAATTACAGAAAAGAGCATACTCGATTTTTTTTTTTTTATTTGGTTCATAAGCCTATATATATATATATATATATATATATATATATATATATATATATATGATGATCTCTGACAGTTAAATTTGGTTCAAAAGAGCCGTTTCAAAAAAATCAGATGGTGGCATCTCTCCATTATTTTATCGATATTTTTTGGTATAACGGCCGGAGTTCGAATTTCAAATTTCAACCGATATCCTCCTGTCATATATATATATATATATATATATATATATATATATATATATATATATATATATATATGTGTGCGCGCGCCTAATGTCTCTTTGTTTGGTTCCAAAGTTCGTTTTGAAGAGATGATCTCTCCATTTTTAGCCTAAACTAAAACATCAATATCAACAATAACTAATAACAAAAAAAAGAAAAAAAGGATTCGAACCCAAAGCATACAATTGTCATAAATATAAAAAGGTCAACAAGATAAATCAATTTCTATTGACAACTCAACCATACAAATATCATAAATGAAATATGAGTTGAATGAGTCAATTCTTGTTGATTTGAAAGTAAAAATAAAAAAAATATTGAGGTACAAAAGAACTTAAGAGGGTTAAAAAAAAATCATATCATAAAAATAAGAACAATTTATTAAGATAAATTTAAAAAACTTCAAGTGGCCTTGGCCGCCTACAGCATAACATATTAACGTAGTTCCTGCATGCTGTTCTAAGAACTATTGAAGAATCGGAATCGGGTTTCACATAGTTTTCACATTCAAAACCCAAATTTAGACCTCACAAATTGCCTCTTGAAATATTGTTTATTATGCAATGAATAACTTATAGCTCTTATGGCAACATATTCCATAAAGCTAGCTTTTCTCACACCATGGTGCTCTCATTTTGGTTGAAATATTATGCAATGGATTGTGTCAAGATGCAAGGCGTTGACACTTTGTAGTTTGCCTCCGAGTTCAACTGTGTAATTGAATTCCGTTTTGTGTACGTCTTCGATCAGTCTTCAAATGTTACAAAAATCAACAAATCAATAAAATGTCACTAAAAAAGTCAATGAAATTGGGTTAATAGGTGATAAATGACAACCGCAATCAATTAATCCGTAAACTTACACGGGCTGAGCATAGGTGACACTTAAGAAATGTATTTAAAATTTGAGCCGAGTTAAAGAAGCTTCAATCTTTGCTTTCATCTTATTTGGTTTGGCACCGTAACAAAGTGAATTGAAGATTGACTTTGGAATTATGAATTTACTTATTTACTTTAGACTGAGTTTAGAGTCAGAGTGCAAAAACGGATTCAATATGTTAGATTGACATTGTTCTTTCCAGCCTAATTGACTGTCGAATATAACCGACCCAATATTAGAGAGCCTATACTATCGCAGCTGCACCAACTCCACCGCATCAGTGCTATCATATCAATGAGCTCATTTATCATGAGCTGGTATCTCGTGGTCCTTTTCCAAAAATACAAAAAAAAAAAAAAAGATTAGGAGGGGATTTAAATGAAAGAAAATGGTATAAATGGAAGAAAAAATTTCTTTTTAAATATAAGTGACAAATTTTGAAAGGAAGTGATAGGTATGACGGTGGTACCAAAAGTTTGCTCCATATCAACACCTAGATAGCAGACTTCCCAACTTTAAACATCAAATGTCTTATTTGGGATGTCCTTCTCTCCCCTTTGTCTACATGGACACCAAAATGTTCCTCTCCCTTTCTATGTCTTCCCCTGCACAGCAATTGCTACGATGCTGATAGCGGCCGCAAAGCGCCTTGTCCTTGTAAGGCCAAGTTGTTATGGCTCTTCCCCATAATAGTCGACTTAGCTCGCTGCTCCATCAAAATGGAGCTTAACCCTAACTATAAATATTCTCTCCTCCTTCACCATAAACACACACAATATCACTACTTTCATAATTTATTACTTTGTCAACTTGGAGAGCCACTATAGCCATTTAACACCAACCCTCATTGTTATACATAGCACTTAGGAACACTTTGCATAGCCTTGATCTATATCATTACTGTCAAGGACACCCCTATAGTGATTCTCACAATCCCTGGAGTTACATACGCGATTCTCTTATATAACAACAGTTCAGACATGTTTAACCCCCCATAAATGGCGGGAATTCTATCCGTCAACTCGATTGAACTCGCCTGTAAAAGGGTGAATCAAAACAAATTCAACCCATTACGGGGTAGGTTGACCCATTAGATTATTTTTTATTATTTTATCTTTTAAAAATATTAATGACGTTTTTTTGTCTCCATTTGATAGCTTTAACATATATGGGAAATACAGTTTTGAAAAAAATTCTTTTTTTAATATGTTGGCGGGTGAGACGGGTTGAGATTTTCAACCCACTTTAAAAATTCTGTATTTGAACCCATCATATATAAGACCGCATCAAAATAGATTCAATTTGTTACGGGATGGGTTGACCCATTGGATTATTTATTTTATTGTTTTTTTGAATTATTAATCAATGACTTCTTTTGGAGCTGTGTGATCTTCATTTGATACCTAACACTTACAGGAAGTATAAGCTTTGAAAAAATATACTTTTATAATATATAAGCTTTTATAATATATTGGCTCACGACAAGTTGAGATTTTCAACCCACTTTTAAAAATCAGGTTGTACATCATTTTAAGCACGTTGAAGGGAGGACGGGACGAGTCGAATTACCCGCCTTGCCACCTTATTAATGTCATTTATTCAGGCCAAGAAATCACTTGATGTCCTCTAGCCAAGTTGGGCTTCCTCATGAGATTGACCATTCAGCTGTTCTCTCAATGCCTGTTGATCAGCATGCATTTTCACATGGTATGGAATATGGATCATTGTCCCCAAAAAACTTGGACCGAGTTCCCAGTTTTGAGTTGTTTCATTATTGGGTTTTATGATTATAATGTTCCATGATCCAAGAAAATTTTTCTACATACACAATCAAGAGGCGGGATCCATATGTTTTTTTTATCTCTTTCATCATTCCACTTTCTCTCTCCTTTTTATTGTGAGTGTAGGAAAATTTTCTTACATCATGTAACATTATACTCATTAAACCCTTCATTATTTCAACAAATAAGGACCCATTTTTTAAAACTATAACCGTACTGCTCAAAGCCTCAAACACAATTCAACATCAGGGAGTGCATTGGAGCTGTTCAGCCACCCAAAATAAATCAAAATCTCCAAAAAGAACTAGCTGTGTCACGGGACAATAATACATGACTTTTTTTGCTAATATATAAATCAAAATACATTACAGAAAGCTCATTTAAACATTTTCAGCAAAAAAAACGCAGTGGAAACCAGCTCTTCTATAATTTCTCATCTAGGGCCAGTAACTCTTCTCTCACCCTTATTTCATGGAATTGCTCTCCATTCGGACAAAGACACAACAAGTCTATCATGATGAATCATCAGCATCTCCTGCCACTCTAAGCACTATTTGGTTGGCCTCTAAATTTTTATTCTGAAAAATATTCAATGAATGAAAAAAATTAAGTTCCTGTAGAAGATCTAAGTTTCCAAGTTTAGAATAGAAACATCATCATAAATTTAATGCATGCATGGTTTCTGACCTCATTCTTGTTTAATGTCGAATTATGTCCTGGCAACGGTGCTGCCTTTGATAGGTCCCTCAGAGTACCCTGTGTTCAGAAAATGTGAAACATGTCAACGAACTAAATCAAAATAAGGCACAAAAAATTGCTGAAAAGTTCAACGTAATAGTACTTAAAATAAAAAGAGAAACTTAGTGATGTTTTAAAGGAACGAGTGCAACATACAGTGTAGTATCCTACTGAATTCAAATTGATTTGAAAGATGAAACATCTTTTCCATATCCAGATATCAGAATTGGATATTTCAAAAGGAACTTAGTGATTGTGCTGTAATTTTCTTCAAATGTATTTAGTCAGATATAAGAATAAGTTTAACCGCCTAAGAGCCAATAATTATAATTGATCTTTTATATTTTGAATTTTTTCCCTAAAACCCGATTAAAACATATCGTTTGAACTGATAAATCATGGTCTATAATAAGGACATCGATAATCTGTGCTGGTCTCTTTCCAGCTAACTCGGACAGATTGTCAAATCATTCAGTTGGGTCCAGTCTAAACATGAGATTAAGTATTTGGCTTGTATGGTATTATTTTTGTTTTCTTCTCAAAGCTTTTTATTTTATGCGAGGAGTTCCACTCATAGGTTCACATGTAGTAAGTTACCTAAATTAATGTCAGTGATTCATAATATACTGATAGGATCTGGATCAGAGATGCAGCAAAATAACTAATAAGACAGAGTATTTTGGCCCAAGAGGAACACCTTCTGGATTTTCTGTATATTGATAAGCTGAAATTACAAACAATAGTAATAAAAATGACAGAGACTCAAGCTAACTACAATGGAGGTTTTCCTATCATAAACGAAGACAGAAAATGTAAAGAAAGAAAGATACAATTCAACACATTCGAGAGGTGTTGATTCTCTCCCAATCTGGTTTCCCAGCCCAAGTCCCAAATTCCCAATGCCTTCTTCTCATGCCACCTTACACCTTTTATTCCCTCTAACAGCCATGCCACCTCAACACAGTCCTCCTTCTTTCCTCTAACAAACTCATTCTTATGCCACCTTACACCTTTTATTCCCTCTAACAGTCATGCCACCTCAACACAGTCCTCCTTCTTTCCTCTAACAAATTCATTCTTCTAGAATATTCTGACTAATAGACTTATCATGCTCCTATGATTCCCTACTACCCAACTTACGTAACTATATTCCTATCAATACTCCCACCCTAAACACTCACCTTGCCCTCAAGGTGAGGTTTAACTTTCAAAAACCTTCTACCGGGATCCCATTGCTTGAATTGCAGGGAACCATGTTTGCTCGAAGAACAATTGTAGCCACCGGGATCCCATTGCACTTCTTTAATTCCCATTTTATTACCCATTGCGACATGAATATAGATCAGCCATTCCTTATCCTCTTCAATTTGAACGTTCTCACTTTGTGGATTGACCAACTCATCGTCATTGTCCACCACAAAAATCCGAAACTATGCAACCTTACAACAATGCTCAGGGTTCCATTTTTCTTCATACTTGAAGCGTACCTTAAGTGAGTATCTATTGGGCTGTGCACCTTGGGTTGGCCCAGTCCCCTTCATATTGGACCCATCCCCAAACCCGTCAGCGACCCAATCCCAGTTTCTCCTCTCCAAAATCATCATTTCCCACAACGCGCGATCGTCTTTTGCTTGTGCGTCTTCAGCCGCATCTTCCTCGTCCAACGCTAGCCGCTGTAGTTGCTCGATTTCGCCCATGTGGTCTGGTCCCCATTTCTCTTTACGCTTAACACAAATCATCCCATCGTGCAATTTCGCCGGAGAGAGACTTTGCCCCTCTGGTTTGCCGCTTACCTCGCCGTCTCCGTCAAAAGTCAAGAGATTAAGTTGAAGGATTTTGCAGCGGTGGGTAGGATCCCAACGCTCTTCACACTCGAAGCAAACCATTCTTCGATCTCGGAGCTCCTTTTGTGTTAAACGTTGTCCTTCCATCTTGTTGCTATTACTTCCTGGGCCTTCTGCGAATTTCTTCTGCGTAGCTCCTCCTATGGCGTTGACACGTTGGTCTGTGGTGGTACGCGAATCATTGGCTGGAGTTTTGAGAGAGGAGCGCGTGTCATTTCCAGCTGCATTGGTTTGTGAATAGGTCACGTGCTTAGGAGCATATGTGACTGGAGTGAACCTATTGGGCTGAAACCCACAATTAAGCCCATTTCCCTTGCTACCCATTCCCAGCCTGAACCCATCGTTGGCCCAAACGAATTTCCCCTTCTCCCTCAGCGTGGTTTCAAGCCTCGTCGTCTCCTTCGTCTTCTTCACCAACAAATCTGGTTGAAATCGTTTGAGCAGCGCCGTAACAAATTCCCGCCAAGAGGCACTCACATATATCCCGCTCCAACACCACCACCAAGCACTAGCTTGACCTTTCATCAATTTCGCAACTCGAGGAAGCCTCTCTGCTTCAGGTATTGCATGCGTTTCAAAGTACTGCACAACTTTGGTTAGCCATCCATAGGCTTCTTCTCCTTCAAACACTGGTAACTCCAATTTCTTCTCGCGGACCATAGAACCATAAAATCCTCCATCATTCCTACCACTTGGATCACCCTGTTGCCGCTCGAGTCGTCTTCTTCGCGAACCCCTAATTAGTTGAGAAACGTTCTGTGAAATTTCGTCGAGGAGCCTCATTATCTCTGCGTGGGTCTCGTCCGCTCTCCTCATCTTCTCTAATCTCTCAGATCTGTTTTCCATTTTTTTTATAATAGCTAAGTTCAAAGCACCCCTAGGATCGGAGTGCTCTGATACCAATTGATAGGATCTGGATCAGAGATGCAGCAAAATAACTAATAAGACAGAGTATTTTGGCCCAAGAGGAACACCTTCTGGATTTTCTGTATATTGATAAGCTGAAATTACAAACAATAGTAATAAAATGACAGAGACTCAAGCTAACTACAATGGAGGTTTTCCTATCATAAACGAAGACAGAAAATGTAAAGAAAGAAAGATACAATTCAACACATTCGAGAGGTGTTGATTCTCTCCCAATCTGGTTTCCCAGCCCAAGTCCCAAATTCCCAATGCCTTCTTCTCATGCCACCTTACACCTTTTATTCCCTCTAACAGCCATGCCACCTCAACACAGTCCTCCTTCTTTCCTCTAACAAACTCATTCTTCTAGAATATTCTGACTAACAGACTTATCATGCTCCTATGATTCCCTACTACCCAACTTATGTAACTATATTCCTATCATATACACAATGCAATACATGTTGGAGTTAATGAAAAAAAAAAAAAAAAAAAAAAAACACTTATAGCATTCCTTTAAACAAAATACTGTAATCCCCTCAATTCAGTGCTGCAGTTTATTCAGACGTTATTTAATAACTAGATGAAACATGTCTACATAATAATAGCATGTCATTACATGACCAGCAGAGTACTTCATGATGCAGGATGTAACCTCGGCAATCACCATTATAGTCAATACATATATTGCAACATATATCAAATAATTGACACCACATTAGTATAGGCAAGCCTCAATAATTAATTGTTAATTAATAAATTGGAAGGAAATGAACCACAGCAATGTACCTTTCCCATGGATTTCAGACATTAATATTTAATTATAGAACAAAGAATAAACAAAAAGATAGCAACGGACACGACAAATAAACATGATTCCCGTGTACCTTATTTGCCCACATAAGTCCACAAGCATTGCAGAGGGTTCTTGGCCCTTCCGGTCCACGTCGCATCATTGGTGTGCACTTCTCACTGGTGCCACAGTGCCTACAACTAACAAATTGAAAGAACAAACCATATATCAAGTGATATACAAGACAAATTCAAGATAGGGTCAAAACTTCACAAATAGAATGTGGACTAAAGGCTTTTATTTTGAGCCATAAAGTCGATTGTAACATCCAGAATACTCATTCATTTTCCCCCCTCTTGTTCTAGAATGAATCAGTCAACTTACACAACATCTTGCTGTTGGGATCCATTATTGTCTGACACCCACCCTTCATTCGTCCCCCAATTTGTTGCAGCTGATGCAGATTCATCAAGATTGGACTTGGAAGATGTAAACTGACCTTTGTTTCTTTGCATCCTACATATGTCAACTGTATTCGTAAGCATGTGGTGAAAATATAACAAAATAACATTGCCGATCAGTATGTGGATTTAGGAATTTATTTATATGATAAAGTAAACAAACATCAGCATAAGACTTGCCATATATCATATATTCATAGCATATTACATTGCTTTAAGAAAGCTATAGGTATAAGATGATAGATGGCATATATTCCAGACAGAGATAAGATGGAACTCCATTGGAGTGTCAAATATTCATCAAGTCCCCAATTTAAATTTGCTGTTATACCATATTTTGTGGGCTTAAGGAACTCCATAGATGCTCTCTATCAGTTATACTTTTAATGGTCTTCTCAAAGAAATAGATTCTTGCCCTTGACAAATATGAAAGACTGAAGACAACCTAATAAAGCAAGTAGAATGGATCATGGATTTTGGAAGACTTTAGAAACAATCTCCCAAAAGCTACAACGAGGAGGCTTTAACAAGCAAATCTAGATTATTGCAGACCCTTCAAGTAACTCGCCACTATGTTCTGTTTTACATCCTTTTACTGTTACCAATAACACACAGCATTTACAAAACATAAATTGACTACAGAGAAGTTATGGTTTCAATACAAACAAATATTCCATGTAATCTTAATCTAAGAAAATCATAGTAAGCACTATACCTTAAAGCTACTTCTTTACGAACAGTATAACGAATTTTTTTGTCAAAATTCCGCTCCTTCCGCTTCTCACGAAATCTAATCAATGAAGCTAACCTCTGGGGGACGCTGAATTTTTGTGGTGTTCCAGTAAATCCCTAATAACATACTTCATGAGCCAGATATTTGACTAGCAAAAGACAATCATTCATAGTTCAACCAAATAATGTAGTAATACCCGGTTATTTTGGTGAGGAGATATTGGGATGGTAGGCATAGTTGGAGGTATTTCACGGCCTCCCAGTAATAGTAGTACAGCTTGAACCTGCAAATTCACCCTAGGATTTTCAGATATTATTTTCTTCAGTGAATCAAACCCCATGTAGGCAGTAGTCCATAACTTGATTAATAATAGATTAACTCATTAATTATCATAGATTAAAGCCATCTTTACAATCATACTATAACACATACAAAAAAGCTTGTTAAACTGCATATTATGATAAATTTTCCACACGAAAAGCATTGAAAATTGAGATAATACAAGTCTATATACCTGGGGGAGGGGTTAGAAGAAAATAATTAATCAAAACTTCTTGTTTGATCCAAGTAATCAATAAAAGTGACCACCAAAAAAAGAAAAGAAAAACTAAACATGCATAAATGATATACTCATATTAATAACAACAAAAAAACTTTCTTTTGTTGGTCCTCACAAGTACAACCATCTTGGAGTCATTAAGCTGATTATACTTGAAGTAATCTACTGGAAATTAATATTTTCAACAAAGTATTGTCAAACAAAGCCTGAATCATGCACAATAGATTAGAGACACGAGGGGCAATGTCATGTCAATACAAATGGAAAAAAGCTGAGATAAGTTGATGCACCTTTTCTGGCGACACAGAGTCAAAGACATAAACCTGGCCCTGAAAAGACAATGTAAGCTGATCCCCACCATCACTCCCTTGATCCATTATTACAGCGTGATTGTCAGGGAGATTTCCATTGTTGGATGGGACTTCACCTTCCACACTCTCACTTCCACCACAGTTAGTATCACCCCCATTATTCTGATCATCATCAATCCCATTCCCATTGCTCATATGGTGCAATCCGTGATGCTCATGTTCTCGCACGTATGACAGAGGTAGAGGATGTTGTCCATCACTAATGTGTATCCGAGAGTCACCCCCATGAATACCATCCATGGTACAGGAAGAGCCAAAAACACCTTTGGTAATAGCAAAAGGATAATTAAAGACAGCTCAAGAAAACTAAGAGTAAAAATAACAGATGAAAAATAACCAAGTTGTTAACTATGTAATACGGAGAGCTTGATTTTCTTATACCAAACCAAACTACACTTACAATCAGGAAAGTGCATTGACATAGCTAGTAAAGTATCATAGTAAAGGATAGTGTAAACTATAATATCCCATTCCAATCAAAGTACAGGCAAATATCCACTAGTGGGTGCTGAAAGAAACTAGCACAAACACATGGTAACAAAACAAAAACAAAAAAGTAAAACTATCCCATTCTAGCAGCAAGGAAAACCTCCCTCCACATAAAAAGGGCCGACCCAGTTCAAATACCCACTTCGTGAGTGTCTGGGGAAGGGAATACTCTAGGCAGTCTTTCCCCTGTTTTTTGCAAAGAGACTGATTCGAACCCGCGACCTGACACACCACCACGGCAAGCAAGCTTACCGCTGAGCCAAGCCTGCCCTCCCTCCACATACTAGACAAAAATACAGGAAGATTTTGCAACACACAAGACAAGAAGATATTGGAAAACAAAGCCAAAACTAGCGGTACCAAAAACATTTCAATGAAATTACATACTTTTATGAATCCCTCAGGCAAAGGAATACTTTTGAATCACAAACAATAACAAGAAAAGAAAAAAACAAAACACCCAAGATGTTAGGATATGAATAATCACAAAAGATATCATTGAAAATTATTAAGGATGATTGGGGGGTGAAAAAGAAAGCATTTTTAAGGAGAAGAACCAACGGGCAAGGCAATTGAAGGATCCGTGGAAGAACCCAGAAGCACGAGGAGGCACGGGACGTTCGAAATAGAGAGGGAAGTGAAGATGAAGAGAGAGAGAGTAAAGAGGGCAAAATGTGTTTTCTGATATGGGAATGGGAAGCTCTTGGCGTTGGGCGTGGGAAGGTAATGAAAAGCGATGAGGAATGAGATCAGGGACAAGGGGACACAACACAGTACATTGTTCCAACTCAAAAAAATAAAATTCACAAACCCAAAAAAAAATTCATCATTAAGTCGGCTTTTTTCACATTTTTACCCCGTATTAATTATTTAATAATTATTTTGTCCCATAAATTATCTTCTTCCACTCGTGTTTTTATGTATTGCATTAGATATTTATCTCATACAAGATAACAAACATATTCCTCTATATTTCTGCGTTTTTATAGACCAAAGAAAAAAAGTTATGCTTTGTTTACGTTTTGAGCAACAAGAACAACAATAAAGGTAGGGTGATGCCCCTAAAAAACTACTCAGATTTCTTACCTCAATTTGTGTTGAGTCCCATGTCTAGAAAGATTTTAATGATAAGAAACATATTGTAGTTATATGTGAATTAATTTAATTTGATGCTATTAGTTTTAGTAAATTTTAATAAAGGTTTTGGATGTGTACGACAACTTTTTCATAATCATTTTTTTTTTCAATTTTTATTCTCGCTAATAGAAATGAATAAAAATAGTATTTTGACAAAATCGGTTTATTTTCTTTGTTCCCAAAAAAATGAACTAGTTCAATTTCTGTGTCGGGGAATAAAAAATAAAAAATCAAAAAATTTATTTATTTTATTCTGGATACAAAATGTGAAATACTTGTATCTCTCAATCACTCTTCATCACTACCATCACCACCAATCCACCACCACCACCATCATCCCGACGACCACTGCCACCATCGACGTCGTCGTCGTCATACAACCACTGTTATCACAACCACCTCCACGTCGCCACTACCATCCCTATCATCATCACCACTGTCAGCAACTCCCACCATCATTATTGCAGCCACTGTAGTCACCATCATCATCATGTCATCACCACCACTATCACCGCTACTACCGTAGCTACTGTCAATACTACCACTACCATCACTACCACTCTCATCACCATCGCTGCGGCTACCACCACCATCACACCATATGTGAAAAAAAGTGGTGATCTGGAATTCTTTTATGCTTTATAGAAATAATTTTTTATTCTATTATTTGTTGTGTTATTAAACACACATTTCATTCTCAGAATAAAAATACAATATGGGTTCGCTTTTTCTGCAGATAAGTTATCTATAGTAAACCCAATATGACGTCGTTTTGGGGCAGAAATCATGGTGTTTTTGTAATTTTAATTTATTACAGAGTTATAATAGTCTTTATATTTATAATTTTTTAAGATTTCAATATCAAAACGACGTCGTTTTGGGAATAAATGCAAACAACTTATCTGCATTAATTGCATAAACTTTTTTTTCCATAAAATATACTATCAAACATATTTTTTTCTCATAAACTATTTCAAGACATGAAAATATAAAAAAATTATTTCCTTTCAAAAACAATAACAATGCCAAAGAACAGATCAATTGTCATATAAACCCTTCAGAGCCTCATTTGCAAAAGAAAAAATAAAGGGAGAATAAAACTTGTATTGTAGCCCGTCGTAAAAAGCAAATATTGGTTGACGGCATATTTCGAAGATTTATATAAAAATAATATAATGAATTAAAACATTGCTCTAAAAATTTTTATGGCTGATTAGAGATTTTATGAATTGCTTGAAAAATTAAAATCTCAAAATAAGGACCAAATGAAAATATCATAAATTCGATTTAAGAGAGATTTTGGTTTCTCTACTTTGCGTAAAAATATTTAAGGGTTGAATTGAAATTAAGTTGAAAAAGATTAAAATTGAAAAGTTGGTTTTAAATTTAAATCAATTTTGATTCTCAGTACTAAAATAATTAGAAAAAAAAATTCAAGCAAATTTATTTTATTAAGAAGATATTAACTGAGAGAAGATAAAATTAGATTAAAAGAGTTCTGTTTTAACTTAAACACAATAGGATTTGTACTATTATAAAAGGGTAAAGTGTGTGTCATTTTAAAGGATGTAAGATTGTGTCATTTTAAGAGAGAAAGAGATAGATAAAGGAGAAGAGAGAGTTGACAAAAATAAAAATAAAGGTGTGGGCCCACTGGGAAAAGTGTGTATCATTTTAAAGGATGTAAAGTTGTGTCATTTTAAGTGAGAGAAAGAGATAGATAAAGGATGAGAGAGTTGACAAAAAATATAAAGGTGTGGGTCCCACCTCTTTGTGAGAGTGAAAGGATATAAGCTGTCTCATTTAAAAGGACAAACATTTTCCCTTATAAAAGTATATAGACCTTTGATACACAATTTGCATATAAAAAATAGAGAAATATTTATCGCAAGTTACATGAGATAATTATTTCATGCAATAGAGATAAAGTAGTGGTGTTCATTATTTATTTTTATTTAAAAAAAAATAGTGTACCTCACTATTTTATCTCTGTTATATAATATAATTATATATTGTAATATGAGATAAATATGATTCCTAAAAGGATTTGTTTTTTATGATATTACTTTAAATAACTTTATCTAATATTCATCAAAACGACGTTATTTTTTGACTGAAATCATGGTATTTTTGTAATTTTAATTTATTTCAGGTTTATAATAGTCTTTATTACTCTGAATTTTTAATTTTTCAACCTAAAATGACTTCATTTCGATGAACATTAGATAAAGTTATCTAAAATAACATCGAAAACTTTTTTCCCTTCCTAAAATATATGAAAGAAAAAATAAAATGCTCTAAATCAAAGACCGGAGCTGAACGTGAATCTCCCACAGGACAACTCTTTACTTTTTTTTTTTTGCTTATTTTACAGGAGTTAACGAGGTAACCGTTATTATTTTCTTTTTCGCTTGGAGTTATTTGACAATTGAATTAATATTTATTTGTGTAAATTGGAGTACTGAATCTGAAGATAAATTTGAATAAATTTATTGTATAAGAATAGTATATGTTTTATTTTTATACTTTGAATTGAATTTGTTTCTTATAATAAATTATTCTTCAAAATTGGATAGAGATATTCAATTGAGATTGTGAATTATTTTTTACGGCAAAATTATTATAAAAAACTTATATTTAATTAAATGGGAAAATATTTATTTTTTAAAAGATATAATTTTGTATTATTTTAGATAAAAACAACATCGTTTTATGAATGATAGAAAATATAAAAAAAATTATCAATTATGTATCAAAATAACATCGTTTCTTCTAAAATTACACAAAATTATATAAATCAAAAAGAAAAATATTTTTCCCTTATTTAAATCGAAAACTCCTATTAAACAAACTCAATTCACTCTTCTTAAATTCATCAGGTATGACATTTTCTATTAAACAAACGAAGATGAGGAGGAGAGAAGAACGTGAGATAGGAAGATATCAGATTGGTAACCAATTCCACCGCAACCTTTCTTACTGCTAATCTTCGTCCAGTACAGTGTTCACATATGTTTATAGATTTAATGTTTCTAAATTGAATGTATATAAGTTATCTACATTCGCTCTCAAAATGACGTTGTTTTGGGTTGAAAAATTAAAAAATTATAATGAAAAAGATTATTATAACCCTGAAATAAATTATAATTATAAAAATACCTTAATTTTGTCACAAAATAACATCGTTTTGGGTTCAATATAAATACGTTATCTACATTGAATGTAGAAGAAATTAACCCTTGTTTATTCACATCACATGTTTCTTAATCCTTCTTGAATTATTAATCTCATGTTGCATAATCTCATGTTGCAACATGAGATATTTTTTTTTTTTGGTAATCTAGTCTTTGAATAAGTCTCCGTTTACGTACATTAATACTTAAAAGTTGAAACTGCATGCAATAACTTGGTAGATAACTCTTTACTCTTCCATGATGTTTGTTGTCCCTCCACGAGACCTATTCTAAGGTTGATAACCATTAATGACTTAGAGTGGCATGACAAGGAAATTAGCATTGAATTTGCGAATGGTTGATTGGGCTACGACGCACAAGATTGCGTTGATATATTTCATGTGTTTAACCTATATATTAATTCTTCAAGTTGTTCTAACTCTAGGTTTAAAAGTGACTTACATGGCATGTATAAAAAAAAAGTGACTTTCATGGAGAACAGAGAAAAATAGTTTAATTACGGATGAACGGATTGGGAAAGAAAAATGACTTTGATACCACTTGATGTGATTATGAATGAACAAGAACAGATGAAGAAAAAGAGAGGGAAATAAGGAAAGTGGAACCACCTTACAATTGAATTAGAAAACAACAGATTTTATAATAACTCTTTTGTTTATATGACCAATTAACGTTGATCCATTACAGCAATCACATATGTTCAGTCCCATTTTCACGAATAATTAATTGTTTCCTAGTCCTCCTTATGCCAGTTGGATTGTATTCCTATTAGGGAACAAGACAATAAGTTCATTTTTCAAATTTTTAACATAAAAATAAATAAATAAAAATCAAACCAGTCATATAAAGGAAGTAAAAGCAGAAAGACCAATTTTTTTTATAAGAAAATAAAATAAAATTGACTTCACTCATATATTGGAAAATTAATTCCATAGGTCCTTCTCTCCTCTTTCTCTCCTCCCCTCTCTTTGGGGTGCATGGCTTCCGGACCATTACATATTTACTCCATATATTGGTGGTAACGTGTTTTGGTAATTAACTAAGTGCATTTGGTTAATTAACTATGTGTATTAATCATTAATAGAGATAAATTATATACAGTAAGTTCCGAATGAAGTCATCTTGGTACGGAACTCAATATGTTTTTGTGATTATAATATATTGCAGGATTTTATATTAATCTTTATCTTATATTTTGTAATCTTATAATCCAAAACGACATATCTCCAATAATAAATAAAAAAATACTTTTCTCGTTAACTAATTACTAATTGGAATGATTATCAATGATTTACCAAAGAAAAAAAAAATGATTATCAATGAATTTATATTTCTGGGGGGTTGAATATTCTAAGTTTGATATTAATGAATTTGGAGGAATTGACTTGTGTTGAGTTTAATGGGACCCATTCCATGGAGAGTGGAACTCTTCTCTTCCTCTCTTTATTAGATCCGATGCAGATCAGTTTGCAAATTGAAACTTAGAATCGGATTGTTATTAATTTGTTATCATCATCCAATCCAAAGCAATTTTATTGCGATAATAGCCAAAAAAAAATTAAAAAAAAATTAAAAAAAATCTACAAACCCTCAAACCTCTTGTGGTGTGTTCCTATCCCACAACCACAACCACATCGGACAAACAAAAACGTAGATTTCAAGGATCTATATCTTTGTCAACAGAGAGATCAACGTTGTTGGTGGTGGGTGCATTGGTTTCTACACCAAAGTCAAGTCCAAAGCTTAGATCATTGGTTATACCAAGTTTTGGGAATGGCGAGAGGTAACAGATCATCAGTGACGAGCAGCAAATGGAGGTATTGCAACCCCTCCTATTACCTGAAGCGTCCAAAGCGTCTAGCTTTGCTCTTCATCGTTTTTGTTTGCGTTTCTTTCGTTGTTTGGGACCGTCAAACTCTAGTACGAGAGCACCAGGTACTTCCTTCACTTAGATTATGGATCTGATTGTTTTGTCCCTCCAAATCATATATATATATATATACACACACACATACATAACAATTAGTGTTGTGTTTGGAGATCGTGATTATGTTTCTGGTCGATTACTTTGTGAAGATCGTGTAGAATTTGTATGTAACATATTATAGGGCAGTGTGTGCTGATTTAATCATTGCTAAGTACTATAGCAGGATACGTTTTGGGGGATTTTTCATATTTCTCAAATTGAAGGTTGTGGCAAAAATCAGAATATAGGATGAGAATGAATAATATTTGTTTCATTTTCTATCGTTTCTTCAAAATCATGAGTAGCTGTTAAAGCTGCCGTTTTTATTCCTGCCAAACAACCAAATTTGTGTTTGTTATGGATTGCGGTAATGAGTAATGACAGATAATAATTGTTTTTTTCTTTGGTGCAACTGGGGTTTACCATGGAATGGATATTATTCTAAAGTACAACTTTGTTTTCATTTTTGGTGTAATTTTTTTTTATAAAGGGAGGGAGGATGAAATATATTTTCAACCCTTTTTGGCATTTGAATAGCTTATTTTCACAGCCAGTATGTAATTGTTTTCTGTTAAATACAGGTCGAAATTGCCGATATGAAGAAAGAAGTGTCTGATTTGCAAAATTTGGTAAGAAATTATCAAGTGCTTAAGAGTTTAGTATATGTTGTTTCTTCTGCTACATTTAGTCCAGTCTATAGTTCCCCAAAAACACTTCATTTTATTTCCCAATCAACAAATACAAGCAACGAGATGGCCTGTATGCGTTTGGCATTTCCTACATGAATCTTGCTTCAAACTGATTGAAATCCTCCTCTGTCAATTCTCAATCCCTATTCAATCTCATGTAAAGCTAAATCCACACCTCTTGCTGGTAGCTAGCAACTCCTTTCCTTGTGGCTGTTTTACAGCACGGGCTTCTTATTTGATGAATGTAATATTGTGTAATTGAACTTCTTTTTTTATTAATCTTCTCTTTTGGGGGCTAAGCAATTGGACTTGTTTTCAGTTGGAAGAATTAAAAAATGCGCAAGGTGGTACTGCCGGTAAGATTAACTTGAAGGGAAAAACTTTCAAGTCCAGTGAAGAGGTCCCAGATGATCCTATCGATATTCAGAGAAGGGAAAAAGTAAAAGAAGCAATGCTTCATGCTTGGGGATCTTATGAGAAGTACGCTTGGGGCCAAGATGAACTTCAGGTAATCAACCTTTAACTTTTTATTTAATGATATTTTTTATAGGTATTTTCCTTTGTGGGCTTCTTCTGATATGTTCAAAGTTTCTGTTGTAAGGCTATAAGTTCAGCTTCTTTCCCTGTATGTAAATCTTGTGGAGGTCTTGCCAGATCAGGATTTAATTCATTTATACAAAAACACTGAACAATTCTGTCGTTCATGTGAAAAACAAAAAAAAAGTAAAGAAAAGAAAAGATTATGCCCTGAAGCCATTAGTCAGATAGTGGATGACACACTTTTTAAACTTGTCCTGATACCATATCTAATCTCCCTGTGGCTTTTGCATTCATTGCATAATGATCTAATATATTGTTGTGGTTATGGTGGTCATACAATATGTTGCTGTACTAAATGTATGTTCTTAAACAGTGCATATTGTAAATTATTGGTCTGTTTTTGAAAAAAAATTAATAAAAAAATAATAATAATAATAAATATATATATATATATATATATATATATTGTTTTTAAGAATAATTAGTTTTTTTGTTATTTAAATTTATGCTTTTGACAATTAATGATTATTTTTTTGGTGCTACCAGCCACAGTCAAAGAATGGTGTCAATAGCTTTGGAGGTCTTGGAGCGACTTTAATAGATTCTCTTGATACGCTATACATTATGGGTCTCAATGAACAGTTTCAGAGAGCACGAGAGTGAGTGTAACTTTTGATTCTGCACTTTACATATTATTTTTTGCTTGCATGACATCTCTATATTTGTTTGGAATCAATAGTGGTGAGACTGTTTCTAAATTTATATTTGCCAATTCTCTCTTCCAATTTAAATGCTCTCCTGGAGGCACATTTATACTGATGGTCTTTTACTCCGAAGGCTTGATTTCTGATACATATTTATTGTCCTGTTTTACTTTTTATTGCTTAATTTTTTTTTGAATCTTATATTGAAGTTTGGTAAATTTGTTTCTGTTGCTTGCTATATTCATCTGTTTAATGTTTAATTGTGATGAGGGCAAGCCCTGGAGCAGTTGTAAGGTTGCTTTTTGTGACCGGAAAGTTACGAGTTCGAGTATAAAAATCATTATCTTTGGAAAAATGTAAGGGTAAAGCTATGTAAAATTGACCCTCACCCTTACCCCCGCAAGTTAGGGAGTCTTATGTACTGGGATTTTCCCTTTAATGTTTAATTGTGATATTCTTGGTTATGCTTTATTGCATCCCTTGTCATATTAAGACATTATTCTGACAGATGGGTCGCAAACTCTCTGGATTTTAACAAGGATTATGAAGCAAGCGTTTTTGAGACAACCATAAGGTTACTTTATAAGGTTTACTTTGCAGTTAAAGTTCCTTCCCCATTTAAAAAATATATTTTTGAGCTTATGAGTTGGACAACTAATTTTTTTATTTTTTTGTAAATCTTTTCTCTTTGTTGGTCTATTTCCCCACCAAAATCCAGAGTAGTAGGTGGCCTTCTTAGTGCATATGATCTTTCAGGGGACAAAGTTTTCCTCAACAAGGCTATAGAAATTGCAGACAAATTGCTTCCTGCATGGAATACTCAGACAGGAATTCCTTATAACATCATCAACTTGTCACATGGACGTGCACACAATCCTAGTTGGACTGGGGTAAGTTATATGATTCTATGTATGCATTTCAGTCTTACTTAACACTTTCAGATTTGGGATATTGCTTCTTCCTTGATCTTAACTACTTGTTACATTTTTATTACCCTTAGAGATATGGCATTCATGGGTTTTTAGTCCTTGGTCTTAACTTCTATGCTTGGATATTGAGGTTATAAGTCATTATTGAATCTTCATTTTGGATTTCAAGCAAAATTTGTTGCTAGCTTGATGAAATTGGATCTGTGAAAGAATCTGAGCATGAGCAAGAAAGTGGTAGAAACTAAGGGAAAATTACAGAGAGAAAACCAGAGAGGTTTCTCTGAAGTTTGAGTGTGTTATTCATTAATTCTGATGAGCTCAGTCATGAGTTCTTGCAGTTATATGAGCCTAATCTGTAATCTATAGTAACTGACTTCTAACTGATTAAAACAGCTGTGTGACTAACTTTCTAACAGACTTGTCTTACAAGTTAACAGTAACAGAAGCTAGATATCAGTTTCTGTAACGGTGATTGCTGAGCTACACTACACACGAGCACATCTGACATCTCTAAAAATCTGCCATCTAGGACTGTTTTCGATGATCTTTTAATGGAAGGTTTTTTTTATATGAGCTTCTTATATAATATATTTTTAAAATAAAAAAAATAAAATATATTTTATGTTCTGATGCAATATTGAAGTGCTTTTTTTGTGTTGGAATAGCCTCTGCGTATATTCAAAATTAGCTTTTGCTTGGTCTTTTTTTAGAAACACCAAACTTTAGCTAGAAAAAAGAAGCACGACTCTTGGACCTTTTTGATTGAGTGTCAACTCATGAAATTACTATTTTTTTTATTTCATCACAAAAAGATTAGTATTTAAGCTTGGTATGTATGTATTAGAGGCACGGATTTTGGCCATTTGAAATGCACCATAGGAAGAGTTACAGGGGATTACGCACCTAAAAGGGGAACCCAGAACGTGTGTGTGGGCTTTTGGGCGGAAAATGTTGTTAGACCTGTTAGTTACGACAGTTTAGCTAAACAGAGAAAGAGTAACAATTGTTGGGGGTATGTGAGAATTAAATATGGACATTGGGAGAAAATTAGAGCCTCTCGAATTGCTCAGAGCCTATCTTTCTTTTATTTTTTGTCTGTATAACTACATGCATGCATCTGGTGTCCATTTATATCAGAAATACAGGACAATATACAAGATCTAATCCATTTTCTGTTTTGATTCATGCTTGGTACCTCACTACCTTATGGATTGCAAAGGCCATTCACACATCTGATTTTAGATCAGAGACTTTCTGTGCTAGTTCTATTGGGTTTTTGATTAATTGATTTTCACTTGAGCATTATTTTTGCATTCATGAGTCTGGCTTCATTGGTCATAATTGCTAGAGAAACTTCATTTTAAAGTCTCTAATTCCTTTTTGTCTTCATTTTTTCCCAAGGGTGAGAGTATTCTGGCAGATTCTGGCACTGAACAACTAGAATTTATTGCTCTATCTCAAAGGACTGGGGACCCCAAGTATCAGGAGAAGGTTTTTAACTGTCATTCTATATGTTAAATTTTTTTACGGGAAAAAGGGGGGTTTACTTTTTTGTTGGTCAAAATCAGATGTATTTATATGCAGACTTTGTCATTCCCTTTACTTGTTAAAATATGCTTAGTTGATGTCAGGTTTTGTAATTTTTCCACGGGCCTTCTTTGTACTTGGAGCCTGACTGGTATATTTAAGCACATAGCTAAGGCATCAGTTAACTGCTTATGCTCTGTGATTTATATATTAGATGTGGAGGCGATTTTTCTAGCAATTCACTGATTGGTTTACACCCTGCTACGTCAGGTGGAGAATGTAATAACCCATCTTAATAAAACATTTCCTGAGGATGGATTGCTTCCTATCTACATTAATCCTCATAGTGGAACAGCAGGATACTCTCCTATCACCTTTGGTGCCATGGGTGACAGGTATTAACACAATTTGATGATCATTTTTTATGTGATATAAGCATAACAAACTTTTGCATTTGTTAATATGGTCTGGATATTTTTAACTTTAATCATCTTTCTCTGTATTTGTTAATTTGATCTTGGTTGTGATTGACACAATCTCATTGCAGTTTTTATGAATACTTGCTCAAAGTTTGGATACAGGGGAATAAGACTTCATCTGTAAGACATTATAGGTGAGAATAACGCACCTACTTTATCAAATTCTCTGCCCTTTGGGCTGGGTTGTATTGACAAGTTCATACTGGAATCCAATTGTCATTGGAATGGTGCTAATGGAATTTTACTTCCTTAGTTTAATGAAGGAATCTATATAATTTTCATGGTTAAAGATGTTTCAATATTCTATTTCAAATTAATTTAGAATAAGAAGCTAATGAATTAAATGTCTAATGTATTTGAAACTGATTTTTTTCCTCATTTTTTTCGGAATCTTGAAAACAGAGATATGTGGGAGAAATCAATGAAAGGTCTGTCAAGTTTGATTAGGAAATCAACACCATCTTCTTTTACTTATATATGTGAGAAGAACGGAGGATCTCTCTTGGACAAAGTATGATATTGCATTACAGTACTAGTATTGTCACATTTAGCATTTACACATGATGTTGTGGTGTTAGTATAATTTTTTACTTAACTGAGTACCTGCAGATGGATGAACTGGCGTGCTTTGCTCCAGGGATGATTGCTTTGGGATCATCTGATTTTGGTCCTGAGGATTCACAGAAGTATCTGTATCTTGCAGAAGAGGTATATTTTAATAGCCGATTAATAAACCCTAATGTTCTTGTTCTATTGACTGACTTGTTTTGGTCTTGAGACCTATCAATTTACTATATGTTATATAAAAAAACTATAAGTTTCACCATTTTTTTTCCTGATTAGATATTGTTAAATTGCTTGGATTCAAATTATGATGTCATTAATTTCATATATATACTTTGCTCTCATGTAGATTAGCATGCATGTGAAGTTCTAAAGCATATTTTAAAGACGAGAGGGGTAGATGTTGAATCAATGTTTTCCTTTGAGGAAGACTTGTTTCCTTTTCTTGTTGCAAGGAATTTATCATTAGCTGTAAAAAGAGAGTGCTTGTCTTGAGTGATAACTAAGAATTAAATTGTCATTCAAATAATTCTCTAACGTGAATGGAAGCGGTGAATGTGATGTTTCAATATGTGAGACAACCTATAGGGAATTGCACTGGGCATTTCTTCTCTGGCGTATTATATAGATATTTTATTCCGCAATGATTGACTCTATGAGGTTTTCACTGAAGATACATGCCTTTCTTTGCAGCTTGCTTGGACATGTTATAACTTCTACCAATCAACTCCAACAAAACTGGCTGGAGAGAACTATTTCTTTCATTCTGGACAGGTTAGTTATTAGTTTATTTGTGGTGTGCGATTTGAAAATTGTGTGATCTGAAATTTATTTTTGAATTTTCAGGACATGAGTGTGGGTACATCATGGAACATAATGAGGCCAGAGACAGTTGAGTCACTCTTTTACCTTTGGCGTCTAACTGGCAACAAGACATACCAAGAATGGGGTTGGAATATTTTTCAAGCTTTTGAGAAGAACTCCCGCGTAGAGTCAGGCTATGTTGGACTGAAGGATGTAAGCACACTGCAATATCACATTTAATAATGTGTTTGTGTTTGCGTTATTATTGTTTTGTATTAAGTACATCCTATGAAAAGTTAGAATTATTTGTTCTGGTTCTTCAGAGAAAAATGCCTTTATTGAATTAAGCACTTTGATAGATCATCGAGGCATTCTATATGTGCCTTTTCTCAATTGAGGGCTTAACTTAGTTTCATAGGTCTCTGGTGTTGAAAGTTATGTTATTTTTGGGTTTTGCAGTGATAGTCTAGTACACTAGTCTGAGAATTTGGAGGTTCTGCAATATGTAAACCATACTTGTCAGCAGGGGACTTTTGATCTTTTTACTATTCATGGACAATCTACCCGGTCATGTCTATTTTTGTTTAATGAATATTTGGCTGAAAAAGTTGGCATGGACCGTAGCTTCTCACTTTTATAAATATCTGCCAATTTTCTTCCTTGCTTCCATTGGTGTTTGTCTAATGCTGAACAACCATGTAATATCCTTTTGCTATTCTGCCTACTCATATAGTATAACTTGTTCTCATTCTCAGGTTAATAATGGTGTCAAAGACAACATGATGCAAAGCTTCTTTCTTGCAGAGACTCTGAAGTATCTGTATCTTCTCTTTTCACCTTCTTCAGTCATCCCATTAGATCAATGGGTATTCAACACAGAAGCCCACCCTTTGAGGATTGTGACAAGGCATGAAGGGGAACTTGTTAAGAACTTAAATGAGAAGCAAAAACCTTTACCTAAATTAGGTGGCAGGAAGGAAGGAAGGTCAGGTTAGATGTCCATTTTTCTCTACCATTGCTGTTTGAAACCCCTTTTACCAAGATTCAAGAAGAGCAGTTTGTTCTGTGTTATGGAGCTTGCAAGAAGATGCCATCATTCTCTCATTGGGAAACAGTTGAAGCAGGGAGGGGAGAGGGGTTCATTTTGCTACAGATGGTATGCAATGTTGAAATAGGTCTATATTGAAATTCTTACAAAATGGGTTTATTTAAGGTGACTTGACCTTTTGTTGATGAATGACCCTTTTGAAAGTTATGGGGAATAGGTTGTGGTCCTGTAATTTTTTCTGGAACCAAATTCACAGAGCATTACTTAACCAGTTTATGTATCTGAGGCATATATCTGCCCATTCAATAGAAGACAGTTCCTGTATTGTACTATAGAATGGTTCTCAGTTTTCAACCATTAACCATTTTTTTCTAAACAAGGAAGAAAGAAAACCTTCATCTTTTTGTTGTCTGCTGTTGGATCAGTTTTTGATGTATGGGACTCATCTATGGATATGCACACTAGTTGGGTCAGATCGAGAAAGAAACAGTAAAAGATGATTTAAATGATTAAGCAACGAATGGGTTATAATGTTATACATTCTCAAACTTTTAAAACTGTTAGTTTGAAATATGATTAAATGACTTGAAATTAAAAGCCTAACACACTTGAGGAATACTATAAAGAAAGCACCTAAACAAATCGCATCAGTGTCCATATTAATGAATCAATGATCATTGGGATGGACACAATGACTTTATCGAAAAAAATTGCCATTTTTACTGAAATTTTTTGAAATTTCACTTTTATCTTAAAAGTGATTATCTAATTAATCTCTCTTAAATATGGCAAAAATTCTAATTTCTCATTTTACTTGTATGAGTTATTATAACCCCACATTTTAGGAATTTTATCCTCAAAATTAAGAATATACATATATGTGAACTCTGGGTATTATTGCAGGATCTCATCTTCTTGCTTCTAGGTAGACTCCTCAAGCGTTCTGCCTTCCCGCTGAACTCTAATCATCGAAATGGTCTTCTTCTGAAATCTCTTCTCAGATTTATCTAAGACCCTGAATGGTCTCACAGAAGTCTGTAAATTCTCTTATATCTATATCTCATCTAGTTTAACCAAATGGGAAGGATCCTTGATGTACTTCCTCAACTGTGACACAGGAAAGACATCATATAAACCAACTAACTGTGGAAGTAAGGTAAGCTAATAGACTACTGGTCCCACCCTCTGGATAATCTGAGAAGGGTCAATGAACCTGAGACTCAACTTCCTTACTCCGAGAGCACGTCCAACACTAGTCACTAGTGAAAGTCTCACAAATACGTGCTCCCAAGAAGGAAGGGATGTTACTCCCTTGAAAATTGTTTCCACTTAAGTTCAAATAATTCAAGAACTTAATTCCTGCAAAGATGGATCAACAGCTTGAGAAAAACGATGTGAAAGTTGAAATGGAGCAGCTCATGGTTGCATTTATTCCTAAGATCAAGGTCGACAACATGGTCAGCAATCAGCATCACAGCTTACTCTCTCCATGGTTGGTTATAATAGAAAGTCATTAAGTGTTAACGACTAAATAGGGATTTAGAAAGCGAGTAGAAAATATATGGCAGCAAATAATGAGGGAGATGCAGCATTCACCCCCTACATGCGGTGTGTCTCTTCCTGACTCACGCCTAATTCTAGACGTGTCTCTCTCCTCTTAGCTCATATCCCATACAAAGTGTGTCTTTCTTCTGAGTCACGCCATTCACGCCCAAAATTGGGCGTGACTAAATACAATAGATTTATTTTTAGTTTTAAAATAACTATTTTTTAAAATAATTATTTACATTTTTTTGCCGATATAAAATCATATAATAATAAAAATTAGGCTATCTTTTGCCCTTTTTTAATAATTATTATTTTGCCCCCTCTTTTCAAGCTATATAATACTCATATTCAATGCATGTAAAGATTCCCTTCTCTAAAAACATTACTCATATCTCACCTACCTTAGACAACATACATAATATGTTGAATACAATTATAAAAACTTAAGAATAATAAAATCGACTAACTATTATAAGTATTTTTTAGGGAGGGAGTAACTATTAGCTCTAATAATTTTTTATTATTGGATAAATATCATTTTATATATATTACAATAAAATAATCAAAATTTAGAGAAATGCGAGCTCCTCTATTTGCCTCTGGTTTTAGAGCATTGACATTTTTTTTTATAGATAAAAGTTATTATTAAGTAGAGCTGTCAAAAAGGTCCAGGCGGTCAGCTCATTAGGCTCCATAAGAAACCCTATCAAATTTAACACTCCATGTTATAGGGCCATCTTATCCTAATCCATTGAAACCTTCTCATTTTAGGGGTTAGGTAAATTCGTAAAGTATTTGTCATTTTAAATATGTAAAGTTATGTCATTTTAAGAGAGATAGATAAATGAGAAGAGAGTTGATAAAAAAAAAGTGTGAGTCCCACCTCTTTGGGAGAGTGAAAAGATATAAATTATATTATTTTAAGAATTATGAATGTTTTATTTTTTTATAGAAATTTTTTTATGAACCCAAAGAAGAGGGGGACCGAATCGAGGTTGGCCGCTACGGCAGAGCAAACCTCCGGAAAGTGAAGGGAGGGTGATCTACGAGGAGGTTGTGGACTGCGATGATGTTGGAGGGCTCATCCTCCTCATGTGGAGCTGTGACCATTGATTTTAAGTGAATGTAGTGGAGACTCAACATCTAAATGGGGACCCTAGAATGTTGTAGCTGCAGTTATATATATATAGAGAGACTGAAAGAGGTGCTGACTAACGTGGTACTGCTGACAGACACGGAGAGAAGAAAGAGAGCTTTAGCACATAGAGATTAATTTTTAAATTTTTGTAATGAATTAAACAAAAAATCTAACCATGTGTTTATTCAATGTTTTTATTTTGTCATCTTCCCTGTTCCTCCTCGAGGCATATGTAACATTTTTTTTCCGGTCATGTGAGGATAAAATGGATAATTTTTGTAATGAATTAAACAAAAAATCTAACCATGTGTTTATTCAATGTTTTTATTTTGTCATCTTCCCTATTCCTCCTCGAGGCATATGTAACATTTTTTTTTTCCCGGTCATGTGAGGATAAAATGGATAATTGTCGGTTAAATGAATTTATAATTCAAAGAAATAATGTTTAAATGGATTGGTTATATTTACCACCTCTTATCACCATTTTCTAACCGTTAGATCAGATTTGATCCAATGACTGTGGTTAAATGTTAATTTCTCATAGGGAGGGATGTGCATGGGTCGAACCGAATCGGTTTTTTTGAAAAACCGAACCGAATTGGTTTAAATGGTTCGGTTCGAAAGTGGTTCGGTTCGGTTCAAAAGTGGTTCGGTTCGGAAGTGGTTCGGAAGTGGTTCGCAACCGGTTCGGAAGTGGTTCGAAACCGGTTCGGGTCGACCCTCTTTTGAAAAGAAAAAAATTAAAAATTTATAAAATAAAGTTATAAAAATTAATTTGGTTCGATTTGAAAATGGTTCGGTTCGGTTCGGTTCGAAAACGGTTCGGTTATGAAACCGGTTCTAAAAACTGGTTCGGTTCTTAAACTGGTTCTAAAAACTGGTTCGGTTCATAAACTGGTTCTTTAAAAACCGATTCGGTTCATGAACTGGATTTTAAAAACCGGTTATTTTATGGAGCGGTTCGGTTCGGTTCGGTTCATGGTTCGACCCACTTTTTTGGTTATTTTGCACATCCTTAATTTATCATTCCCTCTCTTCTCTCTCATCCTTCTCTCACCCTCTCAACTGCCTGCGGACGGCTTTGGATTAATGTTAGTTTCTCATTCTCTAATCACATCTGCTATCATTGGGTATGGATTAATGTTACGCTGATGTCCTGTGTATTATTATAACTCAAACAATTTATGCCCAAATCAACATCACCTTGGTCGGAAAGGAAATGGGGACAAAATGAAATTATACCACCTATATATAGTCAAATTAAAGGAAACTCACATGTGGGAATAAGTGATATCGATTATCTGTAATTGTAGTGTAATAAAATAATGTCATTGAACAAATCAAATCGACCCATTAAAATCATAAAATTTTAAATATTGTTTCTTTTATTGGTGTGTCACTCGGATCGGAATGGATTACCAAAAGTTATTGTGCACTTTTTTATCGCATTCATCCCGGTGGCTATAATGGTTATGTGCCATATTGATTTTTATCTCTTTTATTTGTTTGTTTGATATGATACATTCATCCGAATGTACCATGAGATTTTTTCCACAGGTAGTAGAGAGGGTGAGAGAAGGATGAGAGAGAAGGAGAGATGGAAGAGAGAGAATGGGAAATTAACATTAAATGACAGTCATTGGATCAAATCTGATCTAACGGTTAGGAAATAGTGGTAAGAGGTTGTAAGATAAGTTGGTGGTAACTATAACCAGCTCCGTGTTTAAAATACATATAACGTTCTTAATTCAATTGATTGAAATAAATTATTTAATTTATTTTCGAAAATTATTTTTATAGAATTTTATTTTTATTTGTCCAGCATTTATATCTAATTGTTTTATAAGCTTTTAGGTTAATAAAAATCAAATTGGTTGGAAAACCAAGTTGGAACTTGTTATAGGTTGTTACTTGAAATTAAAAAATTACAAAAAAACTTAATAAAAGTCAAGTATGAAACTTTTTTTAACAAAATATATATATATATATATATATATATATATATATATATATATATATATATATATATATAGGATCATTTGACACCTCATCTGAAAGTCGTTAGATAAAAAAAAATCAAACGGTATCACATGCTTATAAATCAGAGCTGTTGATCTTTTTTGATCTAACGGCTCTCACATAAGATGTCAAACTTCAATTTTAACACTGGTGTCAAAGAATCATACCCATATATATATATATATATATATATATATATATATATATATATATAAACAGTGGATCCGCAGGTTCCCAAATGAATTGACTTATTCCAAAAAAGCCTTGTTCTTTGGAAGATTTATCTCGTGTCTGGTACTGCACGGTTCCACCATGTAAAAACTCCGAATCATTCTCTTGAAATTCATCCTCTTCATCATAAATGATCTGCTTGCCCCGAAATGACCCGGACCAATAGGGAAATCCCAATTCATTGGGCCTTTCGATACAATCAAATAGAAAGCCCCAAGGGCGCCATATTCTAGGAGCCCAAACTATGTGATTGAATAAATCCCCCTCTATCTGTTGGGGATCGAGGACTCCTTCCCCTTCTTCAAACTCCGATTCATAATTTTTTATAGAGAAATCTTTGATCAACGTTAGAACAAGATTCATTTTGAATCGTATTTAAGGGATTTCTTGGTTCGAACCGAAGAAGCAATGTCACTCGATCATTAGCAAATTGACTGCAATCTTTTTCTGTCCGTGAGGATCCTACCAGAGCGCCCTCTACTTCTAATAGGCCATGAACTAGATCAAAATCATTCTCAATGAGCCCATAAGAAATGATCCCGTATATATATATATATATATATATATATATATATATATATATATATATATATATATATATATATATATATATATATATATATATATATATATATAATTTTTATGATATAAAAACAAATAAAATTACAATAACTCATTACATAAACACCCTCATTAATCAAAACGACATAGTTTTTATTGATAAACTTATCTCAAGTTGCTTGAGAATTATTTTTCCCTATATATGTAGGCTTTTGAACGTATATTGTTGTGGGTTAGTCTTAATCCGTATAGGCTTGGAGTAAACGAGCCACATTAATCCGTTTTGAAAGCTCTACTTTTAAGATAATATTAAGAAAAATATTATTTAAAAAATATTTATTAAAAAAATTTCTTGAGTTTTTTTGATTTTTAATTTTTTTTTAAGGGATAGATTATTCTACCCACTATTTTTTTCTGTTTACCTTTGTCTACCACTTTAAAATACCATTAGATCAGAATCTTAACTAACATTATCTTTTTCTCATCTTAAGATTCTGATCTAACGGTGTTAAAGAATGATAGACAAAAATAAGTAAAAAATAATAATAATAATAATAATGAGAAGTAGAATATCCTATCATTTCTTAAATACAAAAAAAGTTTTTTTTATTACTAATAGTTTCCATAAAACCCGTGCTTCCCCTACCTTAAAAAAACCTCTGAAACAAACACTTACTAATTACGAAACAAACAAACCCTGTTATTAATGAGTGTGAACGAGAGAGTGATGTTAGACTTCTAAACCCTGCAATTTTTGTCATCCCAAAACAATTTCACGTAAATCACATTTTAATTTTGCTTAGGCTTCCTTTCTCTTCCGCCACCGCAAAACTCACGTCTTCGCCATCTGCACGACGTCGTATTAACATGACCTAACCTTGATGTCAAGCTCTCGAACCTGCAGCAACTGCGCCAAAACCTCCTTCGTCCGCGACGATGTCTCTGGAGAATTGTTCTGCTCCACGTGCGGTTCCATTCAACAATTCGACCAATTCGAAGCCCAAATCGGCGGCATTAACGGTCCTCAGGGAACTTTCATCCACATCGGAACCGCAGGTTCAGGTAGCGTTTACACTTACAAACAGAGGAAACTATTTTCTGCACAGAATTCAATCGACGAGTTAACATCTAGGTTAGGGTTAGCGTCTAAGAGTGTCGATATTAGAAACATGATATCTTCTATCACCGAGGGTGAGTTTGGTCAAGGCGAGTGGTTTCACGTGCTGATTGGCGCGTGTTCTTATGTCGTTATGCGAAAGGATGATCGCCCTTTGCCTATGGCTGAAGTGGCTTCAGCTGTTGGTTGTGATGTGTATGAACTTGGTAGGATGATTCTGCGTGTTGTTGATTTCTTGGGTTTGAAAAGACCTGATTTTCCTGAGTTTGATATAGTGCATGTATTGGAACGGACACTTAAGATTTCGCCGAGTTTCGCCGCTGTTGATCGGAGTACGGTGGAGACGATGCGGAAGCAGGGGATTTTTTTGATACAGTGCGCGGTGAAGTGGTTTTTGAGCACCGGCCGGAGGCCGATTCCGTTGGTGGTTGCGGTTTTGGTCTTTGTTGGGGAGTTGAATCGGGTTGAAGTTCGGATGGATGATTTGGCTAAGGAAGTTCATGCTATGGTTTCTACTTGTAGAACTAGGTATAAGGAGCTCCTAGAGACATTTGTGAAAGTTGCACAAGTGTTGCCTTGGGGAAAGGATATAACTCCTAAAAACATTGTTAAGAATGCGCCGTTTGTGATTCAGTACATGGAGAAGAAGTCTATGTCAAAATCTAGTGAGAAGAGGAAGAATGTTGATCTGCCTGTGGTAGATTTGGCTGATGTGGTTGCTGAATGCTTAAGACGTGATGATGAATATGAATATGGGAATAATGGCGTAAGCTCCCGAAATGATTCTCGGTATTTTTCATTTGAAAGCAATGCTGATAGACCAGGCATCAAGAATGTTGACAGACTGCAGATTTCACACGAATGTTTATCCATGTTGTATGAGAAATTTTTAAATGAGAATCTTCGCGCTAAGTCTTCAAGGAGTGGAAATGCTCAGAAAAGGAAGAGGTTGGTACTTGATCTTCAGGATTGTTGGGAATGGTGGAATGGAAAATCAGAATTGAGCAAAAAGCTTCTACTCAAACATTTACTAGAGAAGGTTGTTGGAATGGATACCATGCCACCATCATTTGTTGCTGGTCAATTGAAATGTAAAATGAGGCAGGAGAAGATCAATGCTGCTAAAGTGCGGATAAAAAAAATTATGCATCCGTTAAATGCTGATCTGGGTGATACTGTGAATCCTGGCCTTTCAGATGGCAATCATCCTGAGAGAAGAAAGAAAAGGAGAAGAGGAATGGTAGTTGATGATATTGATTGGGAAGACTTAATTATTGAGACCCTTATTCTTCATCAAGTAAAGGAGGAGGAAATTGAGAAGGGACATTATAATACCTTTCTGGATCTACATGTGTTTAACTCTGGCATTGTATGAGAAAAGTTTCAGATATATAAGCATTATATGAGAAGCTTCAGATAAGCTGGCATTTTAATCATCACCATCTCACTGAGGACCATCATATGAATGAGCAGATTTTTTCTTGCTCGAAGTTTTGTACTAGATTCTTGAATGTATCATTTGTAATGAATTTATCATATGAATATGAGCTACGGTTCTAGATGTATATATATGCCGGAAGTACATGGTGTAAAGAGATTCTTTGACATGTATATATATATATGGATGGTTTTATAATTGCGATTGCAACAAAGTAGTAGAGTTACCATCAAATTTTTTTAAAATAGAAAATAATGAAAAAACTATATATATATATATATATATATATATATATATATTGATCTTTTGAAAATCAGATTATACATGAAAGGTTAATTATGCACAGAAAACGGTGAAAAATTGTTATTAAAAAAAAAAAAGGGGTGAAAATTAAACCACACAACACTCTTGATGCATCTGTTTTAAAAATATTATTCTAAATGGTTTGTGTGAATTAATAGCCATCTTAACAATATTTATTTTTATTATTTTAAAGCAAAGAAATTAATTTATCATAAGTTATGGATTGGTTGATAGTATAAATAAATTCACTATTGTATAAGGTGATAGGTTATAAATAAATCTATTTTTATATATTTAATATGGGAAATATTAATATTTCTCATTTCATTGGAGATAACTATCTCATTTTATACACTCATCGAAATTTTGTGCTAGCTTTTTTCGTTTCTTTTTCCTTTTGTTTTAAATTGTGGATCCCACATATTTATCTCACACACATGAGAGAACTATTTCAAGCAACATGAGATTAATAACTCTCATTTAATATATAGTCACAAAATATATACCAATCAATTTTTAGTGTTAACGGCAGACAAAATGTTTCGTCACAAGCAAAATATACAATTATTAAAGTGCAAAGTGTTTAAGTAATACACGTTTTGATATTATAATTTTTTTTTATGTGGTGTATATTGTATTTAATATTCAATAATTTAATAAAAAAATGAATGTAAACTTATAATATTAATAAATTTTGCAAAAAAACGATAACCAAATATTTAAATCAAAAAAATCGTAAATTTAATCCAACGAATTTAATAGTTAGAACTAAAAACTCAACACAATTTAACCTTTAAACCTTTTATTGAATTTCTATAATGTGTGTTAGACTTTTTCAATCATAGCCCAAAAATTTCTAAACACAACACATCATTAACCCATCGACTAAATCACAAGAAATAACCTATCAATTATTAAAGTGCAACAAAGTATTTAAGCAATGTGTTATTTAATAAAACATGGCATGATATACTTATTACTAAAAAAATTATCATCTTTATATTATCGTTTAATGATTCTTTTGTATTTACTAGAAATTAATAATTAATTAATAAAAAAATAATTACAAAGCAATATATACCAAAAAATGTTATTCTTTACAATCAACTTAATATGAAACAAATTTTATGATTTTTCAAAATTAAACAATTAATTAATTATTAATTCTCATTAAATCCAATAAATTATAACCGTTAGATTGACGGAAATCAACGGTGATTAAATTGATTGTAAAGGTGATAAATTTTTTTTATGGTAAGTATATCCTTCCCCAATTATAATTGTTAAATTGACCAAAATCGACCATAATTAAATTAATTGTAAAGGTGATAAATTTGTTTTGGAGAAGTATATCTTTCTAATTCTAGAAAAAGGAAATATATTGAACACCTAATGTAGATCGATCCAACGGTGTTCTGTATGGTCATAACCATAGAAGGTGAAAATAAATATAAAATATAATTTATAGTATAATTTATAAATATAAAAAATTTTGGTAACATATAACACCTCTCCCCTAAAAAAATACTTTACAAATTCACAAAATCACAACATCATAATTTATTTATAATTTTTTTTCCTTTCTACGAATGTCACATTTTAATCCTCGTGAGTGTGAATCATTCTTTGTCTTTGTGTGTTTCAGATTGGCTTGTTGTTGCAGAGAAAGAGTGAGTGTGATTGGTGGGAATATTAACTAAAGCATTCACTGACTCCATATCCACATCCATGTCCATGCTACTTCAACCTTCATTCTCCTCAGCTTCATTGTTCCAATGTATTTGGATAGTTTAAAACCCTAATTTTGACACAAGCTTTGCGTGTTTCCACTTTCAATCGATCATCACTGGAATTTCACAAAATTTGCATTAATGCGAACATCCTATAACCTTCTTCGCTATCGCTTCCGGCGCTCTCACCAACACGTGTGTTGTTCAGTCTCCATTGTGTTAGTGAAACCAATAGCAGAGCATCAACAACCCTCAATTTCACTTCCACTTTCCTCAAAACGCTTCCTTTTGTTTGGTTTCGATGCTCGTCGCCACCTCCATCATCATAATCATCACCACTCCTTCCATCGCAGTACGTCTCTTTTTCACTTCTCTTCTGCTACTCATATTTCTATTCATTCACATGCTTCTCTTATTCTGTTATAGGTTTCTTTACAAGGGCTAAGCAAACAAAGAACATTGAATTCAACGATCGCCACAGGTCTTTTTTATAAAATAAATAAATAAATAAATCTTGCTAATTTGCTTGTGCTTAGTATTAAAAAAATTTATTTTTTTATGGAACTAATTTATATGGCCATGGCATGCTTGTTATCAAGCATTTCTCTTTGTTGCTACTGTGTTTATTTTATGTGTGAGGATAATGCTTCCATAACTTGTCCCATTTGCCTGCACCTGATTTTTTTATTTATTTTTTTCCTTTTTTTGTTCATTACTCTAGTCAGCGAGCTGTCACAACTGCATTGTGGTGTAACTTTCTTGTTTTTTCTCTCAAATTTGGAGTATGGTTAGCTTCCTCTAGCCATGTTATGTTGGCTGAAGTTGTGCACTCTGTTGCTGATTTTGCAAACCAGGTATATTAGTTCTTTAGACTCCGTTTTATTTGTTGATAAAAGGGGATATTCTAAGAAAAAGGGACTAAATGGCAACGACAACGAAAAAAAAGTATTTTATTTAATTTTTAGAAGTCTTAAGTAATAGGCAAAAAGTAGCTCAAGGGGTATTATAAAACTCTGAATCTTATTTACCTACTAAAAAAGGTGACAAAATTTTGTCCACAACACAAAAAGAGAAAAAGACTAATTATTGACTTCACATAAACTAAAATGTGCTACATAACTTGTTTTGTAGGCGCTTCTTGCTTATGGTCTAACTAGCTCAAGACGTGCCCCAGATGCTATTCATCCGTGAGTATCACAGCAGTGATTACGTTTGCCGCCTCTCCCCTTCCCCCAGCCCTCAAAAAAAATTGCTATGCATTCAGTGTTAAGCTGATTTGTGATATTAGATGTGCATCCTCATGCTGAATGATTCTAGAACTACTATACATGTAATGGATATATACATAAATAGCTATTGAATCTGTTTTCAATGAATTGTGCTTCAATTTTGCAAAATTTAACACAACTCAATATATGTTAATAAGTTATGCCGTTCATTTATATTCCATGCGATAAACTGGGATATGGATTTTGTCTTTGCGTGAATTTGGAATTTAATCAGTGTGGTGTAATGGATCAGTCTTCTGTTTCTACAGTTATGGCTATTCCAAGGAAAGATTTGTTTGGTCTTTGATATCTGCTGTTGGGATATTTTGTCTTGGTTCTGGTGCTACAGTTGTTAATGGATTCCAACACTTGTGGACTGCACAGGTATTTTAATCAAATTGAATCTTTGAAATGACAACATTTTAACATCTTTCATCATAAGTTCTTGTCAATTTTCTTTTTTTTAGTTTTTCATCTGTGAATTTTCTCTTATTTAATTTATTGACTTTTGAGAGGTTCCTTTTCAGCCCCCTGAAAATATGCAGTATGCAGGTTTGGTGATATGTGGTTCATTCATTATTGAAGGTACTGTGTCTGCATTTCAGTGCAGTCTATTCTCCTTTGTCTATTGCAGTCCTTTTCTTTTTACAATGGCCATATTTTGTTAGGTGCTTCTCTTATTGTTGCCATACAAGCTGTCAAAAAAGGTGCAGCCGCGGAGGGAATGAAATTGAAAGACTATATTTGGCGTGGCCATGATCCTACATCTGTTGCCGTAATGACAGAGGTCGTAACTTGTTTCTCTTACTTATCTTTAATTCCTTGGAATTTGTTAATGTTACTTGGTTTAAACAAGAATTGCTGATACATCAAAGGGAGAAAAAACACAGTATAGTTTAAAAATAAGGCTTTTGTGTAAAATGAATTACTTATCAGTTATTATGTATTTGGCAATATTTTTCCTCGGAAACAGTTAGTTGAAGCTAGGTACATTTTTGTAGTTATTTGACTAAAGAGAATATAAACTTATATGCCTGCCATGGACTATGGTGAAGAAAATGTGATTTTTTAGTCATTTTGCATCAGAAAAAGGAATGGGGAAGAGTGACTTAAAATTTGTATTGCTTAGAGGAGTTGTATATTCCTCTGTTTAATGGACTATGCAACATGAGTTTATTTGTCTATTTAGTCTTTAAACTCCTTTAATTATGCCTTATGAATTAAGTTTCTGTCTGGCTGTTTGTTCTTATAAGTGGTCGCAAAATATATGCAGGATGGTGCTGCAGTAACTGGCCTTGCTATTGCTGGGGCATCATTGGTTGCAGTGAATATTACTGGAAATGCCATTTATGATCCCATAGGCTCAATCATAGTTGGCAACTTACTTGGAATGGTAAAGAGAAAATTTTCCCAGCCATTTGAAGCTTGAGAGCATAGAGCTGATATCTGTTTTGATTTAATTTCATGCTCAATTAACTTTGCAGGTAGCCATATTTCTTATCCAGAGAAACCGACATGCTTTGATTGGTAGAGCTATGGATGACAATGATATGCAGAAAGTACTTCAGTTTTTGAAAAATGACCCGGTACAAGCATGCTAGTTTATACATGAAATTGCATAACAACTTTTGTGTTATTAATTTGACTAAGGTGTTTTATGCTTTAGGTTGTAGATGCCCTCTATGATTGCAAAAGCGAAGTTATTGGGCCTGGATTCTTCAGATTTAAGGCAGAAATAGGTTAGCCTTCACATTGTTGTGGTTTTGGCAATTATTGAATGAAAAGGTCTTATTTTATTTCAATAATATTCCTTGTCCAGCTTAGTTTTCAACAATGAAATCTTGAAATCATTATTGTTTGCTATAGTTTTCAACACCTTTCAACTTATATAGCAGTGCTACTACTGTACTCGTAAACTTTTTTTATTTTCCATTATTACTATAGCAAAGTCTTAAGGTTACGTTTGGATAAACTTTGAAAAAGTGTGCTTTTATGATATAGCTTTTTTTTTTAGAAGGTACTCTTTCTTTTTCTTTTTTTTGGTAACCATAGCTACTCTTTCTTAGAAAGCACTAAAACTGCTTCTTTTGGGGATTTTTGCTCCCCCCCCCCCCCCCCCCCCAAAAAAAAAATAAAAAATAAATAACTTAATTACCATAATTTTTTAAAAATTGAAAAAAAAAAACACTTTTTTCTTTTAAAAGTAAACACAAACTGATACGTGATGGGTATGAGAAGAAAGGAAAATACACTTTGTAAAAAAAATGGGATAGATAAGAGTCCACCACAATTGAGATTAAAGGCTAAGCCACCCTCTCAACTGATAAAGAACCCACTCGCCTCACCACTAACCCACGGTTAGATAAAGATAACAAGATTCAAGACAAGTTTGAGAACTTGCAACAACTTTTTCATTTATCAAATCTGTCCTCTGCATTACAAAATATCCCATATTTATAGAATAACTAAAACCAAAGAGACAAACAACTCCCAAGAGTTGTGTTGCTTAGAAAATAAAAATAACAATAACTAACAAATGCTCCCAAGAATTGTGTTGCTTAGGAAATAAAAATAACAATAATTCAACTCTCAAGAGTCATGATTGTTTGCTTAGGAAATAAAAAAAACAATTAAAATTCTCTTTATTACACTTTAAATGCTAAAACTCTTGATCTTCCTTTAGGCAGCCAACTAATCATAATTTGACCCAAAATAACTTTGGAACCCAATTGAAACTGTGCCTTGAAATCAGAACATGAATTTGCATATCTTGGACTTAACATTTTAGCTTCTCTAATCAAATGCAACATTCTTGCTTCTGTATCACAAACGAACAGACCCTAAGTTGGAATTTTGTGTATTATAAATTCAAGTTTCACTATCTAAATCCAACATGTCAAATTCAGGTAATGGTAACAATTAAGCATGATGATGTAAATCTGATCATTCTTAGTTGTATGAAACAGATTTTAATGGAGAGATGGTGGTGCAAAATTATCTTAAAAGGACTGGACGTGAAGAGTGGGCCAGACAGGTTGATACTCTTCATTTATAATGTTCATGTAAAACCTCTGACAATATGTTGCATGTTCTGTTGTTGTCATTATTATTTTTCACTTGCTGTTGCTTTTTATTACATGCTAGTGAAACAGGAAAGCATCGTGCTAGTTGAAAATATTTGCATTGGCAATTAGCCTACATGAAAACTATTCCTAGGGTATCAGTTAACATTTAAAAGAATAATATGATCCGACTTTGGGGCATGGCTAGTCTAGGTTACCTACTCCTTTCATGATCATTCAGTAAGGCTTCAGCAACAATAGTTGCATTAGCCTTCTTCCCTGCCAATGTGTGGTTTAGAATCTTTAGATGCCCAACTCTCAGCAATGACCAAGTTGATTTAGTACTATCTCTCAACTTTTATTATTTACAGTTTCGCGAAGCTGCAAAGCAGAGGGATGATACTGCCCTGATGAAGATGATGTCAAATTATGGTATGTAGTTGTAAACTTGATCCTTAAAATCTTGCTGATTGAGAAGTAATTACATGCTGACAGTTGAAAGTTGTGGCAGGTGAGGAAGTAGTTACAGCATTAGGAAGTGAAGTGGATAGGTTAGAGAATGAGATCCAGAATCTTGTTCCTGGTATTCGGCATGTTGATATTGAGGCCCACAATCCAATGGAGGCGACCTTTTCAACTTAAAAAATTCAATATCTTCTTCACATTCATTTAAGTTATTAAATCATTTATGAGAATTTGATTTGGCTTTTATTCATTATCGTGAATTCCTTTGGGTCTTCTTTCTGAAGGAAATACGAAGTTTCGAGCCTCAAGTTGAGTAGACAGCCCTTGATAGATTAGTGTGTGACGTAGACAGATCACAATCACTCATTTAAAAATCATACACTTTTCTCTCTCTTATCTCATTATGAATGAGTGGTTGTGATCAAATAATATGATCACATGATCACTTTTTCACATGAGAGGATTCACGTGTGACATATTCTTGTTTTCCTTTTCCCCTAAACCTGCATGGGTCTGGTAAAATGTCAGTGCAACCCAAGTGTGAGTAAAAGTCATATGTCACATGTGCGAGAGAAACAATGCTTCAATGATAAGCTCAATCGTTAGAAGCTATAACCTCTTTTTACGTGTTTGAGGCATATATAGTATAGGATAAGGTCTGATACCTACACCTGATTAAATTTTAATATTGGTATTGTATAAAATAATATTTTTCAATATTTTAAAAATTAATATATTAAAAAGAATTATTTTAATATATAAATATGGAAATGATATATTAGTTATTGGGAATTGTACCTTAAGCAATATTAATACATCAATCTCTTATCATGCCTGATCCACCACTCCTATGCTTGATTAAGTTATACATCATTTTGATTTATAAGGGGATCATGTTGTATAAGTTTATACTATATGATGCTCACACCAAATAACTGAAAATGTCATAATGTATTGTATAAGCTTATATTATCAGGTCTTATACATCATACCAAACAGGCCCTAAGTTCCGTTCATGGTATAAAGTAAGTTTTATATTTTTCATGTTATGTGAGATGAGTTTTTTTATGCCAGAGAAATAAAAAGCATGTGAAATTCATACGTTAGAAAAAGTCACGTGTGGAACCTATATAAGCACGGAAATTGAAAGGTGTGTAGAAAAATTTCTATTTTTAAGTCACTTGTAAATTGAGAAGTATAAAAGCCATAAAGTAAATTAAGTCATTTAAATTATATTTTAAATCACTATTGTCGAATAGTAGCCAAGATTTAGCTTTAGATAGAGTCCACAGCAACTTTATATTATTTAATCAAAGCATGAATTCCTAGTACGTATTATCCTGTGAAATACCACACCAACTAGCTGGCAGTACTGTAATTATCCATTCTATGGGATTTTGTGACACTTGGCTGGAGTAGTAAGAATGGTTTCGTATTATTAATCGTTGCTTGATTACGAGAAATAAAGAAATTGAACAAAAAAAATAGCCCTCTTGCATAGCACTTCTAAGACTAAAACTGGACAGGCTCAATATATGATCCGCTGACGTTGAATCTCACACCACTGAGACAGACTCAACGTTTCAAAATACGTGTTATAAAAAAAATTCAAAATACTACCATGACATCACATCACAATAAACATGCATTTGATATTGTAATATTTATTTTATCTCAACCTGTTGTGAATGGAGTGAACTCTAATCGCTTAATCATTTTTTAAAAAACGTTATAAAAAAAAAATGGGCATCTGTTAAGTTGCATAATCAACACATTATTGGAACAAAAGAGAATTAGCCATCAATATTCTTTGAAAATACATATTCTTTTAACGGTAACCAAACCTGATTCGGGATTAGCAGACATGGATCTTTCAATACAATTGGCATTTAGCAGCTACGACTATTTTCAGAAAAATCATCCTTTCTATTTTACTTAAAAAGTTCACTAGACGTTGACTTTGGCAAAAAAAACACTTATCTAACACTGCGAATTACTAAAAAGGTCCCTTAAAAGAACAAATTTAATATAAGGCATGGCAGTCATACTCCAAAATGCTGAAGAGAAAACCAAGCATCATAAACCAAGCATATTCATAATAGCAAATATATTATAAAAAAACTTCTCTCACAAACATATAAAATGAAAAACAAATTCAACCTCAGCAATAAGTTATCAAAGTCAAAATGTTCTATTTCCAAAATTTCAGATACGAAAATGAGTCTGATCTTGATCCAAAGCCAACAAGGATAGATTGATTCCCTTAAATAGTGATTGACCACTGCCACAGCTTAATTCATTCTCCGGATAAGCTCATTGATATAATTCTCACGGTTTCCAGCATCACCTCCTTCAACATAGTGGTTCCTTTTCTTCTTTAAGCCACCCAAAGGAGCCTTGAGCTTAAATGGCCAAAGGAAGTTGTTTGCCTCCTTAAAATGGGGTCCAACAGTTATGATCTCATGGATAAGATCTTCAGTGGATATGATTTCATGCTTGCCTAGTGCCTAAAGTTTAATCCAAGCAAGTCAGCAACATGTAGTGAATGAAATCAAATTGTAATATAATTTAAAAAGAGAGAATAAATTAAGGAACCTGTTCAATGACGGAGTTATCAGTTAGAGCAATTCTCTGCTTGTTTAGCTTTCCATACCCTCTCTTGTAAATAAGTTCTCTTACACTCTTCAGATTAGGGTATCTAGATCAATATCGGAAGTCTCATTAGTTGTAGAAAAGAATCATCACATTTAAAAAAGTATGACAATGAAAATAACATACCCGTAAGTTACATAAGGCTCAACTCTGTGAAGCATGTTCACGGTAGCTTTGTTAACTTTAAGAAATACACCATTGAAAATCTGTTGCAGATAAAGATAGGGATCACCAAAATGGTTTTTATTAATAAGAATTTCAGTATCTAGATGTTATTTACATGCTCTAACACATCATAGACTCCAAATGCCAACAAAGTACACGCAATATGTTACAATCGTATTACCGAACACAACAAAACATCTTCCAAGCCTCCAATTGATTTTAATAACTTAAGGATTCCCTGATCCCTCAAAGACAGGCACTTTAAAGCCTCACAACTTAAACTGAAAAAATGCAGAATCTCAGACCCAAACCACACTCAAAAGTCTTAATGATCTAACATATACCCTTTGCTTGTGGGAACAAAATGAGGAGAGAAACAAAATAGAGGTTCATAGCAGCAAATATATGACTAATTTTCATTGCTCTCACTTTATTTTCCTCATCTTTATGTTTCTCAAACAAATAAATTAAAGCTTACTGTTTCAACTTAAAATATTTAGTCTTACCAAACATAAAACAGCATTATTTTAAGAGGCCAGGGGCTACCTTATTGAATGGTACATAATATTAACAAAAGTTGTCGGTTTCACCTACAAAATAGCCTTGAACTATCCTACCACTAAGCTTTGTGTAACTGGAAAACATAATAATGCATACAATTCTGTTCAGCACTTTATGATTATAACTAGTACCTGTCTCAATCGCAACAGCTGCAGGATCTTTCTTGTCTTGGGATGCATGGCATTAATACTGATAAAAAAACACAGCAAATGTATTAGAACAGCCAGAATATGTTTAACAGTTGATGAAGTACAAGTGCATAAACATAAAACACATACCCACGAATGCGAATAATAAACAAGAGCTTAGCCTCTGGATCGACATAAAATCCACCTTTCAGCTTTGCCTCACGTTTCAAACGAATCAATTCCTTTTCCTAAAAAATAAAAAGAAAGTCACAGCAGTGTCAGGTAGGACGACTATAAATTAGGATAAATCAATGAAACAAAATTGATAAGACTCGTGACATGTACCTGCTCATCGTACTCCTTGGCATATTGCTTAGCTCTGCTGAAGATCAGCCTACGGCTCTCAGCTCTCTTCTTCTTAGCAGCTTCAAAATCTTGCTTTTTGGCCAACGCCCATTCCTCTTCCCTCTTCTGCTTCTTCAGCACAGACTCTGGAACAACTGTCTTCACCTCCTCACCCATCTCTGTTCTTCATTGATAAAACCAAAAAAAATTGTAATTATAATGAAAGAAATTGGGCGAAATTCACACAGAAACTTACAACATTCATAAGTATAAATCATCAGACAATATGAATGTGAAGATATTCCATCATTTTGAAACAACAATCTAAGTTCCACCCATCCGAACAAAGTCAACAGAAAGATCATAAAATAAAAAAATCAAATTATCTAGCAGAGTGTTTCACTTCCATTTACACAACTAAACACCATAAAAATGAAATACATATTATATATATATATATATATATATATATATATATATATGATCGAAGAACCACACAAATGGTAGATCTAGAAAACGGATTCACCAAAACGAAGAAAAGGCAATAGAGTTGAAAGAATGCAAAGAAAAATTGACAGATCGAAGTGGAATGTGAAATAAGAGACATAACAGAACGTACCGAGCTAAGGCCTCTGCGACTGCAAATTAGGGTTTTCTCCGCAGGCTTGTGAAGTTTCAACAACATTAGCTATCTAGGGTTTTGTAGTGGTTGTGGACTATGGGTCTTCTGATATTGGACGGTTCTGATTCGTGTTTTGCTTTAAAGATTGATTCCGACCGTTGATTAATATGAAGCTGGATCTAAACTCGGATGGATTATTTGTTTCTTGATCATAAGCCCGTGTCTATTCAGAAACCTAACAGGCCCTGACCCAATAGTTAAACATCTCGATCATTTTTATCTTATTTCATGTGTGTGTGTGTGTTTTTTTCTTAAAAAAAAAATATACAAAAATAAATTTAAGATGAGTTTTAACTGAGTCTTTTTTTTTATTTCTTTTTCATAAGGGAGCAATCAGGGATATAAATTCGCAAACAACTATCCAATTTACTAAAATAATATTATTTTAAATAAATTATCAATTTATTTAGTTTGAAAATCATTTATCAAAGTAATATAGTTTTATTATATATTACAAAAAACTCAACGTCACGCGGGTATCATGTATAAATTAACATGAAAATAATAAGAAAATTATATTATTTACAAATTAGTGAAATAATATTCACAGACATGCATAATTCCTTTCGTATTAATTTATGCACGATACATACATCATTCGATTCTTTTCGTAATATGATCATATAACCTCATAAACAGAATACGTGTTTATCATACGGTGATAATGTGTTATAAGAAATAAATTTTAATAAATAGTTTTGAAATATATTATATTGATATTTTTAAAAAAAATAGTACTAAAATAATCATTCTTTCATCTTATTTTTGCCCAATCATGAAGATAGGCACTTTTATTAATGATTTTTGTACTCTCGCTTCTGAATTTTGCATAATGTTCTGACTGTTACTTTCACTTTCAGTTCACAAGTCATATTTGTTTATATTATTTTTAATTACTTTCACTTTCTGTTCACAAGTCATATTTGTTTATATTATTTTTAATTAAAATTAACACTAAAGACCCAAGTGTGGTGGCTCAATTGGTAGCCTGGGGACTGAATGGCGGGAGAGGGCTTCGGTTCGAATCCCGCCAACACCATATGGGAAGAGACATAAGTACCGTAATCCGTTTCCAAAAAAATTAACACTGTAATGAGCGAATCACAACCAACGTAAGAGTAGAGAGCCACATGTCAACGAATGATAATATTTGCCTTGTAAATTCTTCTTCGATTTAAGTAATCTCATGCAATGGAGATAACATAGTGGGGTCCACAATTTTTTATTTTATTTTTTTAAATGGAGAATTTAAATCTCAAGTTCATTTAAGCTTATAAATCATTATATTTCCTATTTTTTTAATTTAAGCATTGTGATAAAAAAAATCACTTTTGTACTCTCTTTTTTTAAATAAAAATATAAAAGGGGCTTAAGGTCCAAATACAAAATAAAGATTACATGTGTAGAATTGCACAATGGCACATGCCATTCTTATCTATAAGAAGAAGGGGCGGAAGAGATTGAGGAGAATTATGGTATATGCGAAGATCATCTCAGGACCTTGAATTTAGTTGAGCGAGTCACTGAGTACAATGTGAGACTTTTATTACTTGATATACACATGTTTTTCTACCGTATATTGATCTTACCTTAAATTTTATGGAAAATTTTATGGAAATAAAATGAACATCAATATCCAGGCCTTTCGACCTTGGCGCTGTGAATTTTAAAATGTATGACCGGAATAATTTGTAGGTCAAATGTTTTGCCTAAATAATGCATAACGACGCGGCTGGATAAGGGATGTTTTAAGACATGACACTCTGCATACCGTGTCCAGTACAAATGCCGGGCGTGTCAGTCAGTGGCCATGGGACGTGATACCATGAAAGCTGCGTCCCTTGCAAAATGATATGCACAGGACATGGTTGAGCATCTATCATGTGTCAGAAAGTCACCTCACCAGCCTGCTATGCACAAGACGCGATTGATACTCAAACACGTTCTGGTGAGTCACTTCGAAAATTACACGGGCCTGGTTGAAAGCGTTCCACCAACCAATCAAGCTTCTCCATGTAACGCGGTACTGGTAGCCAGGTCTTGAAAATGTCTCACCTGCCACCCCGTCCAGTGCTATATAATGAACCCCCCCTTCGCGTTTCCATATCACCAATTTGCTTCTGCATTTCACTCGGTGTTCAACATTGTGCTATCCGCGTTTTTCCATATTTTCATAGTTTAGTTGAGGTGTTGTTCTATGATGGAAAAAATTAATTTGTTGAATGTCAGATTATACTGATAGTTAGTCATGCTTTTCATTTGTTATTTCATGTATGCTTTCCTTTTCTTAGTATTTATTTTACACTAAAAAGTTATCCTTGTAATTATATGCTGTATGAAAATTATTTACATATTAATTTTTTTGTATTTATATCTTTTGTTTAACTTTTTGCAGGAAATGATACAGAGAATGGCAAACCAGAAGCCCCACAAGCACCAGACGCGTTCAAATTGGAAGACAATGGGATATTCTGCCGGGGATAGGGGAGAATAAGTAATGGTCCAGGCATTGGCTGGACGGGGCATCCTCTGGAACGCCTTCTGGACGCGGCTATCAGAGGACCGCGTACGGTGGAGGAGATGGTGGACCACCATTGGCTGGTGGCTCGCGACGTGACAGGTACCGTGTCAGGTGGCCTGACATCACAGGGACGCAGTTGTCACGATATCACGTTCAGTTCCATCACTTCCAATTCAGTTCCATCACATTCAACACCGATTATCACGTGGTGGTCGTGTACAGGTTGCATGTATCGCGTTTAGGGACGAGACACGTCTGAAAATGGTGTATCCTCCATCGCGTCGTTATGCATTACTCTAGTATTTCATTTCATCGTCAAATTATTCCAGTCATGCTTTTTAGAAAACGAACTACTAGGGTAAAAGGCCTCAATACCCATGCTATTTGTTTTGGACCAAGATATCTAATCCGGATCCAAAAGGTTAAACAGACCCCCTTTTAAAAGGATTCTATTTAATTCAAAATGACAATAACATAACAAGAAACCAACAACTTCGAAGGAGATTGTGGTCTTATCAGGACGCCCGAAGGTAAGTATATTTTGTGTATACACTTTAAGCGGGCGTTTGGTATTGGATAAATTTTTTATGTTTGGAAATTGTAACGCCCGGCCGCTTCAAGAATCAACGACTATTCCCATATACTAACATGAGACTTTTCAGTGTGCTTTTTCCTCACTCGCACATTTCCTAGGAAAACTTCCCAGGAGGTCACCCATCCCAGAATTGCACCAAGTCAAGCACGCTTAACTGTGGAGTTCTTCCGATCCGGGCTACCGAAAAGAAGATGCATCTTGTTTGTATAGGTAGTACCAATTAATTCTTATAAGCTATTCCAAACTGTGCAGTCTCACATCTGTACAGTCTTTGGAATCCCTCTCTTTCGGGTGTCGATTCGATTCATCCATGCATGTAACCCCTATGTTGGAAGCCTATCAGGAGCCGCTCCTTGTCCATGCCCTTTCGCACCGGCGATCACTCCCCGTCCTCTTCAGCGCTCGGGATGTTATAGAAATCATGATTTACAAGAATATGCCCAGAAAATAAATTTTCCGGGAATGTGATTAAAAAGTTGTTTGGTGGGTTAAAACATTACTGAGAATATTGGCTTAATATTACTAATTCCATGTCTGGTTAGTTTATAAATATTACTGGGAATGTTAGGTGATTCTACAAAAATAACCTTGTCATTTTCGACTCTGTCTTACTCTCAGACAACACACACATAGGAGGCCATAAACGACATTTATGGCTGCTGACCTCCTTGATCAAGAGCTTGCTGCTGCTCCCAGATCTGTTATGGTGATATGTTAAGCTTTGTTATTTCCATTCGTTCTATTTTTGTCTTTCTTTGTTCCTTCTTTGTGTTTCCTTGTTTGTTTGGGCTTTGCCCCTTTTGATATCTAAAAATAAAATAAAAAATGGATGTTGTCACGATGTTCTGAAGCTGGTTCGAAAATGGGTGTTGATTATTTCTCTCACTATATTAGGATTTGACAAAAATGGTTGTTGAATTTGTTCAAGATTTGGAAAGCTCACTCCAAATAAGCCGTTGAGACCACTATTCGAGTCTAATCAGAACGGAAAACTAAATGATTGGAGCAACGAATGTTGATGTTGACTTTATCGGCGGCTTTATGCTCCGTCGCATCCTCAGCTGCAGCGTCACCTCCCATGGCGTCCTCATCCCAAGTAAGGGAAGTGAATCGGGTCTTGTCACAATGATGATCATTGTAGGTGGAGAGGAGAGAAAAAGAACAGACTAAAACAATTAGGGGTGTTCATCAACCGATCCAAACCAACTCAAACCGCGGCAACCGAACTGAAAAACCGAAAATTGAAAAAAAACTGGAAGTTTTAATTGGATTGGATTGGTTTTTAGATGGGTTGATGAAAATCGATCCAATACAAACCGATCCAATATATTAATTCCCCTCTACCTACGTGGGTCTTTCCCCAATCATAGCCCAAAAATTTCTAAACTTAAGAATCATTAACCCATTAACTAATCCCAAGAAAAAATATAGTCACATCTCATCAATTTTTTTTTATCTTTGTATAACTACATATCTCATTATCCAAAATATATATATATATATATATATATATATATATATATATATATTATAGTTTACTAATGCTTTTGTATTTCAAAAAAGTAAAATTTACAAATCCAATATATACAAAAGATGTTATTTGCACAATAATCATGAAATAAAATTTAGGATTTTAAAAAAATCGAAAACTGATCCAATCCAAACCGAAAAAATTGGATTGGATCGGATCGGATTTGAAAAATAATTCAAACTGAATGGATGATTATATGATCAAACCGAAAGGATTGGATCAGATGATTTTTGCTTCTAAACCTGATCCAATCTAAACCGCGAACATCCCTCAAAACAATACAAAGGAGAAGGGTTAATTTGATCCACAAAGATCGGTTATTTTTTTATTTCCCCGAGCAAAAAATTATACCTCATAATCCATGGACTTCTTAACATGGTAGTCATACCAAAGTTTACACACACAGCAAAAACAGGAAAAATATATATATATTAATATATATATATATTTTGGATATTAACAGGAAAAATATTTTATCTGAGAAAGTTTTCTATTTTTACCTACCAAACGTGGCATTACAATTCTCCCTATCATACTTTTCAAGGAATTCAAAATAATCTGAATACCAAACACCCTCTAAGAAATTCCAAATTATCATCCATTGAGCGCACACCTTGCGATTGCAATGAATTTTTTGGGTATTGTAGAGGTACCGAACTCAGTACTTTTTTTTCTAAATAGAAATAAATTTATTCCATTTGAATCCATACTTTTATTTCTATTTTCCTCTAAATATCTAGTTTTTATTTCTTTTGGATCAACATATCACCTTGGTGATTAACACTTATTATATCAAGATATTTTTGAATTTAGACAAAGGAGAGTTCTGAAGAAATAAATAAAAAAAACTATTTAAAAAAGATAAAACAATAAGTTAATATAGAGAATGATCAAATTGCCAATAATATTTGATTCAGGTGGCAAGGATATGTTTCTCTTAACTAAAGACATTAAGTTTAAGTCCTAAAATTGGAAAAGATGATATTGGGGGCAGTGTTTTAAAAACCGACCCGGTCGATGCAGGTTTTAGTGATCCGGTGGAGTTTTCGGTCTTAGTAGACATTTCGATCGATTCAACAGTCAACTCGGTTGAATCAGTTAACTTGGCCGAGACTCGGCAACCCCGTTGACCCAGGTTAGACCGATTGGCCCTGTTATTTTTTTGGTTAAATCTTTTTTTTTAGAACTTTTGAATTAAATCATGCTCATATTTTGTGGTAAATATGATTAAAAAGTAAGGTGAAAATAAGAATGTATTTTTGATTAATGGAATTCATTTATGGAATTTAGTTGTATCGCATAATGATCTCAAGAAGTTAATTGAAAATAAACACCAATGGTCTCATCTCAGGGTGGATACTTTCTTATTAGTATATATTTCATGCATACCATTTGTTATCATGATTTAGTTTATCTGTGTTATGTTAAGGTACAAAAGATGCATTTAACTTACATTGCAATTTTAATCCAATGTTAGGATATGATCTAGAGTTAGAAGCCTAGAACTATATAATATTTGCTATCATTGAGAACCAATTTATTTTTTTAAGCTCATTGATAATTTTCTTATGTGAGTTTTTAATAAAGTAATATGCTTATATTTTTTTAATATGCGAATAGTACATATGGTTAAACCAATGACCCAGTACCTCAACCGAGTCGATAACCGGTGAGAGTTTTAAAACACTGATGTGGGTTATTCAATACGAATCCAACTTAGTTGGAATTGAATTAATCGGGTAATGAATAAATTGATAATAAAAAAATGTTTTAAAATTAAAAATTAACCCAATTATCTACCCTTAAAATGTATTATATGCGTGTATTATTAAGGAGTTGATCTAGAGTTGCACACGGACGAAATTAAAAATGACTTCAAAGTTCAAACTACCGAAGCTCATATAAGAAAGAGTTTTTGTAAGGAAAAAAAAAATGTTCCCATCATCTTTATATCTCAAAAATGGTTTCATTATCATTTAACATCTACTTCAAGTTTCGCAAATGATATAGTATAATGGGATAAGTTTTATTTATAAACTCAAAGTTTACAAACTACACTATGCAGTATGTACTCTTGGTAGTAAATGCTTAAGAAATATGTACCACTCATAGTACATAGTATAATTTGTAAGAATTTATAAATTTTGAGTTTGTAAATATAATCATTCTCATAATATAATAATAAATTTGTTTCTCCAATAAAAAATAAAAATAGTTTAGCCTATTGTACACTTCATTAGCAGTTATCTTGTATGTGTATTGTTAAGAGGTGAACACAGATATCTATCTACCCCCCTTCTCTTGCCTGCAACACTAGTACGATTGTGCCACTTGACACAATCTCGTTAGTCACATTATTGTAAAACTTAGGCAACAGAACTGAGTGTCGCAACCCCCTCTCCTGCTCGTAGCACTAGTACGATTGTGCCACTTGGCACAATCTCGTTAGTCCTATTACTGTAAAATTTAGAAAGACCATAACTTTTGACTCTTTATCTAAATCAGATGATTTTTTTATTTCACATAATTTTTGGATATCTACGTAATGACACCTTATTTGACATATTTTATCTTCCATAAACATAGTTCAAATATGCAACAATAGTTCCACAAATACAAGAGCATTTAAATCCAGATTTTGGCGTGAAGAAGTATAAACCCTTGATTTGTTTAGCTTCCTCGATTTTCAAATCGGTTTTGTTAAGATTTTAATTAATCAAATTTCTGTTTGTTAGATTTGCAGCAGCACACGTGTGAGACAATAGTTAATTTCAAAATGTGTTTTTTTTTTAAGAAAAGAAAATGAAGAAAAAATGGGAGCAAAAATTGAGAACCCTAGAAGTATGAAAAAAGGAACAAAGCAGGGATAAACGGTAACATGTTGGCCATGCTTGATGCATCTGAAGCTATGTTTGTGCTGCCATTGTTACAAATTCAAATTATGTTTGCGAGAGATAAAATATGTTAAATGAGGCGTTATTTTGTAGATCTAAAAAAGTTATGAGAAATAAAAAAATATCTGATTTAGATACCTGAATCAAAAGTTATAGCCTACTAAAGTTTTACGGTAACAAGACTAAAAAGATTATACCACTTAGCACAATTATGTGGATGCCGCATAGGGTTGTAACTCTCACCCAATGGCAGACCTAGGTGGTTGCCATTGTCTACACTTGCAGACATAAAGTTGAGGAATTTTTATTTTTTTACATGGGGTGTGTGATTATAGCCAAGTAAAAAAAAATAGGAAGATTAAAAAAAAAGGTAAAGAGTGAAGGAGAATCACATGAGATTTTTCACGTTTTTTTATGAAACAAAACTGGTCAACTTTGGATCAAATAGACATCGACAAAGGTGGATTTTTGATCGATTAATCCCTACATTTATACTATATTTTACAAATGTCTTTTTGTGGTGTTTATTTATTTTTTAATTATCATTATTGATTATTTCCTTAAAACTTTGGTTGATTCACCAAAACTTTACTTTTGAAGTGGAAGTAAAAGTTATCAAATTAATACATTAAAAAAAGAAAAACACTATTGGTCAAGTATGCAAACATAAAAAACTCTCCACGTATGTACTCACATAAAAAAAAAAGGATGTGAGTGCCCAATTGGTAAAAACTGAAAATTGGATATCAAATTAATACATTAAAATTAAGAAAAAAACACTATTGGTCAAAAATAGTCCACGTATGTACCTCTTAACCCTTATAATCGATTGACTCGATTTTCCAACACGTCAAGCGGAACAATTTTTTTAATTTTTTTTTATAATACGGAACAATTATGTTTAATACAACATATTGACATATAATAACAGTGAGATTCCATATCAAAAATTTTAAACGATGTGGTTTTTACGCGTAAATATATCCACTTAATTTATTTATGTTTACATTTTTCAGTTATTTTCCTTTCTTTTAGACGCAAATGAAACATTTTTTAAATTGCAAAAGCGGGCACCGACATGCATATTGCATGTTTTACAATCAGCGGCGTTGATGTATTTCGCTTGGTTAACCTATGAAGCATCGACACATCACAAACATTGATGTGTCGTGTTCGACACTTCCTGATACTCTCGAACATTCCCCGACATTCCAACACACGTTATAAAAATTCAAAAAAATTTAAAAGTTACATTGCGTTGAATTTTTAGTTCCAACTATTAGATTCTTTGGATTACAATTATTATTATTATTTATTTTTTTGGAGTTACCCAACCCTAATTACCTCTTTGAGGCGAGTTGGCTCCCCCGATTCCCCACGGTTTCGACTCTTTGAGCCGGCTATGAGACTAATCCGGATTGCGGCGGGGTCGGTGATGGCTAAAGATTCAGCCTCATCCCAAGGATCCATTCAGCGATATTCGAACACATGTCCACCCCACTAACTCAGCGCCAAAGAACCAACTGACCTACATCCATTGGGTTTGATTGGGATATCTTATTTTTTTTTGCAAAATTTATGAATATTATAAGTTTAGAGTCAATATTTTATTAAATTATTGAATACTAAATATAATACACACCACATAAATTTAAAATATTATTTAATATCAAAACGTGTCTTAACGTGTCAAAATGTAACATTTTTAAAAATTAACGTGTCAGTGTATCGTGTCACGTGTCCCGTGTCAGTATCAGTGCTACATGGCTTATAACAAATTATTTTGACCTGCAAATCTGTTTATTATTATTCTACCGTTAACTGCGCCATCGATTGTCATGACTTTTATTTATTTTTATTTTGACTCTGTTAAAATTATAAATATATTTTAAGGAAAAAAAAACAAGAACCGACAATTATTGATTGTAAAACTAACAAATTAAACTTTAATGATTTTGCAATTTTTTGTTGGTACATAATGATTTTTCATTTTATTACACATGCATTTGTATTTTATCATAATTTTAACTGATAAATTTTCAATATACTGTTCATCTCACCGCTTAGTTGAACAAAAAAAGTGGTTGCCTTATTTGGATTTTTTGAGGAGCGTAATTAAAACACAAACGTATAAGCAAATACTATATACCGGATATACAAAAATAAAATAAAAAAATACTATATACCGGTGCATATCTGCAAATATAGTTAGGTATAGTACATTAATGACGTGAACATTAGGACGGATCTTATTATATTTGCTCACTTTACGTATGTCATCTTGTTGTTAAGTGTTAAAGGAAAAAAAATCATATTGCATTTAGGAGTGTCAAAACAAGTTATGGCATACACGTCGACTTGTAATATGATAAGAAAATTTGTGTTTTGGTCATATCATCGATATTTTTTTTAATTATTTTTTATTTTAAATTTAAATTTTGACCCATTTTTTAATTTTCTTTAGTCAATTACCATCTTTACCCATAATTTATGTGTCATGTGTCGTGATTTAAATTCTTTGACACTTTTGACACAAATAAAAGTTTATATCGTGTTGATATTAAGTATTCGTATAATGTGGAACCATTTATCCTTAATTACGTCAAGACTCAATTATCTATTCACCGATTCACTCTATTTTCTTTTTGGTGGGGACAGCTTGATTCATTTATATTTTAGTCCTACTTTTCGCTCGCTTATTGGTTTCGTACTGTTTTATCACAATCTGACCGTGACCCATGAAGTTTCGTCTTTAATTACCAAAAGTAGTATAATTCCGTTTCTCGCAAAAGTAAAATTATATTTTTATTATTTTTTTGTCTAATATATTTAAGGAAAAATATGTATTATTTTAAAAGATATAAAATTATATCATTTTAAGTGAGAGAAAAAAATAGATTATGAGAAGAGAAAGTAAACAAAAAAATAAAGATGTAGGTCTCACTTCTTTGCCATTTTAAAAGACAAATACTTTTTCTTATATTTAATTGTAACAAGTTAAAAGTTTAATAAACTTGAGCACGAGAAAGAATATTAAAATAACTAAAAAATATATCATAATATTATAATAATACCTTAAAATAATTTCGAGTATTTTAAATATTATCTTTAGAATAATTTTTATATAATTTATTTTTTATTTAATTAAAATTAAAAGTCTTCTTAGAATTTTTCCTTTTGTATTATATCATCATAACACTTATTTTTTTCTCCTCATTTTCTCTTATTTCCACCCAAATTCTTATGATATCACCGGCCACAAATAAAATTAAATCTTAAAAATAAGGGATTTATTAATTTTATGTGATATAAAATAGGTATTTTATGTGGATGAAATGAAGTTGTGCGGCCCACAATTAAAAAAAAAGAAGAAGAGAGAAAACGGATACAAAATTTCATGAGTGTCTAACATAAAACAATTATCTCACGCGACAAAATACAACTATTTCCTTAAAAACAATGGGTAAAGTGTATGTTATTTTAAAAGATGTAACGTTATGTCATTTTAGTAGAGAGAAAGAGATAGATAAAGGAGGAGAAAAAGAGTTGATAAAAAAAATAAAAGTGTGGATCCCATTTTTTTGTGAAAGTGAAAGGATATAAATAATTTCATTTAAAAGAATAAATATTTTTCCAAAAAAACAAAATAGGATATCAACCTGCATGCATGCCAAAAAAAGAAACAGTAAATAACTGTAGTTGGTTTTGCTTGGTGTATATGCACGATTGGGAACTTGGAAGTTTCCACGAAGTTTCCTACGTCATTTCCAACATCTACAAGTCGCCTAAGTCAATCTCCACATCCATTCTCATCGAAGAGAAGAAGGATTCAACCTGCTTTTTGGCAATACACTGACACCATTCAGTGATATAAGAAATATCAGTATCGGATCGAAATCTCTTTTGCAGAACTCAGGTCTCTATTTCACTCCACGACCATACATATCTTCTTTCTCTTACGGTATCTATACATCTTGTTTTTTAAAAGAATTTATTTTCCATTGCACAGTAATTATATATTATCACTCGTTATGTTCACCATATATAGTCTCCATTACAGCAGAATCATGCATTTCCCATTCCATAGTAAGTTCCTTCAGATAGTGATATGTATATACTCGGAATTAGTTAAAACTCGATTCCAGAAAATTATTAATTAACTCATCATCTCATCCCAATTCATCCTCCGTCTTTCTCTTGGTAATTAAGAATTTCAAGAGTTCCGTTTCTATTGATTGATATATTTTATTTTAGTGAACTTATATATTGTTTGCAATAAATTTGACAATTATATGATAAGCTTTTCACATACCCAACTTTTAATTTATCTTCTATTTATTTTTAATTCCATCACAAGGTGGAGACAGTGAAGATTGAATTCGTGACTATTGAAGTTCTGATATCATGTAAAGAATCAATCCAAACCAAAAACTTAATCTTGAGTGAATTTTTTTAATGATTTGTATTATTCTGCATCCATCTATGTATAATTAGTGAGTCAATTTTTAATATTTTAACATAGTACTCAATTTTCTCTTTCCTCCGTTCTTTTTGTTTTCTTTAATTAGAGTATTTACTTAGAGTAAATAACGTTCCACCTTGCTTAAAATACTATACTTACAGCAATCCAGTATGGAATACATCCCCTTTTTAAGATTTCTTTTGGTTAGTGATTATGACAATGAGTAATTAATTGTATAAAAAACAATATTTTATTATAAGAAAGCATCCATCCCTATTCACGAAGAGAGGAATGCATTCTAGACGTGCCAACAAGTACGTAGATTTCATTTTAAAAGATCTACATATACACCACGAATAATTTATTTTTTCCAATCAGTAAAACAGGCATATCCAAAAGATGTAAATCTTAATGTTTGAATTCAGAAAAAAACGAAGCACAAAAAGTGATCAATTGGTTTTTATCAACCCATAAGAGTAGGATGGAAGCACACTGCACACATTTTGTGAATGATTTTTATGAAACCAACCTAGTGTTTGAATATATAAGTATTATTTACTCATTTACTCATCTTGTGAAGGGCTGGCTTGGCTAAGCGGTAAGCTTGCTTGTCGTGGTGTGTCAGGTCATGAGTTCGAATCAGTCTCTCTGCAAAAAAAGCAGGGGAAAGACTGCCTAGAGTATTCCCTTCCCCAGATACTCACGAAGTGAATATTTGAACTGGGTCAGCCCTTTACTCATTTTCCTTTTGTTACTTGTTAGACTTGAGCAAAATTGATAAGCATGTTGAGTTATAGAATAGGAACAATATATAAGCATGTGAAAACTAATGTTATTGGAATATTTCATGGGATTGAAATCTCTCGCTAATTCTGATACCTTAGCAACATTTACATTTGCTAGTTGAAAGGAGGAGGAAGTATTATTTACAAATATGCTTGACGTACGAGCTAGATGTCCAATTCTTGATTTACACAGTAGCCGGATGTTTTCAGAATTTATGATCGCCATGGATTAAGGTACACATTATCGCTTGCATGATTCGTGTTTTATACTAAATTATAGGGCAAGAGTGGTGTACCGAAAATGCAGCATCAATCACTATATAATACTTAATTAACACCACCATATATCATATCTTAATTTTAAAATACATCAAGAAACAAAGGAATATATATATATACACCAATAGTAATGGTTGACGTTAATTCGTGCTTAGCTAGCAACAACTCATGTTTGGATTTTCTATTTTTAGAAAAAATGAAGGGTAATTGAAAATGAAAATGAGAGAATGATGAGGTAAATTATATACCCTGTGTGTCCTGGGATATTGTCCACAAAAATTTAACGGAACGGAGCGCCACTCTAGCATCACCACACAATAGCACAGGGCGCACAACTCTGTTGTTTATTTTTTTTTAATTATTAATTTTATTCGTTCATAGTTTTAAATTATTAATTATTATTATTTACTGCATTGAATAATAATAGGTTGGAATTGGATGGAGATGGTGGGCCCCGTAAACCGGTGATCCGTGGTTTTTGTTGTGCAAGTGCAGGCACATCCCTGTTTGTGTGTGTGTGTGTGGTGTGGCCATTTGCGTTTCCCACGCAGTGAGCATTTGAAATTCGTTGTGAAGACGGCAACCATGACTCCTGCTTCCAACGGCCACCTCACCGTCACCGTAAACGTCGATAGAACGCACCCACCTGACAATGACGCCCTCCCTCCCTCCGACAACAACCAAGATGACGACGACGAACTCATCGATCCCGACGATCCTTTCGACATTACCCAAACCAAAAATGCATCGCACGAGACGCTCAGACGTTGGAGAGTAATCATTCTATTCCTATTACTATTTCTATATTGCCACTTATATTTACAAACCTTTTTTTGTTTAGAAATTCTTACAAACTATACTAACCATTACCTGTCATTCTTTCATACTTTAATCATTAAGTATACGACCGGTCGTACTTTATATAATTTATAAAAAAAAAGTTTGTAAACAGATTTTATCCCTTGCGATATATGTCTCTTCATTAGCAGGAAAGAAAAATTATCTGCAGCAGTCACATGCTTTTTAGTATATAGAACCGTGTCGTGTGGCAGTCATATGTTTTTCAGGATATAGAACAGTATCCTGATAGCCGGAGATAACTTCTCTCCGGCAACACGAGATTAATTGCACCCTTCTATATTATATTTGTTATTCGTAAATTAATGTGCATAAATGTATATGGTTGCATGGTTGTTGGGAATGTAGATATGCATTCGTTAGTGTAATCAACCAACTCGTTGCAACTCCTCAGAGACTCTTTATTGTAAAGCGTGTTTTTGTTTGAAGTTTGAAATAGGAGAAATAAGAAATGAATTTGGAAGTTGTTTGTGACCATTTAACAACCTGCGAATGCATCCATTAGGTTTAGAAATAGAAGGAACGAGAGACTTGATTTAATTGGCTACAAGTTTGATGATAAGTACTGAATAAATGGAAAGAAGAGCAATTCTGATTCTGAATGAAAAATCCAATATGGTTCTTTGGTGTAAATTTGTTCAAAACTATTGATTGATTCATGTCTACCTTAAGCTAATAATAAACAGCGAAGAACTCTCCCCTTATTATGTTTAACTGAATGTAGAAGTTGCATTTCTGGTTCCTGGGCAACAAATAATACTCTAATACAGTAGAATTTGTCAAGGAGAATTCACCATTCCGTGCAAGTTTTAGCATTATTTAATCACCGGATTGAGTGTTTAACTAGTGTAATTTTGGGGACGAACACTAGTGTAGTAGTATGGTTTTGCAAGTCATCTAAACTGAAGTTTCATTCATGTGCAGCAAGCAGCACTCGTTCTCAATGCGTCCAGGCGTTTTAGATATACTCTGGACTTGAAAAAGGAAGAGGAGAAAGAGCAAAAGAAAAGCTTGATTAGAGCTCATGCGCAAGTCATAAGAGTAATGCTTCGGAATGGAAAATAAGTTTTCGAATTAATTGTTTCTAACCAACTTTTATTTTTCTAATCAACGATTGATTGTTCTATTAGGCAGCACTGCTTTTCAGATTGGCCGGTGAACGTGAGCTAGGTAAACTACCTTTCTTGTAAAGTACATCTTTCATTTTTTTCTCCCCATCTTTTAATGATTCTGTTGATTGTCATCATTGCTTACCAAGAACTTGGAAAGAATAATAATTTTATTAAACATTAGCCTGCTGCCACTGTAAAACAAATTAGAAAATCAGGTATTCGCGGCAATGGTAAGTTTGTTGCATAAACATAGTTAGCAAAAATGAACCAGAGTGGTTATTGGCATAAAATCCTCAAAAAAAAGTAAAATAAATTTGGTATTGATGCTTTTGGTTTTTTTTTCTTTTAAGGTAACACAAGTGAAGCTAGTGGCAGACTATTAATAATGGTTAATAAAATAATTAAGCTATTTGGTTTTTTGTATCTGGAATAAAAGATTCTAATGTATTTGATATCTTTAGGCGGATATGAAATTTAGCAATTATTAACTGGTGAAAGTCAAACCCCCCTATAGAGCTGTTGTAATGTGAATTGCTTTTAGTTTCTAGTCCTACTTGGCATTCGTTATGCATAAATCAATCTGTATTCTGTAGCAGGAATCTTGATTTGCTTTCAATTAATTTATCTGTTTTTGGCATACATTTAGTGTTCTTGTTTCCTGTTTTAGCACTAAAGCTTATGCATTTTGAGTTACATATTGTGATCTTTCAATTTGTATTTTGAATCATCCAGTGACAGGTGCAGCAGTGACACCCCCAACTCCAGTTGGTGGTGACTTCGCAGTTGGGCTCGAACAACTTTCTTCAATGTCTAAGGATCAGAATGTTTCTGCTTTACAACAATATGGGGGGGCAAGTCTACAATATATTTTTGGGTTGCTTACACAGATGTTGAAGTGATATGCTTTGCTAATATAATCTAGTGATATCTTGTTTAGATCAAAGGCTTGTCAAATTTACTAAAATCAAATCCGGATAAAGGAATTAGTGGTGATGATGCTGATCTATCAAAAAGGAAAAATGCATTTGGAACTAATACATATCCTCGGAAAAAAGGGAGAAGTTTCTGGGTATATTCATTATGATTTTATCATTTTTTTGAAACTACAATTGATGAATTAATTAATTCACCGGCATTAATTCTATGTGATTGTTTTACAGAGGTTTTTATGGGAAGCTTGGCAAGATCTGACTCTCATAATATTGATTATAGCAGCTGCAGTGTCATTGGCACTTGGAATAAAAACAGAGGTATGATTAGGACTCATATTTGCTAATCCTCATCATCACAATAGTAAATTGAGCATTGGTAATGGATCCCTGGTTTTGTGGAAGGAAGTGAAGCTTAATTATGTATGAAAATGGATTCTGGGCATATGTGCTTCACGCTTATGCTTTGCTAGGCTTTTGCCTCTCTTGATAGTGTGACACATTTGAAAGAAAAATTTAAGATGAACCTGACCTGACCAGGTCTTATTATGTTTGAACAATTTCTTTCATATGGGCAATCCTTTATACAAACATCAATATCAACAGTACTTTTATCCCAAACTAATTTACGTCGGTGATAGATGAACTCAAATAAAAGATACGAAAGAGTTGAAAAAAGATAAAAGATAAAATAAAAATAAAAATAAATGAATAAAATAGTAATAATATATATATATATATATATATATATATATATATATAATAAAAGAAGGGGAAAAGAAGTTGAGGGAGGAGATGAAGAGGAAAAGGACTAAAAAGGAACCATCTGAAAAAAAAGAAGATATAGTGCGCAGTCAGAAACTAAAATTAATATATGTCAATTACGAATGACTCTTATAATACATCAAGAAACTGTTTCTTCACAACCTATACCGTCGGACTCAGATATCATGTAAAAGTTGGATATTTACTCATCCAATCAATAACAATAAAAATGAGCTGGTTTTATCAAAAATTAAAATATAAATGTAATGCTAGTTTGTCCTTTATGATGTTCTTGGAATCTATGTTTCAGGAATATTGCTAGCCTGCATCATTAATGTTACGCTATCAATACTTGAGCATGACATACATGATAAAATAAACTGAATTCATCACATTCTATTTCAGCCGATATTCACTGTATGATTTCTTTGGCCTTTTGGCTTTACTAAATTTTACTTGTTTACTTAATGCATTTTATTTCGGGACCCCTCTCCTCTCTTTATGTGCCCTTTTCTGCATGGTGCCTGATTCTGAATCTTCGGATTATTCTCATGGGAATATGTTAGAGATATATAAAAACATTAATGTAACCTCACTCACTAGCTTAAGCTTTTGGGTTGAATTGGTTCTTTACATGGTATCAGAGCTTCAATGATCACAAGGTCATGAGTTCGATCCTCAGTGCCCTCCATTTAGTTAATAATTAATTAAGTCTTGTAGAATTTCTTAGCACAGGTAGATGGGCTTGTGCATTATTCATCCTTCAAACCCAATGAACTCTCGTATAAGAGGGCGTGTTAGAGAAGTATAAAAAACCATTAATGTAACCTCACCTAACAACTTAAACTTTTGGATTGAATTGGTTATGTACAGAATAAATTTGCTTGCTACCTTTATTGAGAAATTTATTATTCTCAAAGGTTTATCCATTCCTTCATTTGTAATTGATAGGGTTTGGAAGAAGGATGGTATGATGGGGGTAGCATTGCTTTTGCAGTTCTTCTTGTCATTGTAGTTACAGGTATTGTATATAAGCATTTTTTCGTTCTGTTTTTGATAAATAAACAATGGATTTTGTCCTATCAAAATTTGTACGTGTCTAAAGGAGGGCTATATTGAGATTGGACAAAATTTTATTTTGCCTTGAACTATTTGCGTTCTTTTTGGAATTTTGTTTATTAATGACTCCACTACAAGCTGTATCAAAATATTTCTAGGACTGACTTTAGGCTGTTACTTTTTCCCTTTTGTCTGCCAGCTGTCAGTGATTATCGGCAATCGCTGCAGTTTCAGAATTTGAATGCTGAAAAACAAAATATACAATTGGAGGTGTGTAACATATACTATTAGCACATTACTGTCTACAGAAAAAAATAAAAGAACATTACTTATCACTGGGGACCTAAACTATGATTATACACTTTTAAACTTGTTACAGGTCATTAGAGGTGGGAGAACGATTAAAATATCGATATTTGATATTGTTGTTGGTGATATTGTACCCCTTAAAATAGGAGATCAAGTGAGTTTGCATGGTATTTTGAGTTTGTCTGGAAATTGAGCAGTTTTCCATCTTCATTAATTACTCTCTGGATATACTCAGGTTCCTGCTGATGGAGTATTAATCACCGGTCATTCACTTGCAATTGATGAATCCAGTATGACTGGTGAAAGCAAGATTGTATGTTTCTTGTAGTATCTATTGACCAAAATATTGGTTTTTAATTCTTATGACTTTTAAGCAAATAGTGTTATGCAGGTTCATAAGGATCACAAAGCACCCTTTTTGATGTCTGGTTGCAAAGTAGCAGATGGAGTTGGTGTTATGCTGGTATAATATGATATTATATCCTTAAATGAGCGACGGCTACTGTTGTTAGAAAAAATGAAAAAGCTGATAGTAGGAATGTCTTTTCTTGAAAATGACTCTCGAATAGAAAAAACAGAAAAAGTTTGTTGCATTTTGTTACTTATTCCTATACTTTTAAGCCTTACTTTTTTCCCCCTCTTTAGCCATGATTGGTTATTGGGCATTCGTAACAGTTTTTTTACAAAAGTTTTCTTAACTGATAACATTGCTGATAAAAAAATAATTAATTTTAGGTTTTGAATTATTTTAGTGCAAAAAGTTTTTTACTTACGAAGTTTGTTGTTGCATTCTGCTGTTAGGCAGTATGCGTGCTAATATTTTCTGTACTTGTCTTTCACTTTGATTTTCCTTAATGTAGGGCCAAACTGCTGAGAGCTGGCTGATTGTGTTACATTCTTGATTATCTCAATCAACTAAAATATTTTGAATTGGATAACCTAAGTGTTAATTTCTTTTTTCTGGGTGAAAATGTAATATTAATTTTTCATTTGTTTTAGTTGTCTCCTGGAAATTTCTAATTTTAATTATTAGTTGTACGAGTAATTTGCATGTGTCTTTGTAATGCAGCGACTTTGATTCTTTCAATAATTATTTTTATTATCATTCTGTTGTTCATATTCGTTAATCGGTGCTCTATTCTATGCAAAAGTGTATAGATTACCTCTATTTTTATTATGATACTAGTGGTCTTTGGGCACATGAAACAAAATTTCAGGATGCCACCACAATGAGTCACATTTTATACTGCCATCTGTAGGTAACTAGTGTTGGTATCAATACTGAGTGGGGATTGTTGATGGCAAGTATCTCAGAGGATACTGGGGAAGAGACTCCGTTACAGGTTCCTCCTCCTCTATCCAAAACAAAAAAGAAAAAGAAAAAGAAAGGGTGTTGCTTTAGCAGTACCTTACCAAAACTCTGCGTGTTAAAACTTACTTTTGGTGACATGTAATAGGTCCGTTTGAATGGAGTAGCAACTTTAATTGGTATAGTTGGGCTTACCGTAGCTGTTTCAGTGCTTGCGATCCTCTTGGGCAGGTAATGTTAAAGGTTTGATTCCTTTTAAATGACATAATTTATGTCATTTTACGAGAGAGATAGACACAAGGAATGAAAATCATAGAGGAGAAAGTGAGTGAGTTTTTTTTTTTTAATTTAAATTTTAAATAAAAAAATGTATTTTATGTCTATATCTCTCTTAAAATGACATAATTATATGTCATTTAAAATGAAAAATATTTTTCCCAATGTTAAATGTTCTTTTTCGGACGTTATAAGTCAAGCAGGCTACGTGCCATCTTTGACATGCTATGTCATGACTTTGGAATTATAGATTCTTTTCCGGCAACACGAAAGATTTAGAGGGACACGTCCAATTTGTTGCCGGAAAAACCAGTGTTAGTGATGCAGTGGATGGAGTCATCAAAATTTTTACCATTGCAGTAAGTGCGTGCTTTTGAACTGTTTTATACATTAATTTTTTCTTCTCTGTTTTTTCTTTCTTCCCTTTTTGAGGTACATTATTCTATGTTTTTAATAGTTTTTTAACTAAATATAGAGCCATGCAGGTCACAATTGTGGTTGTTGCAGTGCCTGAAGGTTTACCTTTGGCTGTTACCTTAACGTAAGTACAACTTGCTAGGTTATCTCATTGTATAACATAGATGTGGCGAAAACTAGGCCCCTAATATAGTTTTCTTCTAATATGGTGTAATTTTCTTCCTCTATTGCCTTCACGATAGCCTGGCGTACTCAATGCGGAAAATGATGGCAGACAAAGCCTTGGTAAATATCATTTATTTTTCTAACAATCACCTTCATGTCTTAGTTTTGCAAATCTTCTATGCCATATTTAGTTTTAAAGCATCTTCTCTAAAAACCAAAGATGTGCAGGTACGAAGGCTGTCAGCCTGCGAAACTATGGGCTCTGCTACAACAATTTGCAGTGATAAGACGGGAACATTGACCTTAAATCAGGCAAGTTTCATGGTCGAAGACTTGGATAGTCTAAAAGGAGTATGGGTATATTTTACAAATGAATGAAAGCTTCAAGAGTTATCTAATTTATTGAATTCACATTCTCTTTAAGCTTAGGTGGTTTTAGGTTCATAACACATTGGTCATTGCCCCTTTCCTGAAGTTTTAATTGTGTCGCACTGTTTGTTATTGTTGAGTAAATATGTTGATGATTTCCTGTAAAATGGTTTCATTTCCTTTTTCATGCACAAAGGCTAGGCTGCTGTATGGATGGAAGAAGGATACAATATTTGTTAAGGCTAATATAGAGAAAATGATAGAAGGAACTCATAGAACAGATTAGTAGTTCAATATATGGCTTCGGTTATTTGATAGACCTATTGTGGGGGTGTGGATATTTTTGTGATAGACATAATCTATCTAATAGGTTTACATGTGAAAAAGCTATTAGTCCAATCTGCTAAACTCCCAGATCCTGTATTTTTCTCATTTTATTTAAAATCCTTGAATTATCAAGATTTGATAGTAACTTACTTTATGGCATTATAGATGACTGTAGTCGAGGCATACGTTGGGAGGAAGAAACACAATCCCCCGGATGACTCATCAAAGTTGCATCCAGAAGTATTATCTCTGATAAATGAGGGCATTGCACACAATACAACTGGAAAAGTTTTCGTGCCTAAGGTTTGCGTTTATACGTAATTTTAACAACTGTTACTAGGTTTCCCTTTTAAGTCGTGGCGTTTGGTGCTAAATTAACTCATGGATTTCTTCATGGTTTTGATTGGAATTTTTCATTTTGGTAAGTTGATTGGAGTTTTTGTTTGAGAGGAACCATATCTTGTGATTCTTCAAATAAACAACTGCCTACAGCACAAACAGGCTCACAATTATTGACATATCTAATGTGTGTTTATTTGTCTTCTGGAAGATCTGAAACAAATCCAGTAGTACTTTAAGACTTTAATGCAATTTGCATGTGTTGAGATATAAAATTATTCCCGAGCCCCCACCTAACAACCTAAGTTTTTAGGAGAGTTTTCCCATGATATGGTATTAGAGCCTCTAACACCAAGTGTTCAAGAGTTCAATCCTTGTCACCTTCTTCATAATTAAGCTGAATTTCAACACAAAGTAAAATGGTCCTCTGCATTGTGCATGGTTCAAATTTGCATTTGTATGAAGGGTGTGTTAGGTTTAAAACCGATCTTGAACATTCACATAACAACTTAAGTTTTTAGGAGAGTTGGTGCTTCAATATGATATTATAAACGAAAGAGAAAGTGACAAGAAAGAGAGAGACAACCAGAGAATCTGAGAGAGAATTGAATTTGATATTTCTGTAAAATGTAAAACTGGTTAAGAGAATACACAAAGGTCTATTTATAGACCTACTAACAGTAAGCTAACATAATGAGCAAATAGTCTAACTAAAGAATCAGTTATAACAGATTCCATAAGATGCAGAACGGAACTAACTAACTCATCTAACAGATCAGTTACTCTAATATTCCCCCCTTAAGCTCAAGGAGGTTTGGTCAACATTGTGTGGTCAAAAACCTTGAGTTTGTCTCTGAGCTCTGCAAACCTTGAGGCAGATGGTGACTTAGTAAATGTGTCAGCAACTTGTAGAGGAGATGGAATATGTTGCACAATTAGAGACTTAGCCAGAACTTTTTACGTGACAAAAAAGACATCAAGCGCCATGTGTTTTGATCTAGAGTGAAGAACTAGATTATGAGCAAGGGCAATTGTGCTCTGGTTATCACAATAGATGACTGGAACCTTAATGGGAACTTGTAACTCTTGTAAAAGAGATTGCACCCACAAAATTTCAACTGCAAAATGAGCCAAGCTCCTATACTCAGCTTTAGCACTATACAACATGCTAAACAGAAATCAGAGACAGTTTTATTTCCAAATGGTATTTTACAATGAGACAATATCTTTTTCAAAGCTTCAAAATAGGGATGTCCCAATTTGGAATGCCGAATATTGTAGCTCCTTGATACATCAACTACAGACTTTTGATTATTAAAGACTTCACTACACGACAAAGAGTTACAGACAGATTTATTTTATTTACAAACTGACACTATACAGGCAGATTTATTTGAACATGGAACATGTCTCGATAGGGCTGGAGTAGAAGCTTGGAGCCCCTTCAATTTATATAGACCATCATATCCAAGAAAGCCTTCAAGTAAGACCTCCCGGGACTCTTGTGATTTGAGAAAGCAGTGAATAGGATGGAATTCAAAATAAACTTTGTTGTCTTTAGCAAATTGGCTGACACTTATGAGATTTTTGATAATTTTCGGAACAAGAAGTAGATTATGTAGACAGGAGGGAGTGTGTGGTTTAAAAGAAGATAAGAAACTACTTGAACCAACAGAGGTGATTGACAAACCTTGTCCATTCCCAGCGTAGATTTGCTCTGGTCCATCATATTGAGTGTTTTGCATCAAGTTACCTGGTGCAAAGCTCATAAGTTAAGGTACTAGTCAAGTGCTAATTGACCATTGGTAGAGGCAGCAAGTGCACGTGGAGTTCCAGCTTGAGGAGAAGAAGCTTGAGACTGCAGCAAACCAGGTGTAGCAGCTAAAGTATTCCAGTTTGGACAAGCTGGAATTTGAGAGAGAGACAATCAAGTTTGCTGTCGCCGGAACGTTCGTAGTCACTGGAAAATTAGGTTGAGATGTTTGTGGAGGTGTGAAGCCTGTATTGAACCTCCACCAGCAGTTAGCAGCTTCATGACCATTCTTCCTGCAGATTTGACAGTTAACAGGACGCCAACCACCTCGCACTGGTTGTACATAACCTGCTGAGTTGTTTCCTTGTTCATAATGTCCTCATTGAATAGTTTCTGGTTGTTTGGTATTTCCCTGTTCTTAAACACCTAAAATAGGGGTGAACAGAGGAGGATTATGAGCGACGTTAACGGAGCTAAGAGTCGAGGAACTTGATTGAAACTTTGCGAGCATAGCCTCTTCAGCTAAGAGTTGTGACTCCAGATCTTCAAAGCTGCTTGAATCTCTTGCTCTGAAATAGGTGATGAATGGACCATAATCTTCAGGTAGTCCTTCGAGCACAATTTGTACAAGTTTGCGATCAGAGAAAGGATCACCTATCAGACTATCACCATCAGCGTATCACCAAGAACTTTCACTCATGCTAAGTACTCTTCGATGTTCTTGTCCCCTTTCTTGATATTTCGTAATTCAGATTTGACCTGATTAGCCTTCGCTTTGGTCACTGAATCAAAGTATTTATAAATCTTGTCCCACGCTTGATGAGACTGACGCATGCCAAGAATTTTGTTGATGATTTATTTTGATAAAGTTGACTGAAGCCATGTGAGAAGCATCTTATTTGTTTTCTCCCATTCTATGAACGTTGGATTCATAATTTCAGTAGCTCTATCTTCTTCAGATTAAAAACGTAAAGGAATCTTTGGATTAATCAAATAGCATTCTAAATGATGAGCTATGATCGGTGGTTCTACGATCTGCTTCCATAAGAGGAAGTTTTTGCTCGTCAGTTTCACTGACAACTAATTGTTGAAAAGTATAGGCTATTTGGAATCACCTGAAGCATTTTCAGTGGTAGATGAAGCTGAATCTTGAGTGTTTTGTGTTGCGGAAGTCATGGAGAAGAAGAAAAATTGATCAGGGCCCCAATAATGGAGCAAAGATACCATAATCGAAAGAGAAAGTGACAAGAACGAGAGAGAAACCAGAGAGTCTGCGAGAGAATTGAATTTGATATTCCTATAAAATGTAAAACTGATTAAGAGAATACACAAGGTTCTATTTATAGACCTGCTAACAGTAAGCTAACACAATGAACAAATAGTCTAACTAAAGGAATCAATTACAACAGATTCCATAAGATGCAAAACTAACCTAACTAACTGATCTAACAGATCAGTCGCTCTTATATATTACCATAAGATTGCATTGTCCATGGTTCAAGTCCAAATAACTTTTGTATGAGGGGTGTGTTAGGTTTAAAACCGATCTTGAATATTCACATAACTACTTAAGCTTTTGGGATCGTTGGTGCTTCAATATGATATAAGCATTAGATAGAAGGGGCATTTGCATTATCCACGCTTCAAGCTCAGAGGACTCTTGCTAACGTAACTCCAAAGCTTTTTCAAAAGTTTATCCTTGACGGCTATGTAGCACCGATACCGACACGTGACACGACACGACACTCCAACTTGTTAATTCTAAAAACTATTAGATTTCGACACGTTAGGACACGTTTTGATATTAAATAATATTTTTAATTCATGTAGTGTATATTATATTTAAATTCAATAATTTAACAAAAAAATGAAACTAAACTTATAATATTCATCAATTTTGCAAAGAAACATAAGATATCCCAAATATTTATATTAAACTGAATAAAATAGTAATCGTAATCCAACGAATTTAATAACTGGAACTAAAAACTCAACGCAACGCAACCTTTGAACCTTTTTTTGAATTTCTATAATGCGTGTTGGAGTGTCGGGGAGTGTCGGAGTGTTGGAGAGTATCGGGAAGTATTGGACACGACACGTCAGGGTTTTTGAAGTGTCGAAGCTTCATAGCTTGACGGTATGCATTCAAAATAATCAAAGGATTTTTGTCGGGGTTCTTTCTGCATTTTGTTTACTAATGTAAATACTTGTTAATTCTACAGTCCTAGAATAATTTAAAACAAAATGTTGTAGCTTGGATTAACACAAAAGAAATCCATTTCTGCTCTCAACTGCTTATGAAAATTTTATGTATAGAATTTATAAATAAAAATGCACAAGCGGCAGGCCATCAAATGTTTGGTTGTAACATTTCTCTGCTGATAAATAAAATAGTTTGTAGAAGAGAGTTCAATTTGACAAGTGTGATCAAGATGTCTACACCTGAAGCTTAAATTCTTTACATTTACACACAGGATTTTAATGCCTAGGATTGGATAAACTGTTAAAAATGAATGTTCAGTTGCAACCTGCAATTATATCTCCAGTGGCTGTAGTGTTTTTTTGTGTCTTTGGATTATTGCTTGATGCTGACAAAGCTAAGTTACTAATAGATATTTAAGTTTATTTAATGAAACTTTTTGCATTTCTCTTAGAAAAAAGTTATTCTAAATTATTTTCAGAATGGGAATTATGAATACGATTGATGATGGTGTTTGGAGGCTCTTTTTCTTATATTTGGTTTCTGATAATGGTCATCTAGTGAGCTTATGGCTAGTTTCTTTCATATTGGTTGATATGAACCAATAAAATACCTGATATAAGCTATAGATAATAAACAACAAACCGAATTTATTGATTTTTCATTTACTGGTATGAGATTGCGCTGGTCTTCTTGTGAATATTAGCAATGTCATAGCTGATAATAATTGATTTATTATCATCTTCTCCTCCTCTTTAATTGTCACTACTGTGGTTTTGGTTTTATGAATATTTTGAATTAGAATTAATATCTATTAAGCATTACATTTACATCTGTCAATGTATTTGGTTTGGTAGGATGGCGGAGAGGCAGAGGTGTCAGGATCTCCTACAGAGAAGGCAATTCTTTCATGGGCAGTCAAGGTACACTTGCTGATTTTTTTTCCTGTAATTTTTTTTTTCTGTTCATCCCCCCTCCCTTTATTAATCTGTTGGTTTTGAAGCTGAACTCATTCATTTGGTACATACAGCAGTTGGGCATGAATTTTGATCTTATCAAATCAAATTCGACAGTTCTCCATGTCTTCCCCTTCAATTCTGAGAAAAAGCGAGGTGGTGTTGCTCTGAAGCTGGTAATCAGTTATAAAGATTTTTACTGATTCATCCTTTATTGTACTTTATAAACTAGTATCAGACATAGAAATCCATCCCTCATGCTTTCAAGTATTAACTTTCACTTGTGAACTAAATAAGTTGGAAAAGTGAATGTTGTTTATTTTTCAATTATGGAGTCATATTACGTGCATTGGTTACTTATGCCTTTTATTGATTCATTATATTAATTTTCTATGCTAATCAGATATATTGATTGCAATTTTCCTTGCAGGTGGACTCTGGTGTACATATACATTGGAAAGGAGCTGCAGAGATAGTTCTAGGAACATGTACTCAATATCTTGATTCAAACGGTCACTTGCAATCCATTGAAGAAGAGAAGGTTAGGAACAGCAGTTTCAAGTCCTAGAAAGTTTTCTGATGGAATGAAATTCATTAAATTGAACATTGGCGATGATAAAAACTTTTTCTTTTGATTGATAACTATCAGAAATTAAGAAAAACACATGGAATAAGGTTACCGCCCAATCACTTTACTCTTATAAACATGATTATAGTGTTGTTTGATGTTACTCCAATGCCAAATTATGCAATTATATATTGGGTAATATGAATGAGTTTTCCAAAAATGTAGCAAGTGAGAGCAATTGACTATTTTTTCAACAATATCTTGATTAATTGGATAATCTTATGAAAACTCTTTTGCAGGTGTTTTTCAGGGAGGCCATTGATGACATGGCTGCTCGCAGCTTGCGTTGTGTTGCCATTGCATACAGATCATGTGAATTAGACAAAGTTCCATCTAATGAGGAGGATTTAGACCAATGGTCTTTACCTGAAAATGAGCTTGTTTTGCTTGCTATTGTTGGAATAAAGGTAAAATGCAAGAGTAGATTTTCCTGTTGTATTGTGTTAAACTTAGTGATGTGGGCTGATTAACCATTTTGTCCGTGTTTAAATTTTTTTTTTTACCACTTTTTCCCTTTTCCATACAATATACCAATCTGCTCCCATTTGACTAAAGTTTGATAGATATTTACAATGATTTAGCAAGAACTAGGGTTTGGTCTAACTTTGGTCAAACAGTAACAATATTGGTATCTAGTATGAGAAGAGTGGAAAATTGATATATAGTTTGGGAAGATGGACATTGTGATAAAACAAATTTAAAATAGGGATAAAATGGTCAATCAGCCTATTGATGTGTGTCTCCTAACTTGCCATTTTATGTACAACCAAAGAGTTGTGTTTGGTTTGTATATTCATATATATAATGAGTATTGCAAATCATAAGCTTCAAAATATTCTCCGTTGCTTAATACGGAATCGAGTTATTCCAGAGCTTGCTTTGTCCTTATGATTTCAAATTAACCCTGAATTCCTTTATCAAAGCTAAAACTAATCTTTATCTTCAGGATCCTTGTCGCCCTGGCGTCAAAGAAGCTGTGAAATTATGCACTGACGCTGGTGTTAAGGTAATATATGTCTTTTATGTTTGATGAGTATAGTTTTCATAGTGATTGATCAACTAGATATCTTCATATTTAGGTAGTAGTTTCATGTTAAACCAGTTAATGACAGTGTTTTTGGACGTCATTTCTGACTTTATAATAGCATGAGTTTACTCCAAAATGTTATCAAGGGAACCCAACACATTGTACGTTTATGAACTCACAGGTACGAATGGTTACCGGAGACAACCTTCAAACAGCAAAGGCAATTGCTTTGGAGTGTGGGATACTGGCTTCTGAAGAAGATGCTGTTGAGCCAAATATAATTGAAGGAAAGACATTCCGTGAACTATCTGAAAAAGAAAGGGAACAGATTGCTAAGAAAATAACGGTATGCTTCTTCCATTATGATTTATTTTGTTATATGCATTAGCTTCAGATATTCGATAAAGGCATGTTATTCATCCTTTCATAATGTTACAAAAAGAATGATGTCCATGCTAATAACCCCAGCCATATTACATCCGAGTTAGATATATTTTGTTTTAATAATTTTGCATAATATTCATATAGGTAATGGGTAGGTCTTCTCCTAATGACAAGCTTTTGCTTGTGCAAGCACTACGTAAAGGGGGTGAAGTCGTTGCTGTCACAGGAGATGGCACCAATGATGCTCCTGCACTTCACGAGGTCTGTCATGTTCCTTGGATGCAATCTTGATTCTTGAGAAATAAATTAACTACGAAGTATTTTTTCTTTCTTTCTGAAATCCTTCTTAAGAATGAAAGTGCAAGGTACACATATATTTCGCTGATGCACACATTTGATGAGTATGCTATGGAGCTTCCATAGTTGATTGGCATGACTTCACCATAAACTTTTCTCATTAAAATTGTTCTATGTGCAAACAAGTAGTTCTGTGTAATTTGTCCCTTAACTCTTTAGGCAGTTGATCCAATGTGTTCATGTAAACATGACTTTAGTTGCATTTGCAATTGTTGAATGCAAAAAGCCTGCATGTATGAATGTCAAGTTTGCTGTTATCAGAGTTGACAACATTCTGGATGCGAATGATCAAATTTTGGGAATAAAAATGCACTAGGTAGCGAAATGAGATATTTTTTCTGTAAACTAAGTACTAACACTCTTTTTCTTCTATAATCATTAGCATGCCAATAGCCGCTGGCTTTTATAGTGCCTCATTTTAAAAATAAATCAGCTTAATAACGTGTTTGATCTACAAATTGCAAGAAGACAGGGAGGAGAGAGAAGACAACGGAAGAAAAGAGGAGAGAAAACGTAAATAAGCCAGTGTCGTTGCGTTATTTTTTCTTTTTTCGATAAGTTATTTGTCAGCAAAGTGTTTTTCTTCTGCACTACCGTTAGTAGTAAATTCAATGCATTTGTTATTATTTTTTGGCCCTTAAAGTTTATGCATTAGCATACAGATTCTTGCAATTAACAGAGGTGTCCTGGGTAGTTGGCAGTGTCAAAGTTTTCTTCCTGCCTCGTGCGCCTCCATCTGTTTATAGTGTTGTCATGTGTTCTCCATTATTAAAATAACTTCCTGTTAAGCCCCACCCCCACACATAAAAAAATTCTTGTCATAGTTGATCTCGTGCTTTACTATATTGTTTTTTAGGCAGATATTGGTCTTTCTATGGGCATCCAAGGAACTGAAGTTGCAAAAGAAAGCTCGGATATTATAATCCTGGATGATAACTTCGCATCAGTAGTAAAGGTAAGCTTTTATTTATTGGCTTGAGTATGACATTGCCGTCTTTTTTCCCGTCTATTTGCTAGGTAAATGATTTAATATACTCTAGCAAAAAGTCATTACTTTTCATTTGCCATTTGCAAGAGATACTTCAAAAACCTAAAACCTTTAGGCGGAGTCTATATGTCTTTTCATCTCTATGATCTTCACTTGATCTATTTCTAACTACTGTGGGACTCTCCACTCACACTTGAATTTCATTTCCTAATTCCTACATTCTCCCCTTAAGTGTGAGTCCATTATCTTCAAATATTGAAGTTACACTATCCTCTCTGGAGGCCTCTTCAATTACACCATCATTTCCAAATACTCACCTCAGCCAAAACATTGGCTCTGATACCAGAGTTGGAAGGGTATAAGAGCCCAAAATCCTTTGGAAAGGGTACTTACACTAATGGGCTAAGAGACAGACCATGGTGAGTGAGCTTATTTTAACCCAAAACGTTAAGGCAATGAGTGGCAATGGGTTTTTTTTTCCATTTATCTGGTCCTCGGTTGGTCCATTCCTAACCAAGGTTGTACTTCCGACTTACACTTGAATTTCATTTCCAACAGAAACATGGTGTACTGGGGTACTGTGTATGATTAGGTTTTGGCTTAAGGATATATTTATTTTACTGAGACACAAGTGTCCTGTGGATTGGTCAATTTGTAATTTGTCTAAGATTTCTGTTTCATTCTTTGTGTAGGTTGTCCGCTGGGGCCGTTCTGTATATGCAAATATTCAGAAATTTATCCAGTTCCAGCTTACTGTTAACGTTGCTGCGCTTGTAATAAATGTTGTGGCAGCAATAACTTCTGGTGATGTTCCTTTAAATGCAGTACAGGTGACCCTCTCGCTTTCTCCTCCCATGTTATTATTGAGTCACATCTAGGTCTATACTCTAAAACCTGGTAAAGCAGAACAGAGTGAAATATAGGCAATCCAAATTGGACCATGACCAACATTTAGGCCCCGAAATTATGGGCATCTTTTCCATTTCCTATTAATCTTATGCAAGTTTTTGTTATTTTCTTTTAATTTATTAATGTGGCATTAGTCAGAATAGAAAAGTGTACAAATATCAATTGCTAACTCCAAAATTGCTTGCACTTGCTGATGAGACAACTTCCCGATTCTTGTGCTTTGATGTACATAAAAGGTAACACATGTAATAAGGTGTAGTGTACTTGAGTGGGATGAGTGTGCTGCAAAGACTTTGTTATAGATACCAAATGTTGTAGTTCAGTTGGCGCATGAGAGCTGAACATGTGGGAGTGAGAGCATGTGTTCAATCCTTCCCAGTACCATCTTTGGGAGGGGTTTAAAGTCTTAATCCTAGACCCGCCCCGACCAGGATTGCCTCCCGTGGAGGATATTGTGGTTAATCCAAAAAAAAAAAAAAGACTTTATAGATAGGCTGCCATGATGTGTAGGAGAAATTGCTTTCATGTCTTTTCTGTTTAGGTCAATACTCACCACCCCAAAAAACAGAACTCTTACTACGTTAGGATTATATTTCAGTTTGTTCTTTGTTGACTATTCATATCATGGGTTTTGTAGAAATGTTAATTGTATTTCTGGCTTAGAATTTCATGTGATAGTGTTTGTTATCAAGAACTAAGATTTAAATCATCTTCAATTAAAAACCGATATATTGGTTTTTGATGTACATGCTCTTCGGTACAGCTCTTGTGGGTCAACCTTATCATGGACACACTGGGCGCCCTTGCACTGGCTACTGAACCACCAACAGACAGCTTGATGAACAGATCACCAGTTGGCCGAAGGTTTGGATTGATTGGCTTTCTTACCTAGCAGTTTAATATTTATTAATATTTATAGTATTCTTAAAGCTCTACTTTGCTGGCAATAAACGGATACACAACTCGTGTCTTATATTTGATTTAGTTACATCTTGCTGCTTCCACAGTTAAACGACAAAGATCTTTTGACTTTCTTACGGTATAATTTTCGTTGGAAATATTCAAGTGTAAGTAATGGTGAAGTTTTGGTTAGAAAGGAACCAAATGAGAACTATATAAGTGCAAAAGGCTCATATTGCTTAAAGTTTTGAGTTGAAATGTGGTGTCAAACCTACTTATCGTGGTTTGTCATTTTGGTTCATTGATGGAATAATCCCTTGTAAGGGTTTTGGACCCCTCTATACCATTTGATCAATTTCAACCAAAGAGCCATAACATGGTGTTGGTTTTGAATGTCACTTTTTCTACTATTGTATTTTATGATGATCTTTTCATTTTCAACTTAATTTAAATTATAAAAAATTCTATATGCGCCATAAGGATATATGGAAGAAAAGAAATAGAAAAGAAAATAAACACATGAGAATAAGATAGATTAGCTCAAAAGAGACGTGCAATCCCTTTGTATGTCAGATAAGAAAATTGTCTAAATCCACAAGGAAGCAAATAATCCTATCCCATTAAACTTGTGGCATTGAAGAGCTTTGAGAGAGAACTCTTGCATTCTATTCCAGCCAAGTAACCTACATCCTTGCAAAATGTTCACTTCCATGAAGCCTTGCGCTATTTTCCTTCCAAAAGCTCGAAAATCAGTGGGAAGAAAGCAACCCAAACTAGACTCTCCATGTGCACTGTGTACCCTTGTGTATTCATGTTTAATTTTGAGTAAATTTCATTTTTTACTTCACATTCTTAATCAAAGTCAATAAAATGTTTCATACTTTTTGTTTTTCCTTTTACGTGATTACTTTTTTTTTTGTTTTTCCAAAGCAAAGGTTTAATCAAATGAAATTAAAATTATTGCATTTTCTCTATAACTTTAGAGGCACTCATGTGCTGCAGATGGTTGATTTGGGTTTTGAACTAAATACACGCTCTTTATGATCTTGTGTTTGGCTTTCAGGGAACCTCTTGTAACGAATTGCATGTGGAGAAACTTGATCGTTCAGGTAAATTAATTTATTCTATGGAGAGACTTAAGATAATCATGGAATTAAGAATATGAGTCTCCTTAGGTCCCATTGTCTAATGGTATTATTTGTCATCGCAGGCTCTCTATCAAATCACTGTTCTTCTCGTTCTTAACTTCTCCGGTGAAAGTATTTTACCTGATCAAGATAATACACCCCATGCCTTTCAAGTGAAGAACACTTTAATATTCAATGCATTCGTCCTGTGCCAAGTAAGTTGATTTTTAAAATGTAGATATGAGATATTTGGCTGGTCCTTTTATGTCAGAATGTTTGGGATAATAGACTGCCGTGTTTCAACCCCTCCACCTCTTCTTCCTTCCTTCCTCACATTTTGAGGGAGGTGAAGGAGAGCAACCTTTATGTGCAACTAAACAAATACAATTGCAAGAATTTGTTAATTTTCTAATCCATTCAATTCTCATTGTCAGAATATCAAAAAAGATATGATATCATTATCGTATCTTAAAATATCTTAAGTATCTTAGATGACCACTTAAGACTGGTTTCTATATTTTTTTATATTTCATGATTTGTGTCCTTATTTAATTAGTATAGTTGTTGAGATATATAGTCCCACATTGGTTGGATGAACAATTAATGTGGAGTGTATAAGGCATTGGGCACTCCCACCCTTTGAGCTATTTTTTGGGGTGGTGTATCCCAAGGTTCTTTACATGGTATCAGAGTCTCGCCGTCCCCCACTTCTCTTGTGGAATTTCTTAACACAGGTAGGCTGGGGCCTATTGCATTATCCACTCTTCAAGTCCAATGAGCTCTCGTGTGAGGGGGCGTGTTGAGATATATAGTCCCACATTGGTTGGATGAACAATTAATGTGGAGTCTATAAGGCATTGGACACTCCCACCCTTTGAGTTAGCTTTTGGGGTGGTGTATCCCAAGGTTCTTTACAATACTATTGATATAAATAGGGGTTAATGTTTGTCTTTTGTATCGTAACACATCAATAGGCACAAGAATATCAATTTCTCCTCTCTTGTTTTCCTACTTAAATACTTATAATTTCAGCACTTATTAAACAATTTAAACGTTTCAACTTGCAGATATTCAATGAGTTCAATGCCCGAAAACCAGAAGAAATGAATGTCTTCCGAGGAGTGACTAAGAACCGTCTCTTCATGGGAATAGTGGGAGTGACGTTTATACTTCAGGTAAGTAGCCATCCTTTGTGTTGTTAGTGCTTTCTCACTCTACTCCAAATTGCTAGATAATCATGTTGTTAGTGATTAACATTTCCATGCTTTCTCACTCTACTCCAAATTGCTAGATAATCATCATCGAGTTCCTTGGAAAGTTCACCTCGACAGTGAGGCTTGATTGGAAGCTATGGCTTGCCTCTATTTGTATTGGCCTTGTCAGGTTAGTTCATTCAACTGCATTTGCGTTTGATTATGAAAGTTCTGGGAGTATCAATGAATCGTGCATTCATGCTTTTGGCTATTATCCAGAGTTCAAAACCTGTATGCACCATTTTACAATATTACCATTCTTATTGAATTCTTTCCCTCAACATATTCCATCAATCTTCTATAAACAAACTTTAAAATTTTCCGTAAAAGGTTGCTCTTAGATATTCATACCGGAACTTTTACATTTTGTGCCTAAGTCATGACCATTGCTTTTGCCATCTGACAGCTGGCCTCTTGCTATAGCTGGAAAATTCATTCCAGTTCCTAAAACACCATTGTCCCGCTACATCAAAAAGCCACTTGAGCGATTGAGGAGATCTCGTGCTGCACAATAGGCATCGTTTCCTGAATTGGATCACCTACGATTCATATTAAGCTAACGGCTGACAAGTAACAATACGTATTACTATGCCATATTGCTGAACTTTCCTTCTAGAATTTGAATATAATGTATATTCAGCATATCCCAAAGGCATTTAATAAAGCAATCTTTATGTGATGATGCTTTTTTACCTTTACCTCTTTTTCCTTTTTTTAATATTATTGGGGTCAAGTGTACATTGTAACATTTCTAGATATTGTTAGAATTACTGGTTTATAAATACTATCAAACTGACTTTCTAGCATTGGCTAGCCTTCGATTCCCCAAAAATAAAATAAAAAGAAAGGAGAGCATTTGCTTGGTTTATGTTGAGATATATAGTCCCATATTGGTTGGATGAACAAGTAACGTGGGGTTTATAAGGCCTTGGGCACTCCCACCCTCTGAGCTAGCTTTTGGGGTAGTGTATTTCAAGGTTCTTTACATGGTATAAGAGTCTTGCCGTCCCCCACTTTCTCTTGTGGACTCTCTTAGCAAAGGTAGATTGGGCATGTTGCATCATTCAATTTTCAAGCCCAATGGGCTCTCGTGTGAGGGGGCGTGTTGAGATATATAGTCTCACATTGGTTGGATGAACAACAAATGTGGGGTTTATAAGGCTTTGGGCACTCCCACCTTTTGAGTTAGCTTTTGGGTAATGTGGGGTTTATAAGGCCTTGGGCACTCCCACCTTTTGAGCTAGCTTATGGGGTGGTGTATCCCAAAGTTCTTTACGGTTTAACCATTCATATTTCATATATCACGTAAACTAAGCTTTCCTTCCCAGTTATAATAATATCCCATAACTTATTCACACAAAAGAAAGAAAAAAAGGAAAAGTTGTTGGTCTGTAGCTGAATGAAAAAAGCTGGCAATTTAAGTGGCTCAAGCACAGATCTATCCAACTCTCAACTTATCTGTCATAAGAATCGAGACTCTTTGACAAGTCAACAAAAATTATAAAGGGTTTTTTCGAGCTGAAATGGCGAGACCAAATTCATTGTAGCAAGAACATGAAAATTCACCAAGGAACCAATACAAGGTTTGAAATAAATTACTGAATTATTTTGTTCGGGCTTTTTTATATGGACGTACGAAAGTGCTATGAGCACTTCAGAAGTGTATAAAATTTTCAAAGAAATGTCAAACAGAGGATAATGATTCAGTCAGATTTGGTTCTTCATTTATAAGGTAGATTTGTTCCTGTTGTTGGAATTTGACCGTTAGTTCCTCCCAGACCCCCTCCCCCACCCCAAAAATAAAATAAAAATCTCTGCTTGCTACTATTGAATTAGGTCGAAGAAAGGAAACGAAACGAAAAATTTATGAAGAAAGGAAAAGGCGAGAATTTTCCTTCTGAGGTTGAAGAAACAAAGTGAAGCGTTGTGAATGAGAATGAAAATAATAAAAAAATGTTTACGTTTTCGCCGTCTGTGGGAATCGAACCCACGACCACATGGTTAAAAGCCATGCACTCTACCAGCTGAGCTAAGACGGCAAGTTACTACTTCGGTACATTATTTTCATCACTTTGAAACAATAACGATCTCTAATCTTCACATTCAAGTTCAATCGTGATATTTCAATTTCTCCTATTTCAATCAATTAATGTATCTATCTTTTTTTTTTAGTAAATAATTAATGTATCTATCTAATTAATAAGTAAACCAATCTACCAAAAATATATAAATAATAAGAAAGCCATATTTTTAGTCATTTAAAGACATATTTATCGTCACTTTGATTCTTCATATATTTCTGCTTATCAATTTATTCTTTTAATTATGAGAAATGACATTAAAATTGTTCTTCTGTATACAAATTGCAAGATTGAGAAGTTCAATTCATATATTTTTTATGATTAAGAAACTAATTTATTCTTTATAATTGGAAAATTACATTAATGTAAAAAAAATTAAAAAAAAAAACTAATGTGATGACACTTATATTTTTAGAGTTCTCAGATAGGTTTTACTTTAACAAAATAATGTAAAGGTCAACAAAATTAAATAAATATACGTAAAATAACAAAGCCTTGTTTACTTTTTTCTTTTTCTGTTGTAAAATTATGCAGTGATTTGATTCAATGTTGCTTTTCTTAACATGGATATTTAATGTGTTTAAAAGAGTCTTTCTTAATTTGCGCATTTAACACCAACATTAGACAAGTACAATGCTTAGAGAAAGTAAGTAGAATCGAGAAAAATAATGCTACCTCCATAATTCTTACAATTATTCAGAGTTATATTGATGCAAGATAGTGTCCCTCCAATTGTAAATAAAAAAACAAGAAATCATACAAGCATCATCGTTCTGATTATTGTGTTCTCTTATTTTTCCATTCTTAACGTTGCCTATGTAGCTTATCAAAACATACATACATAAGGTTTTATTTATTTTTTGGTTCACCTTTTTTACGGTTATCGACATTGAACCCAAAATGATATTTTGAAATAGAAATCAAGATATTTTTGTAATTATAATTTATTTCAGGGTTATAATAATGTTTTTCATTATAATTTTTTAATTTTTCAATATAAAACGACATCATTTTGAGAGCAAATGTAAATAATTTATCTACATTTACTGTAAAAATATTAAAGCCTTTATTTTTTAACAAAAGAAACTAATATATTCTCTAAAATGGCCATTGAATATCAATTGTTTAATCCATTATGAAGAATAATTATGGGGCAACCATAATTTTACAAACTAAATATGTGCACAGAATATCCTGAGTACATATTACATGATAGTAATTTCAGTCTAGTGAACACTTGCCTCTCCTTTTTTTTTTTTTTTGAACACTCAAAAAAATTTAAAAACAAAAAGCCTTAGGCCCTTCACACTGAAATTCACTCTGGAAAGCATTTGCCACTAGATGCTTGAAATTGTCTTCACTGCAAACTAACAGTAACAAGAATAGGCAAAGTGGTTTTTCTTGGAGATGTAAGGGGACAAGAAACTGGAGGCAGAAGCAGATGAACCTTGAACATGAGCAGGAACCAATATCTGGGTTTTACCAGAACCAATTCTCTTACCAGCTACATTTGCATACAATAGACCTGAAATTGCTGGTACGAAAACATCACTCTGAGAACTAATGTAAAAGTCAATCACTTTCTCCATTTCAGAATCTTGAGAATCTAGGAACTTCATCTTCTTATCTGCGGGCATGATGGCTTCCTGCAACAAATTTAAGAGGAAATGAGAGGTCATACTTCAATCAATTTTTGTTTACAAATTCTTACAAACTACACTAAGTATGACCAGTCATACTTCAATCAAAAGTGTATGACCGGTCATACTTAGTGTAAATTTGTAAAAAAAAACTTCAATCAAAAGTGTATGACCGGTCATACTTAGTGTAATTTGTAAAAAAAATTGTAAACGGATTCTTCCCCTATACTTAGGGAAAGGTTATATTTACAAACTTTTTATTCACAAATTCTTACAAACTACACTAAGTATGACCAGTCATACTTCGATCAAAAGTGTATGACCGGTCATACTTAGTGTAATTTGTAAAAAAAAATTGTAAACGGATGTTAATAGTATAAAATGAGTGAAGATTGAAGAATTTCCTTAGTATTCCAATGAAAAGATGAAATAAGAACAAACATCTCTCACCTTTGTGTAAGTTTTAGGGAACAAATCCTTAAGAGAATCAAGGCTGCTATCCCACCTTGATTGTGTCACATAAACTGTGGTATCCTTTTCATAACCAATCTTTCTCAAAAACACAGCAATCTCTTGTGCATTGAAGCAGCTCTTCTCTCCATCACTATCACTTCCTTGGCAACCCTTCTTACTCAACATCTCAACTCTCAAATCCACAGCTATAAATTGGCCATCTGAGTTTCGGCTTAAAGTTCTAAGTCTTTCGACCATGGAGTTAACAAGGTCACGCATTTCTGGCTGCAACTCTAAACTTCCATACATTGCTAAGCATGCAATAGAATCACTTTCACCTTTTTTCCCAGCCTTTCTCATGTTTATTGAAGGAAAGTAAGTTGCAAGCCTTATATTTCCCTTTGTTCTGTAAATTGGTTCAACATGTTTAGCTATGTAGTCTTCGGTAACCCGATTAGGGACCTTCACAGCAGCAATTTTATGTGTTGATATATGAGCAGGAAGATCCTTTACCACTCTGATCACTCCTTCCATGCTTTTCATGAACACATCAACATCATAAATGTCCTCAAAGTTCCTGACACACAAATTATTTTTAAGTAAAGCTTGTATATTTGAAGTAGGGATGGGGGGGAACAGCTAAATGTGACACTTCTATTATGAAGTAAAGCTTCTAAAGATACAGAAGACAAAAGATAGATACTGAAACCACCTGCCCTGCTATTTCTTAAGCAATGCTAAGTAAAATTGTCTTTAGCAGTTGAAAAACTAATGATAACTCAACTATAGTTTACAAAAGCTTTTAAAAAATGTGCTTTTACATTCAGAAAACCTCTTCTTTTCTTTCAAAAAAATGGGCCCTTAAATAGGAAAACCAATAACCATCAACAATTTCCTTCTTATACCCTCAATCTTTTATAGAATGAAAGTCAGTACTAACCTTTTGTCACCAGGTTGGTTTCCTCTGATGTCAGGGATCACAAGTGTTGCCCCAAGACTTCTAGCAACAATCACCGCATCTGCTATCTGGACAACGCATTACCAAAAAATTAAGGAATATGGGAAATAATATTTGAATACATGGATTAAGAAGGGTATATATCTCAGGATCAGACTTCACCTAAAGTTATTAGGCAATGAATAAAGAACTAACAAGTAACAACCACAGATTGAGGGGGAGTAAAAGCAAAATCAAGTGTTCAACTCAATACTAGTCATAAAGGCCTAGATGATCATTAGATTAAGCAATATATTGAGAGCACATGCAATTTAAAGAATCACTTGGAGCAAATTAAAGTCAGTGAAGAGGCCACAAGTGAAAAGAAGTATATTGGTGCTGAAAGAAGATATATATAGAGAGAAAAACAGATCAGGAGGATAAGAAACCCTACTAACGCAGATAGAAATATAAAGGAAAGAAGATGTACAGTAGTGTTGAACAAGGGATGCCAAGCAAGGATAAGCTGGTATTTCTATCTACGGAGATACGGAAGGTATAACTGGCAAGGAAAGCTCGGTATCTCCAGCCAACAATCCGATGAGGAAAACAACATCGGTGTGTGTACGTACATCTGGGAGAATGTGGACGTTCTGGGTGATTGGAACTTAGGAATGCTCAATGTGTAGCTTGTGTGTTCTTCCGACATTGTATTAGCCTCTTATAAGGGCTTTCTGACAGTTGGGAGAGAGTGGAGAGACCGACCTGTGGAATGCGATGGTGGATGATGAAGTGGTAACAGGAAAATCATGGGGGGGCAAACCCATGACTCAATCTAGGGATTCGCGACGGGTTGCCTCGCAAGGGCGAGTTCTGCCCATTAATTGAGGTAACCTTCATACTCTCCAGGTGCCTAAACCATCCTTCCAGGTACAGAAAATAAAAAAATGGGAATGGGAATAACTTCAAAATTTGCAATAACACACCTTGATAAAGGAGCAAATCGCACATAAATATAGTAAAACGGTGGCAAAAATTATAAATCTCATCATAACAAATATCAGCAGCATATGGTAACTAGAATGTCATTAAATATTTTTATCCCTTTCTATCTTGTAGAAATAATACACAACAATGGCATCATTTTCGGTGGGGAGAAGAGGGAATTATAAAAGGGGAAATATTGCTGATGTTTGAGGAATAACTGTAAGTATCTATACATAACTGATACACAAGCAACTCCTCAATAAGTTAAGCACATTGGTTGAATCAGTTACCTGAGATATATGATACTCTGGACCATTGGTTAATGAAAAGGTAACAAACCCCTCAGTCTTCTCAACATCATCTGCAAGCCATAGCCAAAATATGAATTAATAAGGACAGAAAGATTGAGTGCAAGTAACTGTGTCTAATAAGTACATAATATAAGTTCCTTCACAGTTTGCAAGTCTTGAAAATCAAATCTTACCTCCAGATGGCTTAACCCAACATGGATTTAACTGATCAGCATCTCCCTTCCAAAGCCCTATATTCTTTCTCACATGAGTAGCATCAAACTTTGAATTTTCAAAGCTGAAATCCTCTGTTGATCCTGGAAGTTTATCCTAGTAAAGCAAAAATTGAAAGAAAGACAACTGAAATAAATTAATTGTAACTATAATTAAATCATTGTCTGTCTAAAAAAATTAGAAGAGTAAAGGGCCGACCCAATTCAATACCCACTCGTGAGTGTTTTGGGGAAGGACATACGAGTGAAGCCTTACCCCGCTTTTGCGGAGAGGCCGAGTCGAAGCCGGGACCTTGACATCACGGTAAGCATGCTTACCACTGAGCCAAGCCGGCCCTTCAAAAAAAATTAGAAGAGTAATAGTCAAAAATAAATCTGCATCAGAAAGGCACTTGGAAAATGCATTGAAATGAGCCTCCTATTTTATAGTATAAGGTACCACTCTTGTTCATCCTAGTTACTATTTTATAGCTTTTAGTACTGTTCGTGTTCATTGTAGTCACTATTTTAATGAAAAATTATCTTCCACCATAAGCAATCATGGTTTCCTTGTTTGTGAACTAAGGATCTATAATCTCTACAAGCTTTAATTAAAAGAATGAAGACGACAACTTTAGATTAAAAAAAAAAAGCGAAAGATAGTAACTTTTAGTTTAAATAAAAAAAAGGGAGGATGAAATGTTACTTGAACCGAATCAAAATGGTCCCTTTTGATCATATGTATAAGCATGACGAACATAGTGAGGGTGAGCACACCAGCGACCACTTGCCTCAAATCCACTCCCATTTTGTTGGTATAACTCAAAGTGGTGAAGGAAAGATCAGAATCTAGAAAAAGCACTAACCTTGAAGTAGAAGAGAAGTAAAACAAGGCATTTGAGCAATGAAGACCCAGAAAAAATAGAAGCTTTAACAATAGATGGAGATGTGGGACACTGACAGATACTCTATCCTATAATATTCGAACACAAGCCAAGTGGGTGCTGTTTTGAGAGGGTATCTTTCTCCATTTCACCACCGACACTTCACCCTGACAAGTGACAATGATGTGCTTCCTATAATCCTACGTGGGATTTTCTTTCTTAGTACACATTCTTTCTTTATATTAATTATAGGATTATATTCTTACTATCAAATTTTTCTATTATTAACTTATTACCTATTTAATCACCATTGAATCAAAAAGAGAGAATGCTAAAAAAAATTTAAAAAAAGAGAAAAATCCAATGGTGATTAGATAAGTAGTGAGTTGGTAGTAAAAGAATCATTTAAAAGGATAAACATTTTTCCCATTAATTATTGGAAAAAGTGTTCATAATGACATAATTTATGTTATTTTATTCTCGTACAGAGTTGGAGATCACACATTTTTTATTTTTATCCACTCTTTCTCTTTATTTATCTCTTTCTCTCACTTAAAATGACACAATTTTACATCCTTTAAAATGACACACTTTTCCTTAATTATCAGGCTTTAATATTTCTAAATAAACGTAAATAAGTTATTTACATTCATTCTCAACACGGTTGAAAGATTAAAAGATTATAATGAGAAAAAAAATTATAACACTGAAATGAATTATAATTATAAAAATACTATAATTTTCATCCCAGATCATTTTGAATTTAATATAAATAATTTATTTACAATCAACCGTAATAAAAACGAACCCTAATTATTATTTTTTATATTAAGTGAGAATTGAATACACAATTTTATATAATTTATTTAAATCTCTCGTTATCAGACTAAACCTAGTCACTTATTTTATATTAATTATGTGATATAAACTTTGAGGAGCGATATTCTCATTATCAAAAAATTCCACTTCCAACTTACTACCTATCTAATCACCATTAGATTAACATTTCCTTTCTTTTCAAAAACTGTTTAACATTCTCTCTATGATCCAATAGTGATGTGATGAGTAATAAATTAGTAGTGAGAATTTTTTGTAGTTAGAATATCCCTACTCATAAACTTTAGAGAAAAAAAATCATTTTTTTAAACGTACACCTAGACGTGGCGTGTATTTTTTAAGAAGAAAGAAATTAATCTTAATAATGCCAACCCGAAATTGGTGAAGTAATTGGATGGGAGTTTTGGATGAGTGTTGAGAGAAGAGCCGTTTGTAATAACAAATGGGGTCATTCTATGGTTTTATAATTCATTCTAAGATCGAGATCCGAAACCAATGGCCACACATTGGAAAATATCAAAGTTGGAAAGTATAATTCCTTCCGATAAAAGTATCTTACCTTATCAATTTACGGCACATTTACCAAAGTAGTGCATTTAACCAAAATTATTACTACTTTGACATAAGTGGGGATATTTCGTACAAAAATATTTTCAGACATATCACTCACTAAACATGTAAAAAATAACTTATTCAACTACATTTCTTTTATTTATTTTTTTAGGTAAATAAATATTCAACTACATTTATTCCATTTTTTATTTTGTTAAAAGGTTTTATAAGAGTTATGTTATAGGAAAAATGATTGTGTTATGTTATAGAGATTCGTTTTGCATGCCGATTTTACATTTTTTCCAACAAAGTCATATATATATTTGTGTGAGTATGAAATTTTTTGTGGTCATTTAAATGATAGATAATAAATCCTTTGTTAAATAGCGATTCAGGATGTTAGGGGTTTGAATGTAATTAGAATTTGTTAGGGGTTTAAGAGGTCAAACCAAAGTTGAATTCAATATTCAGTATTAGTTACATGTCTTTATCCAACAAAGTCATATATATATTCTTCAAGTTGAAGGAGAGGAATTAGATTATCCGACTAATCCGCCTCAAGGAGTGGCTTTTAAACCTACCGCTAAATCCTCGTCCTTAATTATGATACGTGCTTATATTGTTTCAAAAGTCCAACGAGTTTCTCTTTTAATATCAATTCATAGGGAAAAATGATGTTATTAATAATACTGAAAATGATTCTTCAACAAATTTTGTACACATACTACTGCATAAAATTATTATAAACCCAAACATTGATGAATGCGATACATAAAGATAGAATAGAAGAAAAAATTAGTGATGGTGTTTATTCACCAAAAAAAATAAATAGTGATGGTTTGATTTATGCAAATTATATTTTATGTGTAACTAACAACTCTAATGAGTGGTAGCCTTCGGGCCGTATTCCGAGAACAAAATAATCGGAGAAGATAAAAAAAATTATGTGCAAAGGTGGGCCATGAAATTTTATAAGAGGAGATAAAAGAAGCAAAATTTACATAAATTTAAGCCGTGTAGTTGTAACTAAAATGGCATCAAGCCTCTTTTTTTAAAATTACTTAATCTTGAATCAAGTCTCACCTAATGCAATAATGGATTTTGAACATTCATGGTAATAAAAAATAAATAAAATTTATATATTTTTGATGCAGAATACTTTAGGATGTTGGATCCAGATAAGGATGTACAACCCAATTATAATAACATGGATAATAACAAACGACATGTGCAGCGTTTGTTTTTCTAATATATGAGGAAAAGAAACAAACTATGACAAAAGAGAAAACCCATTTGGTTTTACTTTATAGATTCTCATGCTATAGACATGTATTATGTGTCATATCTATTAAAAAAATACTGTACAAAAATTAAAAGGTCATTGATAGAAAAAAATAATTTTTCTATAATATGAGAAAATATTTTCCTTTACTTTATATGATATATTCATTTAAAAAAAAAAAAAAACAAGAAAATGAATCAGGCTAACAATAAATTGAGACAACAACAAATTGGTTATGCCGTAGAGAGTGGTTAATGTCCTTTTTATTGGTCAAACACGTCCTTAATATAAAAAATTGGTGTTCGAATACATTTTTTTTAAATTAATATTATTTATTAATTTATAAAACTACTAAATTGATCTTTTTCATAAGTTTTTTAAACCTAATTAATACAAAAATTTATACATACTTTTAATTAAAAGTACTTTTTATTTAATAAAAGCACAAACACACAGATCCTAATCAAGATAATGAAGGCTTGAAAGTGGGCTCGGCCAGACCAAACTTTGTCCCGAAAAACCGAAGCCTACGAAAAAAAAATTAATTTGGCCCGCCTCAAGCCTATTACGAGTCTAACTGTTAGCCTGACTTGACCCGTTTATAAAAAAACAAATGGTCTGGCCAAGCCTATTAGCATGTTAATTTTTAACTTCTAAACAGAACCATGAATCAACTTTACAAAATAATCAAATTCCATTCCTAAACCAAAAATCATAATTTTAACGTACAGACATAATCATGAATCACAAAAAAATCCATACAATGTACATTTAAGTCACTTTCAAAAGCAAAATTCTCAAACTAAATAACATATATTTCATCAGATCTAACAAACAAATCTATGCTATGTAAATTAAAATAATTACATGAATCAACAAACACATCATGATGCTTGTAATAAGTATAACCTATTACAAAAATCTTTTAATATATTCATATACACAATTTAACATGTTGAGATGTTGGTTCCTCCTATATAAGAAATAAAGTTAGATTTCTATTAAAATATAATCGAATATAATTAAGTTATAAATAATTACAAATGATTAAATTTATATCTTTTGTTTTATCTTCAAGACATACTTATTTTATTTTTATTTTTTTAAAATAAGCAATACAACATAGGCCGGCCTATACGTTTATAGACCAGGCCTTGTGAAAGTGGGCCTATGGCTTTTTTGTTAAACAAGTTTTTTCAAGGCCAAATTCGACTTATTTTACGAAATATACTCGGTCAGATTTGACCTGTCATAAGCCGAGTCGTAGGTCCCTGTGAATCGGCCCGACCCAGTTTTACCCTACTTGGAAGGCCCGACAGCAGGATTACTGTTTCCTGGCTTAATCTCTTAATTGTGATTACCATACAATCAATTGAAGTATTATTACGACGTTTACTTTAAGAAAACCACGTGCAATGTGGCTCATTTCTCATTAGTTAGTGATGTATTATTATTTTATTAATTAATGATCCATCCATCATTTTATTTTATTTTTCAATTGAAACCTCTCGTGCTGAATGACAAGCCCGTGACTCCATCAATCAACAGCAAATTTTGGGATCCAGTCAATGCTCGGTAAAATAGAATTTTCATTTTAATATATATATATTTTTGTCTGACATGCGATTTTTTTATTGATTATTGTTTGTTACATATTTTATACTAGTTTTCACTTTTTTTATAGGTTGATATGAATATTATACGTTAAAAATTATAAAATACATAAAAATAAAATTTAAAATAATTTTTGAAGGAAATATGAATGTAATAAATATTACTAAATTTAAATAGAAGACTAAAGACCTATGTATTAAAGTTCAAATCTTTTGATACACTTTTTGATAAACAATATTGTTACTTTTTTTACAAGAATTTCCATTTTCATCTAAAATTAAAATCTTCAAACCATTCCTAGATTTTACTATACAAACAACAATATATAGCTGTCTATGAGTAAAAACAAACTTCTAAGAATAGTCCAACATAAGAAGAGATTGGCTCTGACTCTTATTAATGGTCACGACAAAGCATGGACTACAAGAAAATTGTCTTCTCTCGAATCTTAAAGGAATGTCATTATCTCATGGAATCATATTCATTTGTGGAATGTAAACTTTATGACCAATATAATTTATTGTAACATTAGTTACACAAATGATGTTATTTCTTAATTCTTCGACTATCAAACTTATTACATTGCACAACCCAGAAAACTGGTCTATATTCCTAAGAAGCATAATGAGAACTCCTTTTTCATAATAATTTTATGATTAGGAAATCCATAATACTTAATTTCATTTAAAAACTCTGTAATGAACTAATCAGGTTCAATCTCAATATGAGACAGAACTCAAATATTCTTTCTTTTCACTGGTGACTCGAGAAAGGATAAATTCATTCACCATGACAACTACTTCAAAAGTTGGAGTCAATACGGCTCTTTCTTCAAAGAACTTAAAGTCATTCATCTTCTGTAGCAAATTTGGATAAGTGAACTGAACAATGCTAGCAAGAGGTTTGGTTGAATCCAAAATTAAAAGATCTTCTGGATTTCTACTCGAGCAACACCATCAGTATCCAATCTGCCAAAAGCACCACTTGGTCGTGAGAGTTTATATATTGAACACTATTGGATAATACCATCTCCCTAGACTGTGTAACCTCTTCTAGTATTTGATTTCAACTGGCTAAGAAAGATAACTCATAAAATAACTACAAAACCTCCTCTTTAGGTCACAAACTTGCTTAGCTCTCATGCAAGGACACCACCCACCTCCATTCTAAAGATGAAAATAATTTTATACCACAATTTAACACCAAAATGCAACATAATGATATTGTAGATTCTTTATGGCAAAAATTTATGCTGAATCATAAAATGTTGAACTTCTTGTGTTTGTGTTAATTAAGAAGTGTAGATACTTTTTTCTATCTATCTTAGTATTCTTATGTTGAATCATATGACAGGTTACAGCTATCATGGATATTGATAATTCTTCTTGAAGGTGCTCTGGAGTCTTGAAGAACAGATTTCTTATTTTGAAGTTAATGCCTCCATATAAACCTTCTAGGCAACAACCCATAGTCATAACGTGTTGTGTTATTCATAATTACATATGCAAGTGGAATTTACGTGATGATTTGTTTAGAATGTGGGAAGACATGGATCCTACAAAAATAGAGGCTATGAATGAGATTTCTAACATTGAGAGAACAGGTTTCAAAGATGATAACTTACCAAGGTTATTTGATGAAGTTGCAACAGAAATGGCAACATACCATAATCATATAGCAAATTGGATGTGGCCATAACATAAGAACTCTGCAGTTTAGATCATATGATTTGATTTGTTAAATAACATGCTTTACTTTTGGATAATCAATTTTCAAGTGACTAGATATTTGTACATGTTGATTATTAGTACATTAAACGCTTGTTACAATTATTATAAATTGACAAATAACAACTTATATAGTAATCTTATGGGTCTTAAAATGAAAAACTTGCAATGTGATTTGCATTGGTCTTAAAAAAGATTTGTAATCACTATTAAAAATAAATCTTTACTTATAATTAAAGAAATTATTTTAAAGTAAGTTAAAAAAATAATTAATCAAACGAGTATTTTTATTTATTTATTTTTAAAACTTTTTATTGGAATAAATTTACTAAGAAGATTTTTTTGTTTTTTAACTTTTAAATTTCTTTTCAAAACAAGTTTACGAAACATGTTTTTTTTCTTCTTTTAAATTGAAAATCAGTTTTTAAAACATATGCTACAAAATATTTTTATGAATAAAAAAACACAAAACACAAAACACAGTGAAACATGCTTGTAAATCACCGAAATTTTGCTCCTAAAATTAAGAAAGTTAATTACTTCCAAAAACTGCCCCTTAATCATATTCAAATCCCTGAAATTTTTGTTACTAAAATTAGTAGATTTTCTTTCTTCTATCCACAATCTCAAAGTTAAAAATGAGGCCCACGGAGTTGGGCCTGATGATGGAATTGGATATTTGAAATGCAGCAATGAATGTTGGGCCGAAGAAGGTGACATGTACGAACCCAAACACGTCGTGTTTATGTTTCTTCTTTCTTACTCAGAGTCCCAAACTCAATCACACAGATCTGATTCTGCATCTGCTCCTTCTTCTTCTTCTTCTATCATTCTTCCTCTCTTCTCCTCTCTCGTTAACTTTATATTTTCCATAATTGGCGATATCAGATCTGAAAGAATTGCAGATCCTAATTGAAGAATTGCAGATCAGAATTGAAGAATTGCAGATCAGAAATGGAGAAGTCATGCACTCTGGTGGTTCACTTCGACAAGGGAACTCCCGCACTTGCGAATGAGATCAAGGAAGCTCTGGAAGGAAACGACGTCGCCGCGAAGATAGAGGCGTTGAAGAAGGCCATAATGCTGCTCCTTAACGGCGAGAGCATTCCTCAGTTGTTCATCACCATCATCCGTTACGTGCTCCCGTCGGAGGAACACACCGTCCAGAAGCTTCTCCTCCTCTACCTGGAGATCATCGACAAGACCGATTCACGTGGCAAGGTCCTCCCTGAGATGATCCTGATCTGCCAGAACCTCCGCAACAACCTCCAGCACCCGAACGAGTACATCCGAGGTGTCACACTCCGTTTTCTGTGCCGTCTGAACGAGTCGGAGATCGTTGAGCCACTCATCCCTTCGATTCTGTCCAACCTGGAACACCGCCACCCTTTCGTCCGGCGAAATGCTGTGCTGGCGGTGATGTCGGTTTACAAGCTCCCTCAGGGTGAGCAGTTGCTGGACAGCGCACCAGAAATCGTGGAAAAGTTCTTGTCCACCGAGCAGGATCCTTCGAGTAAGCGTAACGCTTTCCTTATGCTGTTTTCTTGTGCACAGGATCGTGCAATCAATTATCTGTTTACCAATATCGATAGAATTAATGATTGGGGTGAGCAGCTTCAGATGGTTGTTTTAGAGCTGATTAGGAAAGTGTGTAGGAACAATAAGGGTGAGAAGGGGAAGTATATCAAGATTATTATATCATTGTTGAATGCCCCTTCCACTGCTGTTATTTATGAATGTGCCAGCACCCTTGTTTCCCTCTCTTCAGCCCCTACTGCCATTAGGGCTGCCGCTAGTACTTACTCTCAGCTCTTGCTTTCCCAGAGTGATAATAATGTCAAACTCATTGTGCTCGATCGTCTTAACGAGCTCAAGAGTTCCAATAGGGAGATTATGGTGGAAATGGTCATGGATGTCCTTAGGGCACTTTCCACTCCAAATCTTGATATTAGGAAGAAGACTATTGATATTGCTCTCGAGCTCATAACTCCCAGGAACATTGATGAGGTTGTTATGATGCTCAAGAAAGAAGTTGTCAAAACTCAGGGCGGGGAGCACGAGAAGAACGGTGAGTATCGCCAGATGCTCGTGCAAGCTATACATACCTGTGCCATTAAGTTCCCAGAGGTCGCCAGCACCGTCGTGCATCTGTTGATGGACTTCTTGGGGGATAGCAATGTGGCTTCTGCCTTGGATGTTGTTGTTTTCGTGCGTGAGATCATTGAGACCAACCCAAGGCTACGCATTTCTATTATCACCAGGCTTTTGGATACTTTCTACCAAATCCGTGCTGCAAGGGTGTGTTCATGCGCTCTGTGGATAATTGGTGAATATTGTCTGTCTCTTTCAGAGGTTGAGAGTGGAATTGCAACTATTAAGCAGTGCCTTGGTGACATCCCATTTTATACTGCTACTGAGGAAGGAGAGGGTCAGGACACATCAAAAACCACACAGCAGCTAAATCCAACCACTGTGTCTTCCAGAAGGCCCGCAATTCTTGCAGATGGGACCTATGCCACCCAAAGTGCTGCTCTGGAAACTGCCATGTCACCACCTACCATCGTACAGGGGTCGCTGTCTTCTATTGGGAACTTGAGATCATTGATTCTTTCAGGTGATTTCTTTCTTGGGGCTGTGGTCGCATGCACTCTGACAAAACTTATCCTAAGGTTGGAAGAGGTTCAGACTTCTAAAGCCGAAGTTAACAAAGCAATAAAACAGGCCTTGTTGATCATGGTCTCAATGCTGAAGCTGGGTGAGTCTTCCATTCTTCCACATCCAATTGATAGTGATTCTCATGACAGGATTGTCCTTTGCATTAAATCGCTAAGCAATCCGGGTGACGATATAAGGAAGATATGGCTGCAACATTGCAGACAGAGCTTTGTGAAGATGCTTGCTGATAAGCAGCACCGTGAGACAGAGGAGATTAAAGCAAAGGCTCAAATATCTAATGCACAGCCCGATGATCTTATTGATTTTTATCATTTGAAGAGCAGGAAGGTATGATGACTGTGTTGATTTACTCTTTCTGTAAGAAGGATATAACTGAATTATTGTTTGATTTTATTCCTGGAGATTTCTATTTTGCATTCTTTCATCATTACAAATGATTGAACTTTGATGCATTTATGCTGATGATATCAAGTTGCAATACATCATGCATTGCTTTAAGTCGTGATGTTAAATTGGCTTTTCTGTTGTGTCATTCAGATATAATTCCTGTTATTGACTTGTGATTCAATGGATTTTGTAGCCGCATCTGTTATGTGCTCAATACACTAGCTTTTATGGTACTTCTTTAAATGTTCAATATGGGTATACTTATCTTCTAAATTGTTCAGGGTATGAGCCAACTTGAGCTGGAAGATGAGGTTCAAGACGATCTCAAACGTGCTACTGGAGAGTTTACAAAAGATGCAGATGATGCAAATAAGCTCAATCGCATTCTTCAGCTCACTGGATTCAGTGATCCTGTTTATGCTGAAGCATATGTAACAGTGCATCACTATGATATTGTTCTTGATGTTACTGTCATCAACCGAACCAAGGAGACTCTTCAGAATTTGTGTTTGGAGTTGGCAACCATGGGTGATCTCAAACTTGTCGAGCGTCCACAAAACTATACCCTAGCTCCAGAATCAAGCAAACAGATTAAGGCCAACATTAAGGTTTCTTCAACTGAAACGGGGGTTATATTTGGTAACATAGTTTATGAGACATCTTCAAATGTTCTTGAGAGAACAGTTATTGTTCTGAATGATATCCATATTGATATCATGGACTACATCTCTCCGGCATCTTGTGCTGATGTGGCCTTTAGAACTATGTGGGCTGAGTTTGAGTGGGAAAACAAGGTATCTCTCTCTCCTCTTTCTCTCATTTGGTGTTTTTTAAAACTGAAGGCTAAAAAAATTATGGTGCTACTTTTATTGCCCATATCAACCCCCTTTCATTAAAAAAGTTTGCAGGAAAAGGAAACTTATTGGTACTTTATTCTCATGTGTGCTCTTTTAATGAGCCCTTGGTGTTTCTATTATGTATATGCTCGTAAAGTTATGATTTCAAAGGTTTTTTGTCATTCTGTCTATAATATATGCATTGGTGATGGTATCTTGATGGTTCAGGTAATGCTATTTTGGCATTAAAGTTGGTAACTTGGTATATTCATATTAATACTTTAGCTTGTTATGTTAATGTTGTTGTAGTTATGTTGAAGTTTGATATTATGCTGCTGATTGATTAAGCCCCTAGGACTAGGAGGCTGGGAGTAGGCTGTTGGTAAGGAATTTGGGTGGTTTGTACCAGTTTCTAAGTTTGATCCTTCATCCTGTCATTGCTCCAAAAATGTAACATGCCGAGTAGTTATGTTATTGTCTTTGTTAAGTGTTTGGCCTTTCCCTTGTGTTCCCTATTAATATGAATTAGCCTGAAAAGCGATAACAACAAATGAGGTAATTTATATGTTGTTGCTCCTAATACATCCCTTTTTTGGGGCAAATGGGGAGTTAGATTTTGGTGGGATTTGCTGTTCATTTGAGTCAGGCACCATATACTGAATCTTCTATTAGTTTCTTAGTTTTTATAGCAGCTATAACCTCTGTTGTCTGCTGTATTGATTATCGATTATGTTAAATAGCTACAGGTACGAGTTTTGTATCCCACAATGTGATATGCAGATATGCAAAAAATAAATAAAATTTAGAATACACTGATACAAATAGGGCAAGGCATATTAAATTATCAAATAACTTTTTTTAAAACTATGTTTATGCATGCAAACAATACTAGTAATTCATAATTATATCTGAAGTCACAATTAATAAAATTAATGACTTCAAGCTGTAATAAAACATATCTGAAACGAAAATATCTGGTATCTCCTATAACACCGTTAAGCTTTTTTCTCAAAGGCAAACTTGCTATAATGTAATTATACAATGTGTTTCTGAAGAAACTAGAGGATAGATCTGATTCTTTTATTAACTTTAATTCTGTGTTTTAGGTTGCTGTAAATACCGTATTGCAAGATGAGAGGGACTTTCTGAACCACATTATCAAGTCTACAAATATGAAGTGCCTGACTCCACCGTAAGTTCGCCAACTCTGCTCATGTCTTATTGCTGACACTAATTTTACACACGAGAGATTCCATGTAACACACCCAAACATGCCAACACTTTTTGACAGTTATTTTGTGTGTTCGAGAGCACCTACTACCTGGATTTTGAGACATGTTTGTTTGTGTTTTTCTTTTTTTTAAGAAAAAAGTGTTATTTTAATTAAAAAAAATGTTAAAAAAAAATTGGATGCTTTTTTAAAAGAAAGCTCTAAAAAAAAAGGTTATATCATAAAGCACTTTTTCTAAGCTTATCCAAATAGCGTTTGTGGCAATTGATAGTTCAATTGCATGAATGGTCAAGCTCGATAGGAGAAGTTTTTCAAATGCTGATTTTTTCTTCATCCCTGCTCGGTGGCACGGCTTCTTATGAAGCTGAATCTTAACATTGCTATGTCAAATTGGGAAAACTTGGCTATTTTTGTGTGTGTCACAGATGACAAATACTTCCTTTAATAAATAATATATCATCACTCTAGGAAATAGTATTACTAATTGTGGGATTCATTAATATTTTGACATTTCATTTAACTGTTTTTTGTATGGAGAATGTTATATCTTGATTTAATGGTGACCCGTGCCATGTGATTAACTTGGTTATCATTGTCTCTTAATCAGATCGGCATTGGTAGGAGATTGTGGTTTCGTAGCTGCAAACCTTTATGCTAAGAGTGTTTTTGGGGAAGATGCTTTGGTGAATGTGAGCATTGAAAAACAAGCAGATGGTAAGTTGAATGGATACATCAGAATAAGAAGTAAAACTCAGGGAATTGCCCTCAGTCTTGGGGATAAGATAACTTTGAAACAGAAGGGAGCCGCTTGATAGGAGCACATATGCCCTGTTTTGTTTGATGCTCCTCTGCTTGTGTATGCCCTGTTTTGTTTGGCTTCAGCCGACTTATTAGTATTAATTTTTTTCCTCTTTTGAATTTCCAATTTTGTCTGTATTCTTTACTTGATATTTCTTAAGAAAAATCCTTATTACCCATCTATTAGTTTTCTCTACTCATAGGGGTGGACACCGTATATTAATATGAGAATCAATCAAATGACTTTGTTCTGGATGGCTTTAAATATTTTCATGTCTTTGATACTTATAGTTATTACTCGAATGATTGTAGGCATAGCCTTCGCCGTTATTGTAAATATCGCCGTTACTCGAATGATACATTTGATAAATTTCCAATTGGAACTAGTTGAGAGGGAATGAAAACAAGGACTTGTTTGGTTAAGATTAATTCATGAGGAGTAAAATCTTTTTTTTCCCTATTTTTTAAATGTTTTATTTTTACAAGGATTGCCAAATGTATGAGTGGTGGCTGAACTCCATATTGCGGAAGAAGGTCTGGATCTTCGAGATATATGGTGAAGGAAGTGAAGAAATAAATGAAAAAGAAATTGTTTAAAATTGTAAAAATGCCAACTTATGTTTCAGAAAACATTGAAAATGTTGTAAAATAAATAGATAATTAGGAGAAGGGAGAGAGATAGTTATAATTACTTCTCCAACGGTCATAACGTCTTCAACAGCTATAACGGTTTGGACACCCAACATTAAAGACATAATAACTACAATTATTTCTCTAAAGATCATAATGTCTATAATGGTTAATATCGTCTCCAACCGCTATAATGATTTGAACAGCCAACATGAAAGGCATAATAACTACAATTATGTCTCCAACGGTCATAAAGTTTTCAATGGTTTATAGCAAAATAATTAAAAAATGATTGGAAATAATTAAAAAAATGAAATAAAATATTTCTAGAAGAAAATTACAAAGGAGTGTGTCTAAAATAACAAATAGTAATTACAAGTCGACAATTAACATTTTCTTTATTTTCATTCCATTATTTGGGGAGACTAATATTTATCAATTAAACTAATGAATTTTCTTTTCAAAGTCACTTCTTGTATTTTCTATTTTGTTGAATTCCTCCCATTTTATCTTTCCCTCGAATCTCAGTCAAATTTAGCCCAATTAAACAAAACATTGATGCGTTACGTTCCTTTCACCAATCAGGAAACGAGAATTTCGATGTGCTTGGTTGGGAAGTTGTTGAGGTAATTGAAGCAAAGACTAGGCAGGTCTTGGTCTTCAAGTTCAACAAGAAAGGACAAGAAGATGAGAGGAATAAAAAAATGGGTGAGAAATTAGTTGTGCATATGGTACCCCAATTCCAGGAAGTTATACCGCTTGGTGGTTGAAGTTTCTGAGATGTTTGTTTTGCAAGTGAAGTTTACTCCTTTTTATTGCTTTGTTTGTTGAGTTTGGTGAAAGAAAAGTTAAGTGCAGCGATATAGCAAAAACCAACAAAAGGTTATCATTTTTTTTTTTCATGAGACAAAACTTCATGTGTAAATGTAGTTAACCTGAATCCAATCTAAAAGCCATATTGGTAATCATTTTGAGAGTAGCACTTGATTTGCCAAATGGTTGATATGGAAAGCACAGAGAATCTTGAAGCTGTTAGAAAGTTCTTGACAACTAGCTTGGAAACATCAAGCGCTATTGCTTCTGCATTAGATGAGTCTGGATCAAGATTGGAGCTTCTTAACCAGAGATGTTTGTCCATGCAAGCTTCACTTAGATTCATCTCAATGCAAAAGTGTTCATTTGTTAACATTGGCCAAGGTATAGACAGTGTTCTATGTTCTGCTGCTGCAGTACTCAAGGTTTTTGACTCAGTTCATCAGTTGCAGCATTCTCTCTTGACAGACCCCAGTTCTGATCCATGCACTTACGTCACGAACACGAAGAAGCTCGAAGAAGCACTGAAGCTTCTCACTGATAATTGCAGGTTAGCAATTGGCTGGTTGCAGGGTGTTTTTGAATTCTCACAAGATAAAGCAATCACCAATGAGGTTTACCTATTGAATGTGAAGAAGTGTTTGAGAATATTGCAAGAATTGCAGGTCATGGAGGAGCGTGCTCGCCTTGATGGAGGCCTTCTCAGTGCTGCCTTTGACAAACTAGAGATGGTGTTCCACAGGCTTCTGATAGCAAACTCAATGCCTCTTCCTTTGGTTTCATTAACATCACACATTGGTGTTCCACAAGCTAGTGTTTCCACACCATTATTGCCAGGTTCTTTAACAGGCAAGTTGCATGCCATCATTGAGAGGTTAAATGCTAATGAAAGGCTAGACAAGTGTCAATCTATATATGTTGAAGTTCGAGGTATTAATGCTAGGAGAAGTTTGAAGACTTTGGATTTGAGTTACCTTGAGATTCCATCAGCTGAATTAGATGCACAGGGTATAGAGAGTTACATAGATCAATGGTGCAGCCATTTGGAGTTGGTTGTGAAGCACCTGCTGGAGATTGAGTACAGGCTCACTACTAATGTCTTTGAGAAAATTGGTCCAGAATCATGGATGGGGTGCTTTGCAAAGATTGCCCTTGAATCAGGAATTCTTTCTTTTATTCGATTTGGAAGGATTGTTACTGAGAGGAAAAATGAACCCTTCAAGTTGTTGAACCTGCTGGACATATTCAGAGTTTTGAATGGTCTAAGACAAAAATTCAACCAGCTTTTCCGTGGGGAAGCTTGTGAAGAAATTAGAGTTGTGATAAAGGATCTTGTCAATGAAGTTGTCAATGGTGCCAGTGAAATATTCTGGCAACTTCCAGCACAGGTGAAGTTGCAAAGGCCAAGTTCTCCTCCCCCAGATGGCAGCGTTCCTAAGCTGGTAAGCTTTGTAACTGATTACTGCAATAAGCTGCTTGATGATACATATAGGCCACATTTGACACAGGTTTTGGAAATACATCTTAGCTGGAGAAAGGAAGCATATGAAGAGGGTATTGTTTTCACCCAAATATATAACATAATTAAGGAAGTTGCAGTGAATTTGGATGCTTGGTCAAAGGCCTATGAAGATATCACTTTGTCCTACCTTTTTATGATGAATAATCACTGTCATTTCCACAATTTGAGAGGTACTGTGCTTGGGAATATGATGGGAGATTCTTGGTTAAGAGCACATGAACAATATAAGGACTATTATGCAGCACTTTATTTGGGGAATAGCTGGGGAAAGCTTCTTCCTATTCTTTTAGTTCCAAAAGACATACTTTCATCCTCCGATGGGATAGTGACTAGCCAAGATTTGGCTAAGAGACTAAACGCTTTCAATCTAGCTTTTGATGAAAGGTACAAGAAGCAATCTAATTGGGTAATCTCCGATGAGATCTTGAGGGAAAATGTATGCAAGCATTTGGTGGAAGGTATTATACCTATCTACAGGGCCTATGAGAAGAATTACAGTTTGTCAATTGAAAATGATGGTAAGGTTGCCAAGCATATTAAATATACAGCTCAGAGTTTGGAGAACAGGATCAGGTCTCTGTTTCAGCCCAAGTTGAGGAAGCAAGGGAGCATCAAACAGGAAAACTTGATTAGTAAAATAAAAGAAGTGAGCAATCAATTTCGCTTGACTCTAGCTGCTTTATGATTCTGTATCTCGTTTTCCTTGTTGCTTGGCAGAATGAATGTAAATGCACTCTAAAGTTATATGATTCAGAGAGAAAGAAAAAATAATAAGATACAAAGCATTATTAGCAAGTAGGCCTTTACTTATAAGATATATTTAGAATTTACCTTAGTCATGAATCAATTAGCTCATATGAGAATAGACACCATTAAACTTAGTTTTTACTTATACTCAACATATGTATGTGTGTATGTATGTCATTCTTGTTGACAAAATGACTATATTTATATGTACGAGCATAATGTAAACACCTGTTGTTTCAGTCAACCTGAATTTGATCTCAAAATGGTAGACACAAAGTGGTAGATGTGCCAAATGCATTGGATTTTTTTTTATTTTTTTTTGCCACAAAACATCTTAGAAGTACATCAAACACTGTATCAACAGTCTTGTTAATTATTATATTTTGGTAGATGTGCCACATGCATTGGATTTTTTTTTTGTTTTTGCAACAAAAAATCTTAGAAGTACATCAAACATTGTTTTTCAAAAAAAAAAGTACATCAAACATTGTATCAACAGTTTTGTTAATTATTATATTTTTTTAGATCAGGAAAGGCCGCTCAATATCCTGTCATATCAGCTCAAACCCCTTTGAAAGAAAGTTCAATACACAGGAGGCCTGGAATTGACTAGACAAAAGTCAAAACTTACCGTGCAAAACTAATCAAGCTTAGCATCCACGATGATCTCAACATCAAGCCCCCAAATGAATCATCACGGTTTACAAACACACAAGACATTGTAATATTCATGAAAAATTACAAAATTGAAGAATTGATAAGTGGTTACAAAAACAAAATACAACTTAAGCATCAGGACTTTACGTGCTTCAATTCTTTAACCTTCTGAAAGTCTGGAGGATGGAAGTTTCTTTCAACCTCCCAAGCCATTTGTGACATACAATTAAATGTTGACTTGACACCTTTTTCATCGGTGACTTCTCTAGGGAAAGGAATGCGGACCTCAAATATACCTTTGTGAGGGGAAGACAAACGCATATCAAAGCCCAAGCGATCTACCCATATCATCTTTGCTTCTGTGACCTTCAATGGGAAATCAAATAGATTGAAAGTTAACACAACTAATTACGTGGTCACAATCATCTATTGCAGTTAGTTTTCTGTTTACCAATATCATTTGATCACATATACAGCAAGTGATTTCGGTACAGATGTTAGTTACATAAACACAACCACAACAGGACAAGAACAAATAAATCAAACCTAAGATAGATGCATGGGGTGCAATATTTAAATCAACGGATAGTAAAGAAACAATAAAGTTTTGGTGTTGACTGTTGATGGCATGCATGGAAGAGACAAAAGAGGGAAAGGCAAACTATATATGATCCATGGGAGTAAAATGCAGCTTGAAAGGAAAAGAGAGGCGTAAACCTGGAAATCCAAATCAACATAGACATTGCAAAAGCGAGTAATGTCTTCCATATTGTTGGTGTTAATTTCAGTTACTAAGTTGTGAGCAAAGTCTCGAAGAGGATCGGGTTGAGCATTTTTGTAATCTAAAGAGGTGACCCATACACCATCCTGGAACACATGGACATATATAAGAACCAAACTTAATGAGAAACCTACTAAGTACAACAACTAGTGTCTAAGAACCCACCTCCTGAAAGTCTTCCAAGTGAAGTACCCGATCTACAGCAATAAAATATATAAAATCTTGATGAACTTCTTCTCCAAACCTCTTCCTCCACAAGGAAATAAACCGCTGCATATGATAGAGTTTTGGTTTGGTTAAACATAAACATAATACAAAATGTCAAACAGATATAATGTAAAAACCATTGATTGGGCCTTAACTTAGCAAGCTTTAAGTTGTTGGGTTGAATTAATTACTTTACATGGTATCAGAATACGCGATTAAAAGTTTGATCCTCACCATCTAAAGCAAACAATTCAACCCAACATCTTAAGCCCATTAATGGTTTCTTCATTGGCTTTAATGTTTCTACTGTGAATGGTGAATGTACACAAGTTATTTACCTTCGCTCCCAAAACGACATCTTCTTGGTTGAAAAATTAAAAAATTATAATGAGAAAGACTATGATAACCCTGAAATAAATTATAATTACAAAAATAACTTGATTTCCGCCTTAAAACAACATCATTTTGGGATTCAATGTAGATAAGTTATCTTCTTTATTATATCACTCTGACACAAAATTCTATGTTCATGTTATCCTGTGGTGTGTAGATTCACAACATATAATATAAGCAATGCTGACCTGGGTTGCGATTGGATCGTGTGGTTTGGTTAAGGTTCCTTGAAGTGTACACTGAGGAGTGCGCAATCCAGATTGTTCAAACTGATAAAACAGAAACAGAAATCCGTTTTAATCAATAGAAATGAATCAATTACTCCAACAAACCTACAACAATGGTAACATTCATTCATTACCTGAACATGAAGGGAAGAAGGGATGTTATTGTTGTTGGTGGTGAGAGTGTGATTGAAGAAGAATAAGGGGGTTCCTTCTTCCGGGTCAACAGCAAATCGGACCCCAATACCGAGAGGCAAACCCTCATGGGTCAATGTAGAAAGCGTGCCAACCCGAGCCAACTCCATTATAGTCCTTGAAACTTCAGCTGGGAAAGGCTTCTTACTCAATTCCAATTCCAAATGGGTCGATTTCGAAACCGAGCATTTTGGAGTAACGAATGAAACAAAGGAAGACAATTTGCTTTTTCTATTTGTTGTGGGTGTGGGACATGGCCATGGTGCACAAAAATGCCTTGTCTGAAGAAGCATTTGTTAATTGTTTCAGATCACACACACGACAATGAATTATTTTTGACGATGTACGAGACTACACTGGACTCTTCAAGCAAAGAGAAAAGGACCCCGAACCGAACCAACAAGATAAGAACTCGATACGCACCCCAATAATATGTCGTTTTTTGTTATATTTATTAAACGACACTCCCGCTTGGTGATTATTTATTTATGAGAAAACTTTATCATTTATTGTCATTGTAAACTTATCATTTATAGTCATTGTCTTTAATTTTTTTGCGGTTCCCATAAAATGTTATGTGTGTGAGGGAAATTTTTTTGTATCATGTTAAATGATAAATGCAAATACCTTTATTTATTGAGAAAACTTTATTTTCGCTCTTTATGATTTAAGGGTTTTATATAATGATATTATCAAATAAATTTAAATTGTTGTTTCCAACACACACAAAATGGAGAGAGAGAAAATTAAAAAATCACCCATTTTTTAATGTGTGTAGAAAAATATGTTATATTAAGGATATTATTATGATGCACATAAAACACATGATTTAATGGAGTATCATTTGACACTTAACTCGTTTGTGGTTTTAAACTTATCATTTATTTTCATTATCATTGAATAAGTTTATCTTTTATATAATTATGATATTATTAAATAAACTCTTAATAAAATTAATTATTAATGGTCAAATTTAAAAAACATTTTAAAAATCACCTTAAATTTTTTTAGTTATGTAAAAAAATTTAAAATTAAGAATACTATTCAAAAAAAAAAAAATGAAAGACGTATTAGTTAAATAAATTATTTATTTTGATTTTTTTTGAAATATTATAACAATAATATTAACTACCAAAAAATATTACTACTAACTTACTACCCATCACATCACCATTGGATCAAAGAGAGAGAATGTTAAAAAAAATTTGAAAAGAGAGAAAATATTAACCTAAAGGTGAATAGATAGGTAGTAAGTTGGTAGTAAAAAATTTTAGTAGTGAAAATATCCCTCCTCTTATAATAAAATGAAATAATATTTTACTTAAATTTATTTTTATGATAATAATATAATATCACAAAATTTAAATGCACTAATAAGTCTTTAATTTATCTAATAAGTCTTATAACCCATAATTTATATATATATATATATATATATATATATATATATATATATATATATATATATTTTTAATTTTAGTTTTTTACTCACATAACTAATTTTTTTTAAGATATCTTATAAAATAATTCCAAAATAAATAACTTTAGATATTTTTTAAATTTAATCATTAAAAGTTAATTTGATAAATCTCAAACCAGTGATTAAGGGATACAGCACAGGTTTTTTTAATTTATTTATCCCCTTACGCATACCATATTTTAGTTCTAGTCAAGAGGCAGCAACCTGCACCGATGAAGGCAGCAACAACAACAGCACCATCTCCATCACCAGCATCAAGTTGGTGTTGGTGTTGGTGCAAGCAGATGCACCATTATCGTCCAACTCTTCCTTCCTTTTCTCGTCAAATACATCAAAGGTTTCCACAGTTGAGAGGTGGGTGAGTGAGTGAGTGAGTTGACAGTTGACACCACCCCCAAAGTGCTACTTCAATTTATTCCCCAAAGTTGAATTCTTTTTTTTTTGTTCCTGTAGGTTTGGGATTGAACAAAAATGGGATTGGTGAGTCTACGTGTGGTGCTGCCTCTCGGAGCTATCAAGTTTATGTGTCGCCTTGGGATGATAAGCCCTTTGAAATTCTCCCAAGTGGTAAAAGGGGTTACTTGGATGAACAGGATGTGGTCACATTTCTTGATCCTCCTAAGGAATTGATCCCTTTGGACCCAACTTCTTATAATCCTGCTGCATATCTCTGGTCAGTCACTTTTCTTTGCTTAAACCTAAACAACAAGGATCCTTTCTATTTTTCTTTTTCTTTTCATCTGCCCTTATTGCTTGCTCATGTGATCCATTATAAAACACCACTTACTAGCAAGGTTGCCACTTTTCTTAATTAAAAACATAACTAGCAAGGTTACCACATGCACCACACTTCAAAATACTTGAAGTTGAAGGGTCGGGTCTCACACTTCTGACACTCCAACACATACTGTACAGACTTAAGAAGGATTCGAAAGTTAAGTTGCGTTTTTAGTTCCAACTATTAGATTTTTCGGATTACTATACCAATCTATCGAGTTTAATATAAATATATGAGATATCTTATGTTTATTTGCAAAATTAATGGATATTATAAGTTTTACTTCATTTTTTTTTTTGATAAATTATTGAATATTAAATATAATATATACTACCCATCAAATAATTAAAAATATTATGTAATCGAACCCGCGACCTGACACACCACAGCAAGCAAGCTTACCGCTAAGTCAAGCCGGCCATTCGAATATTAAATATAATATACACTACATAAATTAAAAAATATTATGTAATATCAAAACGTATCCTAACGTGTCAAAAACTAGCATTTTTTTGAATTAATGTGTCAGAGTATCGTGTTGTATCTCGTGTTCCGTGTCCCGTGTCCCGTGTCGGTGTCAATGATGCAACATAGGTTACCACATCTACATAGCTTACATAATCCCCACAGAGATAATGGAAACATGACTTTTTATTCAGTTATACGAAGGCCTTTAAGCAGTGGATATGACTTTAACTGATGTAATGCCACTCTGCTAATTTAAAATTGACATTTTTTTTTGTATAGTTGTATTCATGTACTCCGCATACCATGAGGGAGTTTGTTGTAACTAGATTCTTGGTTTTTCCATGTTGTCATTCTAACAATGGCAGTTCTTAAATCTAGAGAAACAGTTCGCTGCCTTACTCTCTTCACCTTAATGTTCAGGAAAAAAATTGAAGATATTCCTGAGGAAAGGCGTCATCGACTACTGCTATTGTTAAAACCTAGGTCTTTTTCATCGCTCCTTTTTGTAAATGCTAACATATGCAAAAACTATAATTAGTGTTCCATAATGATCGTATCTAAGAGTGGGAATATTGATATCTTTGAGAGATTTGTGCAGACATATATCAATGGCTTGGCAGATAGCTGGTACACGATATGAGAATTCCCAGTTAGCAAAGAAAAGTGCATCTACATTGTTGTCCAACTCTGACAAAAATGATGTGATGCTTGAATATTATAACTGCCGAACAAGTGGAGGTTAGTGAACTGATTCATTATTGTTGTTGGTATTTAGTCACAGTTAAGTTAAATATTGTGAATGCATTCTGTTTCCTATTACTCCATTCTGTTCAGACATCAGAGGGAACATAATGGATGATGTTAGAGATATAGAAAACCAATTCAACCCAAAAGTTTAAGCTGTTGGGTGGGTTGATTTGATTCTTTACAGGTGAATATAAAATGGCAGTCCAAATGAAAGGACCAGTAATTTATGGGCTAGTTTGTTTTCTAATACCATGCAGCCTTGAATTAGAGTGGTCAAAATGGCTTCCCCTCTCTTGCTCATGAGCCATTATACCCAATATTTTTCCAACTTGACTTTACTGGTATCATAAAGTCCTTTAAGACCTGCTTTCTTTGATAGGTTCCTCTTCCAACACTTCTGCTGGTTTTGTACCTCAATGTAGATTTGTGTTGAAAATATTTGTCATGGTTTTGTCTGTATTCACTTTTCACTTTTAGCTTGTCTTTTACTTTAGAAACTTATCAATATTGAACTTTGTTAAATAGGACCAATGCCGATTTCCTGGATAAATTACTTCAGAAAGGTAAACTAGCCATTTCCTTTTCGCGTTTTTCTCTTGTACAATATATTTGAAGAATTTGCTTGACTGTTCTGTTACTTTTTAAGGTTATATTTTCTTGCAAGGATGGGCAGGCCTATGGACGACTTATAGGTAAGTTTCTTAATTTTTGGCAGAGAAATGCATGGATGATGCCCATATGCAAATACTCAGTTTATTGAAGCATGCCCTTCAATCTTAAACACCATTGCTCCTTATATCTCCATTGTTTGTCTGATCGGGAATGTCACTTTGATGTCCAATTACATACAGCAGCATGAAGGCAAAAAAACAAAAATGATAAAATGCAAAAGAAAATGTAACTGTAGTTGACTTGAATACTACCATATATCTGTCCAAATTCCTGCAATATTTTATTTTGTGAGATGATCACTCAGTTATTCTTGTCTGAAAAATTAAATAAATAGGGTGGTCTAATCATGCTGGTTTCTCCTTTGATATGCTGATGTTATTGTGGTTTAGTTAAGTATCTTTGAAGAATTTGTTTGTGTTGCCTGGCTTGGTTTTTTTTGCTCCTATAGCTGCACTGTGGTTCACTGTTCCAAGCTTAAATTTGATTGTCCTTACCGTTAACATATTTTATGAATTTCACTACCACCCAGGTGGATCAGTTTTGGCTGCATTTGCTGACTCTTTCAGTCCTTTGTATTTTACGGTGAGACAACTTAAGGAAGTAATGTCAACTGAGCAGCCTTGTGATTTAGCATATGAATTTGGTGATGGACTATATGATATCAAAGAACTCCCACTAGGCTTTCCAAGACCAGGTAGGGGATTTTTTATTTTTTATTTTATTTTTTTAATAAAAAAGGTAGAGGCTATTTTATTTCTTTCATACAGGGCTAGTCTTAATATTTATGTCTGTAAGTTCATATGTAATATTGTTTAAATTATTTATATCTATTGGTGGGTAATTACACTAATCTTCATGGAAAACCTGAGCAGGCTTAGTGCTATTATATCTTATTATCGTATGATCACCATCCTTCTGAATTCTCCATCATGGTTTTGGAGCCAATGATGTGTAGAGTTTTTAAGAATTATATTGATTTTTAGATGTTCAAAATTTAACCCAAAACTTCCATGTGATAGATGTCTGCATAGTGTATTCTTGTGGCATTATTTTATTGGGGACCCTTGTCTAGTTATATTGTACCTCTTCATAGGTTTCTTATCCTGTAATACACCAGAGAGCAAGCTGAGTGGTCATGTCAATGTTCAAAGTCCTTGCATACCCCAATTTTATTTAATATTTAATTGTTTTTTGTTTTTGCAGTGAAACACCCTTATCCTTTCAACGATCAAATTGTTATATATATTCGCCATCTAGGACCAGGGGTTTCAGTAGGGCAAGCTTGGCAAGAGGGAAAGAAGTTAGAACAAATACCACGAAAATTATGTGGCGAGATTTTGATGGTGAAGGATTACACATCATTACAAGAAGATCAGTAAAGAAAGTTATTTGGCCTCCCCTAGAAAAGTTGAAAGACAATTGTGCACATATCAATGCGTCTACTAAGTGATGTTTTGCGGAAGATAAGTTTCTAGGGCATATATGAGGGAAATATGACTCCATCTCAATGTTTGCAGTTTTTTGCACAGACAAACTTAAATGTAGAGGCAGTTGAGAGAATAGCACATTGGATGTGTTGTTACTTTTTTTTTTTTTTTTGGTATAACCTGGAGGTATTCTCATTCAACCTCCTCCGGTCACCTTATTCTCGGGGTACGGTCATGTAGGTTAGCCCCTCGTTGGAACAGCGGGTGCATTGAGCTTCGCTACCGGAGGAAAGATGAGACTAATCCCCCATTGGATGTGTTGTTACTTGTTAGGCAGTAAGTTAAGGTGAAATGAGAAGTGGTTGCTCCTTTACTGAGCATAGCAATGCTTTATATCCTCATTCAAACTTATATTTTGTACTTTGTAGACAATAAATATTTAGGTTGAATTATAGAAGATATAACAATCTGAAGCACCGTTTTCTTTCCGTGAAATACAAGTATTGTTCTACCTCACATGTGATGCTGCATGGAAGCAATTTGCATTTCCATTTCCTCAACAATAACACTGTAGTTACAGGCTTAGTACAATTATTTCTGTATGCCTTGCAGTCCATTTAAGCCTTTAAATGAAATAAGCTAATATATGAGTTATAATCTCAGCTGATACACAACTTATGACTACTTTATAAATTGTATCTAGAAAGAAAAAAGCTCAAGTGTTAAACGTGATCCACATGATTCTGTCAAGCAAACAGTTTGTATGGTGAGATGTCTTTTTCCTTTTGTTGTCTTCAATTTTTGGGTAGGATTTGTTGGTGAAGAGTCATTGTATTTCAATTAAAATGTGATAGTTGGAGTTGGAGGGAGAGGGACACTGCTTTGGCAATACGGGTCAAGCCTGGTGTCACCTTTAAAGAATGGTCCTAAGGATTGCACTGTTATGGCAACTTTGGCCTGTAGCATTCAAGGTTCGTTTAGTATTGCTGAATGTTCCACAGACTCCTCAATCACAAAAAGACAAGTTTCTTAGAATACATTCTTGCTAGATTTAAGCCTTCTCCATAACTAATTCTCTAGGCACCTCACTTTGGTATTATTACATGCCAATTATGTGCTAAAGGTCAATATTAAGCACTTTAACGAAAAAGCTTGTAATTTTTTATGGTATGATTTCGTGTATATGAAGAAGAAATATTTTTAAGGAATGCTTTTACATGTCTGTATTATTCTATAATCTAACTATAAAAGACATTGTATGTGAAAGTCACTGTTTCTGTGTTCATCCTTCCTAGTTTTGTATGGAACACTAACCATTTTGTCACTTTTGTCAAAAAAAAAAAAAATTACCAGACTGCCAGGCCAACAGTAAATTTTGCCAAAATGCCACATGGCATATATCCCTACACTGTGTAGTGAATTATGTGTGCAAATAATTTGCTACACAGTGTAGTGAAATATGCCACGTGTTAATCAGGGAGAAACTCGCTACACAGTGTAGCAAATTTCTCCTTGTTTGACACGTGGGATTTTTGGTTCTTCTCCTTGTTTGACACGTGGGATTTTTGGTTATGTGTATTCTAACATGGCATATTTCGCTACACTGTGTAGCGAATTATTTGCACACATAATTCGCTACACAGTGTAGCAAAATATGCTACGTGACATTTTGATAAAATTTATTGTTGACGTGACAGTGTGATAATTTTTTTTTTTTTTTGCCAACGGTGATAGTTTGGTCACTGTTCATGATATTCCCTCATCCTCTGAATTTCAGAAGGTTGAGGCTTGCACTATGCAACAATTAGGTAGAAAAAAGCACACAAGCATTGACCCTTCTTTCTCTCTCACTCTCTCAACTATGATATGTTTTGAGATATAATTGCGATTCACGCGTGAAAGGTGAACACGGTCAACAATGTGAACAGAAAGATGCAAGGAGCAATTAACTTGTAGTTGAATGTCCTGTGAATAATCATTTTTACACTGGTTTCCTATGACGCGTGGCATGAAATAAATGTTTTAAGGCCAAAGGCAAAGTACGTTCTCATACACTGTTTTAATTAAAAGAAAAACCTTTATCATACACCTTCACCTAATAGTCATATTGACATTTCCACTTTGATAAATGTAATATTGAATGATGTAGAAGCACTAACAACTAACAAGTGTCTCGTGTAGCTTTCCAGGAACAAACAAAAAAATTTGCAAATCTTAACAGCATTGAAGCTGGATCAAGAAGGAATCTTTATTCTAAAAAAGAAATGGTCAAATTAGAGCTTTTTAGTAGTTTTTTTATATATTATTATTTGTTCATTTGCCTTGCAAATCTTTAATGAAAAGGGAACGAGAGGGGGAGCAAAGTCATTCTGCACTTGCTTATATGTTTTTGACATCTAAAGAATGGATAAGATGGAAAAGTGCTTTTTTAGCCCCTCCATAAAAGTAAAGCATACTCATTGTTTGTTGGTGAAGTGGGCTATATCATGCAATTGTAAACTCATGGGACAATTACAAAATTTATTGAGAGAAAAGATTGGCTCGTTTAAATTAGTCTGAAATTTTGGCTATAGTCTCTTAGTAAATTGTTATAAAAAAAGAGTATATTTGTTAGGGAAAAGTGTGTGTCATTTTAAAGGATATAAAGTTGTGTCATTTTAAGAGAGAGAAAGAGTTAGATAAAGGAGAAGAGAGAGTTGACCAAAAAAAATAAAGGTGTGAGTCTTACCTCTTCGTGAGAGTGAAAGGATATAAGTTGTGTCATTTAAAATGATAAACAATTTTTCCTATTTGCTATGATGGATTTAGTACAAAAGCAAAAAAGAAAATGCTTTGTTGAGGCAGCAAGGTCCACAAGCCTTATATGAGAGGTATGCGTTCATCTTTAGTTATGCATGAATTAAAACAAAATGGGTCCAATGTGGGACAATGGCACGATTCACATCCTTTTGCAAATCCAAGGCTCAAAATCCACACTAATGAACCAAATCACTATCCTTATGATCATATATACAATACCATGCTTTCTTTGTCGTCAATCTCCACTGCCTGCCGACACTATTTTCTTTAACCATTCTAAACAGTTTTCAACGCTTTAATTCACAAAGATAAACAAAATTTAGTTAACCTTTTACCAGAACCAACAGAAAACGATAAACTTAACATAATAGCATGAATTGTTGCAAGTTAACGCTTAGCGGGATGTAAGTAAAATTTGGATCCATAAACACATAAAGAGAACATATTTTTGTCGGGAGTTGTGACATATCAATGTCATTCAACAGATACATATCAACCAAAAGTGATGTGAGCGACAGGGTGATGCTGAGACAAAATGAATTGGCTTATCCTACAGAAAAATGATTGTACTGTGGACAACAGACAAAAGACAAGTAAACACAGGAAAAATGAAAAAAAGAAAACAGAAAAATTTCTATAAAGGCATTTCAAGAATAACAAACTTATTTATGATTTGACCCATGGTAGCTTTCAGCATTTTACCTTGAGTCATATTCAGGCACCTTGAAAATATAACTGCCAAAACCAACTGTCTTGCAACAATCCATATTGGTTGGCTTCTTTATTTATTTTGATTTTATAATAATCAATTTTCTATTTTAGACATCTTGGGAACAATGATCAAAATGTCATCTTTTGCCAAAAAATTTACTCAAATGCCACGCGAACAATACTTTTATGACACGTGGCACAGTTTCGCATAAAAAAACTGACATGTTATAATTCGCTACCAGTGGTAGTGAATTTGGTCTGCAATATGACCACGTGTCACGAAATCATTGGCCACGAAATTCGTTACCAGTGGTAGCGAATTATGACACGTGGCAGTCTGGTAAAAAATACTATTCGCGTGACATTTGAATAAATTTTTTGACAAAACGTGACATTTTGGTCGGTGTTTCTGATCCTCTAGTTCATCTGTTCTCCAATTAAATCCAAACCTACAAGGAGGAATGACACTCCTTGAAATAATAAGTAGTAAAAGTGCATCCCTTGTGCTGATAAAAGGCTTCTAACAGCAGCAGTAAGCAGCAAGAATGCAAGGGCAAGCTCTTTCTTATATATCTTGTTCATTTTCTTTAGAGGGGGTGTAGGAACAGATTCTTGGCATTCCTTTATTTTGTTAAGCTCAGAAAGTCCACTATCAGAAGTCCCTCTGTGAAGTTGGAGACTCATTGTCTTTGATTCCCGTTCTTCAGCAGCTAATAGGTCAGGCTCTGATGATCGACCTGCTTTTTTGGTAACAATCCATTCATATGAACTTCCCAACTGGAACAAACCGGATACCATGGCATTGAATTTGGTAACTGACATTGTGTTCTCAAACAGAAGATAAGGAACAATGAAGGGAAATGATTTTGGGGCAGGAAGAATGTTCAAGAATGACATGAATACAGGAACATAACATATAACCCAGATAGGTAGCTCAGCTTCAGGGACAAACATTGTCAAAGGAAGAATGATGCAGAATAATGTAAAAGAATAGAAGGGGAGGATTAGCTTTCTAAGCAGAAAGAATAGAAATATTAGATTTGCTTTCTTCCAGAATGCAATCTGCAAAATTATGACATCAGAACATGTTTAAATTGTGGTCTCCTCCGAAATAGTGGCATACACAATACACAAAGAAAACACTCAAAAGTTTCACCTTAGAGGTTATGATGGCTGGAAGGCACAAACGAAAGAGTTGCATTGGACCAGAATGCCATCGATGTTGTTGTTTCCTATAAGCTTCATAAGATTCAGGAAGCTCACAAAGCACCTGAAAGATGTGTTCTTTAGACTACCTGGAACTTAATTTGAACATATTAACATTTTTTCACTGGTATTTCATCCCAAGATTTAGTGAAACTTGTCTTTCAATAACTGAAGATAATTACTTCACCTAATTCAAGTTCATCCTAACTTTACAAGTCAATATATACTATAACTCTCATTGTAGGCTGCAGGCACATAAAAATGTAAAATAACTGACCCAATTGGGGTAACTCAATTGGCAAGGCTGAGTACTAGAGAGAGAACCTGAATTCGATTCCTACCAAAATACATCTTTGAGAAAGAGAAAAGATCTTTAACTGTGACTCAACCCCGATTCGGGATTAGTCCCGTAACAGGCTCAAAAAGTTGAACTTATGAGGATAACCAAGGGAGACTCGACTCAAAGAGGTAATTAGGGTCGGTATACCAAAAAAAATAAAAAATAGAAAGTAACTGAGTATGCGCACTAGCTTGGACTGAGACAACAAAAACAAAAAATAATGGTTACCTTGACATCATTGAGAAAGATAAATTTCCAACCATTCAGATGGGCCCGGACTGCTATATCCATATCTTCTACAGTTGTCCGCTCAAGCCAGCCACCAGAATCTTCAAGTGCTTTTATTCTCCAAACACCAGCAGTTCCATTAAAACCAAAGAAGTTAAGGAAGACCCCATTAACCTGCTGTTCAACCTCAAAGTGGAAGCACAAATTAATATTTTGAAGTCGTGTCAGCAAGTTCTCATCCTTGTTTACAAAAGCCCACCTAGCCTGAACCAATGCCAGCTCAGGATTTCCCTGCAAAGCAAACTTAAGAATGAAAATGGGAAAATAATGGATAGATTAATGAAATAACAAGGAAGAAACAAAAGAAAATTTAGCCACCTTAAAATGTGGAACAGTTTGCTTGAGGAAATCTCGATTTGGTTGGAAATCAGCATCAAAAATTGCGACAAACTCATATTCCTTCACGTAATCACAGTTCATTGCAGACTTGAGATTTCCCGCTTTGTAACCAGTTCTAAACATCCTATGACGGTAGATGATATTGACACCTCTCTGGCTCCACTTTGAGACTTCTCCCTTGATTAACCACTGTATACCCTCATCATCAGAATCATCCAGAACTTGAATTAGCAAGCGATCTTTTGGCCAATCAAGTTGGCACACTGCGGAAATAGATTGTTCATATACCTACAGTTAATGCCAAATTCATCATCATCATCATTAATAAGAAGAGTAATAATCTCTAAAATCAAAACACTAGTCCCTGTGGTATCGCTAAACCAGATTAGTGAGTGTGGGGTGGAGGAAATCCTTCTACACAGCCTTACCCTTGCATAATTGCAAAGAGATTGTTTCCTGGACTCGAACACATGATCTTTCAGTCATGAAGGAACAGTTTTACCACTGCTCCGATTCGCCCCATTTATAATTTTATGATGAAACTAACAGAAGAAAAATTTAAGGGGGGAGGGGAATTATCATCACTTGACGATTGATTGGTTTTGAGTTAACAGCACCGACAATCTTTTCTTCTTCTTTTTCCAAAAAAAATAGAAAGCAATAAGTACTACTGAGTGTACATAGGAATAAGAGAAGACTGTGACCTCTTTCTCATTGCACATAGGAATTTGAACGAGTACCATAGGATATCCATCGTTGGCTCCTTCCAAATCATCTGAATTGGGAGGAACCCCTTTAATCAAAGGCTTAATCTTGTTGAATTTGATCCACAAGCAACCAAGACACAGAAGCATTCGATCCACAGACTGAATTATGAAGAGAAGTATACAGAAGATTGAGAGAGATTGAATTGTGGGTGCAATATAGCATGCCCGAAACTCCAACCACCTAACATAGGCCATGTGAAACCATCCCGTGATCTCCCAAGTTTGTGGAATGTGCAAATTATGGTTGTGAAAGTAGTGCCACCCTTTGAAGTGAGCAACAAGTTCAAATGAAAGAAATGCCAAAGCAATCACCAAGAACGTGAGAATTACTCGAAACAGAAACTTTGCCTTGCCAGATTTTTCAGTCTCCAAATGCCCAAAAAACAATCTTTTCTTAACGGCACGAAGCAATGTGCAAAGAGAATTTGCAAGCCAAGCAAGGCAACCGACAAGTCTATGAGCTTTGAGAAGCAAAACCCATGTGAATTGCTTAGCATTTTTACCTCTGTCCTTGTCAACTGGCTGAAATGCAGTGTCAGGGGCATCTATTTCAAGCACAGAGTAATTGGGGTTCTCCATAGTCACCACAACCGGGTTTCCTTTCCTTGAACTTGAACTTGAACTGTCCTTTACCCACCACCACTTTGAAAAATCTATGCTTGGAACCATTTGTATTTGTTACTGAACTAACAGAAACTACAAGAGGCTAGTTTTTCAAAAACCTTGACTAGTACTACTGAGTAACAAGTTTTAGAAACCACAGGGAAAAGAAGGAAAGATTGACAAACTCATTTCAGTTGTGTTGTGTCAGATCCACCATTTTATAATCCTACGAACGACAAGCCATTGCTACTCTGAAGTGTGTGTGTGTGAGTGTGGGGTTCTTTGTCTTTTGTCTTGCTTTTCTATGTTGGAGTTGGAGACATGAGGAGGAAACAAAACACACTCAATATTGAAATGACCAAGATGGCTTAGTCTACTCTGTAGTATATGAGAAAAAGAATTCTTATGTTATAAGAGAGCTCTATTCTCATGTTAGCGAGAGTTCATTTTGTGTGTAATAATTTTTTTTTTATTATTTTTCATGTGTGGATCCCATCATGAATTTAGAATTCTCTCATCTCCAATAACATGAGAAAAACATTGCTTATAGTCTATATATGTTGAACACGTAATCCATGTGGCTATGATTAGTGAACAAGTTAAGTTACTACTATAAACAAACAATTTTAACTTTCCACTACTTCCATGGGTCAGATTGAACGGGATTCTATAATAATCTATATGCTCTCATTAATTAAAGGCTATGAAACTTTACTTTTGAAGAAAGAAAAGAAAAGATTAAACCCAGCATTAGGCATTAATTAAACCTCTCACGGGAGAACGGGCATTCACATTTCTCTTTTAGTATATAGTACATGCTACAACATTTAAGTTACAATATATACACTCATCTAAAAGTATTTACATCTATTTTTTTGGCAATTTCATTTCATGATGTCACTTAAGCTCATATCTCTTAATTTAAGTGGGTAGATGGACTAAATTAATAGTTTTATTAGAGAGTGATAATTTAGGAATTCTATATAAAACAAAAATAAAGAAAAAGGAAACATACATAGAATGCGGATCCCAATAAAATAAAATTCGAGCATATTTTTAATTCTCATGGAATAAGGTACTTTTTTTTCTTGAAATGGTAAAAAAAGATATTGAAAGAAATTACTTTAAAGGCAGGGTAATATAAATGTGTTATTTTTTCATAGGCAGAGGTTATATTTATTATTTCTTTTTCTTATTATCAAATCTTAACCGTTGATTTTTATCAATCTTATGATTATAATTTATTGGAATTTAATAAATTTAACTCAATAATCGATCGATACAACTTTTCGTCTTCCTAACAAAGAAAATTGAATATATATATATATATATATATATATATATATATATATATATATATATATGGTTATATTTATCCCATGTTACATAAGATAAGCCAATTTCCTACACACACAAAAGATGGATGGGTCTCACTTCTATTTTTTCTTTCTCCTCTTACATGTGGGTCCCACTTATACTTTTGTTTCTACGAGATAATTTTTTTCCTACAACATAAGAAAACTAATTTTTTTCTACTACCACTCCACTACCATTTTAATCATTATTGGATTCAAAAATTATTTTTTTTCTCTCTCTTCATTCAACTTTTTCTCTAATCCAATGGTGATTTGGTAATGATAGTCGCATATATATATAATAATGAAATGGAGAAGGGAAAGCGGGCCTGGCCCAAAATGTGAAATGAGTCCAGTCCAGTCCATAGTGGAGTTGAGATAACAGGTGCGTAGGGTAAGAGAGAAGAGAGAAGAGAGAAGAATAGCTATTTGGATTGAGAGAAAGTGAGAACTGAGAGAAGAGAGAAGAAGATGGCGTCGAACGCAGTAGGAGGAGGAGCGGTGCCGTTTTGGAGGGCAGCGGGGATGACGTACATAACGTATTCGAACATATGCGCCAATCTGGTGAGGAATTGCCTTAAGGAACCACACAAGGCCGAAGCCATCTCTCGCGAGAAGGTTCATTTCACTCTCTCTAAATGGGTCGACGGCAAGCCCCAAAAACCTAGTATGCCTCTTCTCTTCTCTTCTCTTCTATTTTCATTTCTATTCACCAATCCTCTTATTATTATATTTAAATCAACTGTTTTTAATATCTGAAACTCTAAGATCTATCTTAATTAGGGCATCGCTAATTTCGATTGGGCTCACTTTGTTTAGGTTCTTTTATGTCTTTATATCTCTGCTTCTATTTGTATTTTTTTTAATTGATAACCAATCTTGATTTCGTTTTGTCACTAATTTTGTTTTGTTCCAAATTCTATTTACATTGCTCATGACATCATTGACTGCTAGTTTCTACATTGTCCAACAAACTTAGTAGCTAAAAATGTTGCACTTGTTAAGGATTAGTGGAGAGGGTTCTTTCGACAGGGTCCTCTTTGTTGTTTTAAAGAGAGATTGGATGTGTAGGTATAATATACATTATGGGTTTTATAATTCTGATGTTGAACTCTAGTTGAAATCAAACTTGGAGAGCTAAAAATGTTGCACTTGTTAAGAAATTATAGAGGGTTCTTTGACAGACGGATATCTCTTTGTTGTTTAAAGAGAGATTCGATGTTTATAAAACCCATATATTATATATTGTTGCTTGTTCACAATTTTTGTTTTGAGTAAATGGCCTTTTTTTCTGTTAGTTGACTCCTAATGATTTGCAGTTAACGTCTGGTTTATTTAGTTTTGTATTTGCTGTATTCTGATCAAAATGTTCAATGGTTTTTTTTTATCAGCTACTCGTTCGGACACCCCGGAGCAGTGATTCGGAATAGTTGGAAGCTTTGGATGCATAAATCTTTGAGCTGCTAAGTTGATTGTTATTTTGAACCTTCATGTGGTTTTCTATGTTTAACTCCTTTGTTTTTTTCTGTCCATGATAAGGCACATGCATTGGATTTTGCATTTGCATGGTTAATCTTGTAATAATTGAAGTTTAAACATATGATTTTAAACAACATGATGAGTGGTTGTGTAACTTTCATCTGCTTCGAGGTCCTGAAATGAGAAGCTGCAAACTAATAAGTTGGGTCATAAGTTTATGAAAGTAAGTTAAATAAAAATATCCCTTCCTAAAATGAATCTTACACTATTTGAAATATGTAATAAGGGGGATTCAAAGCCTGGGCTAAACCATGCTTGTTTGATGCATTATCACTCTCAAGTACATGAAGGCAAGGTTGTAAACATGACCTTTGGATGATATTTAAGGATGCATCAATATGTAAGCGAAGTTAAAAGATTGGTCCCTCGTGTATATATATGCATAATTTCTCCATAGCTCATTCGATACTGAATGCTGAAGGAACTTTCAAATTTCAATGATGTAATTCGTGAAGGGAAAGTAAGATATGTCAGAAAAGTATGTTATACAGCTGTCAAACTGCTAGTTGTTCCAAGTAGTCTTTTTGTTGGTTAGAATGTCAAATTGTCGTAGCTGGCAAAATGTTTTTATGGAATAAATCTTTAGTGCAATCGATGCATTGGAGATTTAGTGTTGGTCATATTTTGTGACACTTGAACAAAAAGTATGTTATTTAATTTTTTCTTTTTTCAAATATTTTCAGATGCAAGCACTAAATTTTTCTTTTTCTTTTTATGGGTGATGGCATTTGGCTGATAGTTTGTAACTACTGGCTGCCAAATGGCACTAATGCATGCTGCAACTAATAGCTACGCAATCACCAATTGGAGAGGTGAAATGTGAAATGTCCTATCCAATAACAGAACTTACTTGCGGAATAGGGATCAGGGAGCACATGCCATGATGCTTTCACAAGTGCTAATGTGGTTTTTTAACCTCTTCTGTCAAAAATCAAATGCTTAAAATGGAAGCACTGGGGTTCCTAGCTGAGCAACCCTCTACCTGCCTATTGAATGGGTCGGTCAAACTCCAAATCTCATCATCTCATAGGCGGTAAAATTACCTCAGCTGTTCTTAATTAATCTTGTTTTTAAAGTAAAATGAAATATTTCTTAAAGAGATAAGAGACGGACAAGAAAATGAGAAAGCAAATTTGATTCCCATACAAAGATAAGATGTCGGAAATAACATGACAAAATGGTACAGCCACATGTCAAGTCATCAGTATTAGTTTTTCAACGGAAAAAAAAAAGTAATTTTCCTTTTGATTGATGAATAAGAAAATCATGAGGTTCACAATGAGTTTGATGGGTGGAAGGCAGGGAAAATATGTATAAAACATAAGAGTTGGACGAAGAGCCAGCTAGATTCTCTGACATGATGAAATGGCTAATATTGATTATGCTGTGTGTCTGTGTTACAGTTTATTTATTTGTTTTATATATACATAGTTTATGGAGTTTTCAGGTACTCAGAGTCAGGGACGCAAAAAAATTTAACATGTTTTAGACTCAACATTTATTCAGTTGTCCCTTTTTTTTTTAAATGAAAATTTTTCTTCAATTTCTATCATTTTATTTTTAATTTTTTTTCCCTCTGTCCTTCAATTTATTTTTATTTTTTTGGGAGGGACCACCATGATCCCACCCCATAAAAAATCTTCTTGAGGATGCGCTTTATCCTCCTATTATCCCGTTCAAATATAACAAAACAATCTTAATTTGTACAAAAAATAATAATCTTATGAATTCGGTATTTCTTTTTCTTTAAAAATGACAGAGGAAGCCTAATATAATTATATTAAATTATTAAATTTATTAATAAAAATTACAAATTCAATAACAAAATTTAATAAAAAAAAAATCAACGTGTAAGATTTTACACAATCCATATTTTCAATAAATATATTATAATATTCTCTTTTTCAGAATGAAAGGGACCCCTTAATTTTAATATTCCCCGGAAATTTTTATTCATTAACAATATCACTATTCAATTCCCATATGAAACATATGCATTTGATGTAAGGTTTTACTATGATGCACTTTAAAACCATGAATGAGCCATCTAATAGTATATGTTTCAAAAATTAAAATGATAATTTAATATATTATTGATTGTGACTAATAATTATTAGTGCAGTACGGGAAAAATTATCTAATTTCTCATCAGTATCTGTCGTTGATTAATCGCTGAAAGAAAGTACCATTGTCATTTGGATAGTAAATTAATAAATTAAACATTTGTATTAAAATTTATTAAATCTCGTACTCATTTACATCTCCCAATTTTTGGATGTCCTTAGGGCACTTTCCACTCCAAATCTTGATATTAGGAAGAAGACTATTGATATTACTCTGGAGCTCATAACTCCCAAGAACATTGATGCTCAAGAAAGAAGTTGTCAAAATTCAGAGCGGGCAGCACGAGAAGAATGGTGAGTATCGACAGATGTTCGTGCAAGCTATACATACTTGTGCCATTAAGTTCCCAGAGGTCGCGAGCACTGTTGTGCATCTGTTGATGGACTTCTTGGGGGATATGCATTTGATGTAAGGTTTCACTATGATGCACTTTAAAACCATGAATGAGCCATCTAACCGTATATGTTTCAAAAATTAAAATGATAATTTAATACATTATCGATTGTGACTCTAATAATTATTAGTGCAGTAATGCACCGAGAAAAATATCTAATTTTTGTCGACATCTGTTCATGATTAATAGCTGAAAGAAAGTACCGTTGTCATTTGGATAATAATTAATAAATTAAACATTTGTATAAAATTTTACTATGAAAAATATTTGTATAAAAAAAAAAACGGGCATACATCTTTAAATCAAAATCCAGGAAAATGTTTTGTTATAAAAACAATTTTGCTAAAGAATTCTAAACAACGGTTCATGTTAGTTCTGTATTTAACTGAAAAATAATAATAATCATGTTCATGTGAGTGTGTTGGTTTGGAGAAGAATTTTGGTTCTCTCGGATCACCATTGATTCAGTGGTCCAAACCAATCAGGATGAGACAACTATTGAAAAGAGTAGAGAGAGAAAAAATAAAATATAAATTTTTGTACAAGTGTCACTCATTGAATGAAAGGACCACATGGGGCCCGGAGCATTAAATATTTTTCGGTTGGTTTGATGAGCTTTGTTGTATTCCGTAAAATAATGGTTAGTCTAACTGGACAAAACATAAAAAATAATATCATAATGTAGAAAAGATTTAGAATTTCTTTTTATGATAAAATTGTATGAAATTTCACCAGATCTGTTCAGTGTTAAAATCTCATACTCATTTCCATCTCCCAATTCCCATATTTACATTTGTGAAATTGATCAAGTTATGAAATGAGATAATTTCAGGCGATTAAAGGTAAAAAAAAAAAAAAACATTAAGGTGAATGGAAAAAAATAATCACTAATTTATATTGTGCAATTATATTATATAAAATATAAGATGATTTATTTTCATATATATATATATATATATACTTTTTCTGCAGCCTTTGTAAAGAGTATTATCTGTAGCTGACATAAAAAAGTGGGCCCACAATTTAAAAAAAAAAAGATCCGATTCCGTATCCGATTTTAGACGTGTCCCCTTATATAAAATGCAAAATTTCCATGATTACTAATTTCATATTAATTACTGAGTAAATAAACAATGATGACATAATTATCAAATATATAATCATCAAGTTGTTTTCATATTAATTTAAAAATTGAGTATCCACTTTTGGTGAAAGGAACCATCATGTAAAGATAAAAAAAGAAAAGAAAAATTGTTTCTGCAAGCAAGTTATTAGTTGAAGAAGTTGGAGCGAAAAGTATTTTTAAGAAAACTAAAAATAAAAATAAAAATAAAAAGAAGAAGCAGTTAAAGAAAAGTAAGAAGAGAAGAAAGCTTGCTATGCTGGCATTCTCTCTCTTAAGTCTTACCGTCACCGCTTCCGTAGGGATCAGAGAGAGAAAACACAAAACACCCGTCTTCTCTCTTTCTCCCTCTCTCTCTCTATATCTCTTCTTGCTCTCTCTCTATATCTACATATCTGTGCTGCAGCACGCGCTCACACATGTAGTAGAGTTGATGTTCCATGGTGCATGTCGTCCATGTTTCTAGATTTGTGCGTGGATCTACCTTTTGAATTTTGATATTTCAACCCTAAACTCTCTGATTGGTGATTGGTGGTGTCATCTATGGCGACGGGGAAGACATCTCGGACGAGAGGGACAACGGTGAGTGTGAAGGAGAACGGACCAAAGCTCGAAGAAGGTCTCAATCCCTTCAAGTCTGATAAATTCGATGCCGAGTCATATGTCCAGTCCAATTGCTCCCTCAACGACAAGGTTCCTTTTCCCCTTTTTTTACTTAACTTTCTCTATCTGTTATGCAAAACCAACCAGGTGGCCAAATTATATATTCAATTATCCTTCCATGCTTTTTTTGTTCCTCTTTCTTTGGATTACGTGCCACCATTTTCGTTCCTGAGCTTTCGCTTGTAGTTGTAGATGATTGTTTCAAAAAAAATAAAAATAAAAAAATAAAAAGGGAAACCAAAATTATTACTAGAACTAATATCAATATTTGCTTGTGTGGGGCAGATGTGTAAAAGAACGAAAATCGCATGCTCCTACTTAACTTTTCCTTCACGGGAAAAGCCATTTTCTGCCATAGAACTAATTGATTTCCTTTCCGAAATCATTCCCTCCTGGTTTCTCTCTGTGTCCCAAACAAGGGAGTATTAAATTCCCACCAGCTTTTTGGAATCACCGATTTCAAACGGACAATAAGCTTAGTATCAGATATCCCAAATGAATAATCAACAAGTTTTCTAGCAAAACATTGTACAAACAAATATATTCATTCAAATTACCCTATATATGATGTCTTTTAAGAAAATTAAATATAGAAAAGTCAATAAAGTACAATGGAAAATTGGCAAATGACTTGTCTTTCTTTTGGTATTCTTGTTTATACCTACGTGACAAGGGACGAAGCTCGAGCAGGGATAAAGCTCCTCCTTTGTGATCGAAAGATCACCGGATTAAATTCAAGAAATAACCTCTTTGCAAAAATATAAAAGTAAAACTGCATACAAGGATTTTTTTCATCCCTACCCTCACAAGTCTAGGTTTCACGGGGAGTTGTTTAATTATACCTACATGATGCCAGTGATGATGCCTATGAAGAGATAATTTTTTGCTACTTCATTCACTTAAATTAGAAATACATGATTCATCTAACTTCGTTTACTCCATCCACTTCTTCACTTTTAATGCCATGTGTTTCTAATATATCTGGGTTGAATATGTACTATAGGAGTACTAAGAATTTATCCCATATGAACATCATTCAACCGGTTAGCCATAGACACATGAATTGCATTTTAAATTGCATTCTTAATCTCGAGGAAAGCCTACTCCGAAAAGCTAGGCAGTTAAAAGAGGAATAGCTATACTTTAGATCAGAATTTAATGCCTCACACCCTGGCACCAGCTGATACCCTTTGTCAATCCTGTTATTCAGAAAAATATGAGTGTAAGATCACTTTGTATTGATAATTGACTCATTCTACAGACTAGAAAGGGAAACTTTGTATTAGTTTCTTTCCTACATTTATAACGGTCTATATGGTTAGACACATGCCTTCTTTACACTATTCTGTGTCTATCTGGCCCTCATGTAGTTGCAAAGTGGCTTTTATGTGCTCATAACATATGAAAATAATCAAAGAGGGCAAGTAATGCCAGTGGTAATAACCACTTAGTCACAATTTTATTTCCATTTGGTCATGTAGCGGTGAAACCTGTTACTGGATTTGTTTTGTTCACACCATGTAGAGAAAAGTTTTCTTGTTCTTCATATTGTCTGCTGTAAGATTTTCTAAATCAATTATGACAATGTTTACTTTTGTTTCCAGGAAATAAAGCAATTATGCACATATTTAGTGGACTTGAAGAAAGCTTCTGCTGAGGAGATGCGTCGAAGTGTCTATGCTAACTATGCAGCCTTCATACGGTTAGTTCTGTGTTAGTTTGTATCAATTTTTTGAAATCTAGACTAGTCCTTGAACTAGTAAATAAAGTGGTTCAAGTTTTTGAAGTTGAGCTGAAATTTTGTAATGACAACATGTAAACAATATAACATACATATGTTAAGTATACGAGTAAAATTATGGAGACATGCATTAAAATATATCAGCTAAAAAACATATGTTAGCTGATTTATCATTGATCATGTTTTAAATTTAAGTAATATGTAAATGTTACAGAACATCTAAGGAGATATCAGATTTAGAGGGAGAGCTTTCATCTATCAGAAACCTGCTATCTACACAAGCTGCCTTGATACATGGTTTGGCTGAGGGAGTTCACATTGATTCGTTATCGATCTCCAACTCTGATGGTTTTTCTGTAACTGCTACATCAGATTCTGAAGATAAGGAGATATCAGACCTGGACAAATGGTTAGTTGAGTTTCCTGATCTATTGGATGTTCTCTTAGCTGAAAGGCGAGTAGAAGAAGCTTTGGCTGCTCTTGATGAAGGAGAGCGTGTAGTTTCTGAGGCAAAAGAGATGAAATCTCTCAACCCATCTTTACTTTTGTCTCTACAGAATTCCATTACTGAACGTAGGCAAAAATTAGCTGATCAGCTAGCTGAAGCTGCTTGCCAACCCTCCACCCGTGGTGCTGAACTTCGTGCATCAATTTCAGCCCTTAAAAAACTTGGAGATGGTCCCCATGCTCACAGCTTGCTACTTAATGCCCATCTGCAACGATATCAGTATAATATGCAAAGTCTTCGGCCATCAAGCACCTCATACGGAGGAGCATATACTGCAGCTCTTGCACAACTGGTATTTTCTGCAGTTGCGCAAGCTGCAAGTGATTCATTAGCTATTTTTGGTGAGGAGCCAGCTTATACTTCTGAACTTGTGATGTGGGCTACGAAGCAAACAGAGGCATTTTCTCTTCTGGTGAAAAGGCACGCATTAGCTTCATCAGCAGCTGCAGGAGGTTTAAGAGCTGCTGCTGAGTGTGTTCAAATAGCATTGGGTCATTGCTCATTGTTGGAAGTACGTGGCCTGGCTCTGTGTCCTGTGCTTTTGAAACTTTTTAGGCCTAGTGTTGAACAAGCATTAGATGCTAATTTAAAACGAATTCAAGAGAGTACTGCTGCTTTGGCTGCAGCTGATGATTGGGTACTAATGTACCCTCCTACAGCTAATCGTCAAACTGGCAGGCCTTCAAGTATATCCGTTAGTAATGCAACAGCGTTTCAACATAAACTTACAAGTAGTGCCCATCGCTTCAATTTGATGGTCCAGGTAAGAATTTTAGTTTTGACTTGATATTGACTTTATTACATGGAATGATGTTTGGTTTGGGAATAGAGATGCACCATTGTTTTTGGGACAGTGTGAATTGGTGTTGTAAAACTAAGTGCACAAAATATTTGTTATTTTGATTCGCAATGGAAATTTTTTCTCTTTATGTGAAGATATTTAGAATTTTGTATCTGCAATCAGATGGTTTATTCATGTTCATTTATAAATAATATCCACCTTTGGTCTATGATTTTCTCTGTTCTTTCAATTTTCTTATTTGGTCTCTTGATAACATTTTGAACTTTCTTCTTACTGAGATTCAGTAAATAATTGCCTTACTGAAATACACATACTCGCTCACAAATTGTAATCATGTTGAACTCTATACCATGTTTCTTGTGTGTGTAGTTTTAGTGGTTTTATGTTTTCAATTCGCTTTATGCTGGATGTTCGTATGCTTATGCAGGACTTCTTTGAGGATGTAGGACCACTGCTTAGTATGCAGTTGGGAGGCCAAGCTCTGGAAGGGCTGTTTCAAGCATTTAACTCTTATGTGAACATGCTCATAAAAGCATTACCTGGATCAATGGAGGAAGAAGCAAGCTTTGAAGATTCTGGAAACAAAATTGTACGGATGGCTGAGACTGAAGCCCAGCAGATTGCATTGCTAGCTAATGCATCATTACTAGCAGATGAACTGCTTCCACGTGCAGCCATGAAGCTTTCCCCCCTAAATCAGACTGCCTACAAGGATGATAATCGAAGAAGAACCTCAGAAAGGCAAAATCGTCATCCTGAACAAAGAGAATGGAGGAGACGACTTGTGGGTTCAGTTGACAGATTGAAAGATACATTCTGTCGTCAACATGCATTGGACCTAATTTTTACAGAGGAAGGTGATAGTCATCTTACAGCGGACATGTATATAAATATGGACGGAAATGTAGATGAAGTTGAATGGTTGCCATCTTTTATTTTTCAGGTATTTTGGAATCCTAATATTTCCAAGTATTGGTTAATTTTATTTGAAATCAATGTTTGCATTCTGAAGTACTGAATAGTTTTCTGAAAGAATCTGTTTTTGTTAACCAGTTCAAGGGTTCTGTTGTATTATTATAATTTTACTTACAGAAACTCTTACAGGCATCAGCTGGCTGAGTACTTAAGTGTTGTTATTTCCCAATATAAAGATTATGGAGTTTTTTATTGTCTTTTATAATATACTCTTGTGGTTTAAATGTCACTCTGTCCACCAGAAGGGAATAAAAAATTCTGTGTCTCATTTCCGAGGTACTCCAACATTTTAGTCATCAGAATATTAAGATATTGTAGGTTGTCTGTGTGCATTGTGGTCTAGTTTTACATGCTGGCTGTATATCTGTATGTCTCTTCTATAAAGCCCTCGCACTGTGTAAGGTCTTGGGAAGAGTCTATAGTTGCCAGTCTTGCCTTCATTTGTTGGCTTATTACATGAATCTAACTTGTGTCCTCTAGGTCACACGATGACAACCCCAACCTTATGCCAAGGCTCCCCTTCATTATGATATATATGATAAATTAATGTGATGTAAATTGCAGGAAAATTTTAAAAATTGAAGCTCTTACGATCTAATTGCAAAGTATAGGACTTGAGTCCCACATTTATTATATGAGTGATTAATGTGGGGTTTATATGGACTTTGGGCTCTCCTATCTCATGGACTAGCTTTTTTGGTGAGGCACTCCTAAGGTTCATATCAATTGGTTTCAGAGCCTTCCATTATGTCTCCCAGCCGCGCCTGGGGCTGGTGACCCTGGCATTGCAGCGTTCGCCTAGAACTAGTAAAAGACTAGCGCAAAGCCAGCCTGCGTGGGCGCCAAGGCTGCGGAGCGTGGTGGAAAGTTACGATCTAATTGCAAGGTATGGGACTTAGTCCTATATTGGCTATATGGGTGACTAATGTGGGATTTATATGAACTTTGGGCTCTTCTACCTCATGGGCTAGCTTTTGAGGTGAAGCTCTCCTAAAGTTCGTATCAATATTTGATAAGAACCTTGAGATGCACCACCTCAAAAGGTGGAAGTGCCCAAGGCCTTATCAATCCCACATTAGTTGCCCATACAACCATTGTGGGACTTTAAGTCTCATACCTTGCAAATGGAATCGTAATATTCCACTATGCTCTGCAGCCCCGGCGACCACATGGGTTGGCTTTGCGCTAGTCTTTTATTAGCCAGGGACTAACATTGCAATACTGGCGTCACCACCCGCGCCGATCGGTTGCAACCGGAAGACATAGTGGAAGGCTCTGATACCATTTGATAAGAACCTTGGGATGCACCACACTAAAAGCTAACTCAAAGGGTGGGAGTGGTCAAGGCTTTATAAACCCCACATTAATTGCCCATACAACCAATGTGGGACTTCAAGTCTCATACCTTACAAATGGAATCGTAACAAGCTCCTCCCATTTCCCTAGGTAGAAATGATTATTTTATATCTTCATAAATGCTAACCTATCTTTGAATTTGATTTATAATTTCTTTGAATTATTTGAACACATCTTCTATAGGTGTTCTCACTTGGATGTTGATTAAAGAACTATTATTCTTTATAACTTGTATGGCACATGTTGGGATTTTTGAATGGATTTTTCTTTCCTTTTGCGATATGAATTATCTTTTCTTTTTTGCTGAAATCAATGCAAATTGTCTGCTAACTTTAATGTGGAGTAATGCAAAAATCATAATTCAAGATCTGATGAGACTATTATGTTATTGTCACAGGAGCTTTTCATAAAACTGAACAGAATGGCCAATATAGCAGCAGATATGTTTGTTGGGAGGGAAAGGTTCGCTACGTTGCTCTTGATGAGACTTACGGAAACCGTTATGTTGTGGCTTTCAGAAGACCAGAGCTTTTGGGATGATATTGAGGAGGGGCCAAGGCCTTTAGGTCCTCTTGGACTTCAACAAGTATGATATTGGAATTTGTTTATTGTTTCATAGATGATTTTCTTTAATTTTGGTTACTGAAGAAACTATTGGAAACTTACATACCAAAACAGACAAGAATTGATGCCTTTATATGCAAATCTGAATAGGAGAATTTTATTTAGGGTAAATCTTTGTGAGGCAAATCTTGTATGACTTAGAGATCGAAGTACCAGCCTTCTGTTCTAACAACCAGTACTTCAAACAAAAATAATTTTTAACTAATAAATCCTTTCTAACTTAATTGAACTATACAAAAATAATTAATTGACAGTATAAAAACAATCGAAACTAAACCAAATTTAAAGGCATGAAAATAAGCTACAATAGCATGAATAACTTTTAATTACTTTTTCATTATATGCAACTTCTGTATCATAGCTATTGATACATCCCTACCTTTCAAGTAAGAGAAATAAGTGGGCTGGAGAGTGATGCTGAGTCAGTAAGGAGTTTGTTAACAAAAAATATTCTAGAGCATGCTAAACAGGAAACAGAAGGGACTTGGACATTGGCATGAATTTCATAGAATAAATAGGAGTATGAAAGGAAAGTCTGGGTATCTGGAATCTGAATTGGGTCATGGGATTTGGGAGAGAGTAGAGCCTCTCTAATTGCTCTGTACTATCATTTTCTTATCTGTTTCACTTGTAATTTCTTGCCATTACTGTTATTCTTGTACTGGTGATTTGTTTGTGTGTTTGAGATTAATACCAGTAATACAAGCCTCTGTTTTCATTCAAGTACCCATTTGAGCTATGTTTTCTATTGTTATTGGCTTGGTTCTCATCAACTATTTTGTTACTTTATACAAGTATCAGTTAGTCTATGCAATAATCATATACCTAGAGAAACAAGTTACTCAATTTTAACAATTTAGATTCTGGTCTTGCTTTCTACTGCTTTTTAGAGCGGATTCGTTTATACATTGAACTATGAATGCTTTCATCCACCTCAAGGAAATTTTCTGTCCTCTGTATTTGGTTATTATTTAAAATCGCTGTTATGACGTTGCTGAATGTATTGTTCTTTTGAACCTTTGAAAATGCATGCATATTTAGTTTAATGATTTGGTGACATGGAAGATTAATAGATGCAAAATTTACATGAAGGAACCTTGAGAGCTGCAAAGTTCATCATGGCCATATAATTTTCTTTTGTACGTTGTGCAGTTCTATTTGGATATGAAGTTTGTCGTATGTTTTGCCTCCCACGGGCGGTACTTGTCGAGGAATTTGCAACGAACTGTCAATGAGATTATAACAAAAGCAATGGCAGCATTTTCTGCAACAGGGATGGATCCATATAGGTAGGTTAATTTAATTCTGTTTCGGTCATGGGTCACCATCAACATTCTATCATTATTATTAAAAACTCTTGATCTCTTTGTTTTTGCAATTTTGAGAGTCTAATATAGTTTTTGTTGTCAGAGAACTGCCTGAAGATGAATGGTTTAATGAAATATGTCAAGATTCTATGGAAAGACTAAGTGGAAAACCAAAGGAAATAAATGGGGAGAGGGACCTTAACAGCCCAACTGCATCTGTCTCTGCACAATCAATTTCATCTGTCAGATCTCATAGTAGTTCTTAAGGTTTAGTCACATCCTTGTAAATTAGAACACGGTCCAATCTATCATGAAATTACTGGCAGATTTTTGTACTTAAGATTTTTCTCTTCATTGCACCTGATGTTCTCCATACCCTTCAATCAGTCTCCCTTTCATTTTTGTGTTCTCTCAATTTAATGAGGGATAACCTGCATTTGTGTAGATTAAGTTTCCATAGTCAGGTGTTTGGCAATGATTTTTCCTGTCAATTTGGCCTTAATTGTTTGTAAATGTTGACGACTTGATTATTTGGTTCTTGTCTTGAAACATTCTTTAAAACAAGCGTGTTTTGTGGATTTTTTTAAGTTGCTTTTTTTAAAAGATACTAATTTCCAAGTGGTCGAGATGTATGCAGAAGCTTAATATTATTAATTTGAAAATTATTTATCAAAGTGATGTAGTTGATATTTTTATAATTTTTGACTGAGTCTTACAAACGCAATTTATGTTAATATCGTTTAAAATAGTCAAAAGTAATCAAATTATATCTCATTAGTAAGTAATTTTCAAACTATTATTCTAATAAACTTTTTAAATTGTATAATCTAAGTTTCAGCGTTCCGACAGATTTGTAAACGTAAAATTGTGTCTTGTTACCATATTTCGTATTCTGAATGTATAAATCCTATAAAATGAAGAGAATACAGTTGCTTTATGGAAATCAAAGATTTTAATATAAATGGAAAGAGATTAACTTGGTTTCACTAAACGGTGGGTCAAAACTGGCGTATATCATCATTTGGAAAAAAGCTCACACACTGACATTCAGGGGTACAAAGATTACATAGCAAGATCTAAACAACGAATTTAGCTCATTAACATAGTTGAGAAAATATTCATTTTTGTTTTTCGAAAACTGTTAAAGAACATAATAAACAATTTCAAACAAGTACTAAAACCCTACTTTCACACTTTAGGCAAACTCTAATAATCAGTCCTCTCAAAAATATTTTACGGCGACACAGTATAAAAGACTTGAATAAAACTTAAAGCCGCTAGGTGTAATTCCGTTGTCCAGAAAGCACCGAAAACGTAGTCAGCGCCAAAAATAGCCCATTAAATAACCTTCTAAATTGTTAATCGATGCTCGATGACAAGAACTCAATACTCACGCAGCTACACCAATACTGAGTAAGAATTGATTTGAAAAACTGAGGTATCACAGTTGATGCCTCTCGTATAATCCCCAAAAACTAGATGAGGTTGCTGTTTCAATGGCAAAATTCGTAATACTTTTAATAAATAATTATGAACGATGTTCCAGCTTAAGAGTCAACAGCGAAAATATCCAAAGTTAGAAAATCAAATTTATAGTAGGATGAGGATCCCAACTACCATTATTACGCTCTGAATTTATTCTTAACCTACCAATCACTTTGGCTACACAAAACTTCTGCCACAATAGTAGATTTTGAAAACTTGCTAGGAAGTAACATGTCGGTGTCAAATATTGTCAGCTTTTTAATGAGAAACTCATAGGGCACCCTGCTGCTTCACTTGATATAATCAACAGAAGTTCCAACCTTATTTGATGGCAGTTTCCCCAAGTAAACAAAAATTACCTGCAAAAATATGGCAGCAGCAGTAACGGACCTCCCCACTATGAAAGGAATCTTTGTCGTATTGAAATCCTGTATAAATCAGACAATATATAACTCCCGAGATTTCTTTAAATAACTTTTAATAGCTTGAATTCAAAGCATCAACATCAATGCTCTGATCAAATGGGATCAAGAATGGCGGGTTCAGTTGAAAAAAAGAGAGGCTAAAAATGTGGTCTAATGACAATGGTAATGATAGTGGAAAGGGCAGCATGACCATTGGTGTGATTATATCCTTATTTCTCCAGAGCCTAGCAAAGTCGTGCAATAAAATAAAAGCATCACCATAAGATGTCATGTCAAAGAAGCAATAGATGAACCTAAAGGTGGAAAATGAATAATAATGCCTGCTGTCAATGTACATAGGAAGTATATATGACCATAAAGCACACAATTCAAACAAAATTTAGACCCATGCATCAGTTCTACAGGTGATAACGTTATCTAAACACTACGAAAGTAATCTGGGAACCAACACATGCTACCAAGAAATGCATGTCCGATTAGTATAACAGCCAAATGTATGTATATGATGCCACTGTGCATTCATTCACATGAGCAGGGATGCTAATGGCGATGACTTGATAATCAATGGATGCATGTAACAGCTGCAAGATGCATCCTATTATGTAGTAATATTTGTCGGAGCATAAAGAACAGAGTACATCCCCTTCAAGCTACTGATAAGTCATAGTTGGTGGAGCTCCATTGACAGTAGGAACAGCAATGGGGAGGTTGCCATCTTTTCTTTTGCCAAATGGATTTTTTGAATATCTACTAAGAAGTCAAGAAAAGCACACAAAATTCTTGCATAAAACACAACGGAAAAGTCAAAACTAATTTTATACCAAATTGAATGCAGAAGATGGTGGTTTTTTTAATACACATTGACATATATGAGATCTAGAAAGAATCATCAGTCAAAACATACAAAGCTTGAACCATAAGATTTACAATGTAGTTTGACTAAGTAGCACTGATACTTGCTTTTTGAAGCAGTATCCATATCAGATTAAAAGGTTGGAAAATGTGTCAAAACAATTAAAAATGTCAGGAAACCCCATTGAAAAAATAATTGAAAGAAACCCATGGTGCATGGTACATTAAAGACAAAAGAAAACATGCACAGTACATTGCTACAAATGCAATATTTTTAGCAAATAAAATTCATGTAATCCCAAGTCCTACAACCCCAGATGATCAGTCAATTTTAGAAAGAAGATATGCAAGGGGAAAAATCAGAGCAAATAAAACATCCAGGTTCTTGACAACAGAAAAAAGGATATTGTATCCGCATGCCAACCGAGCCAGAACTTGGGATGACAGCACCCTGCAGATTATGGTGCACATTGGTAGCACTATTCATATCCTGCAATAAGTCACCGAATACCAAACTGAGGAAAGTTTAAATGAAAGCATAGCACAAGTATTAACCTAATCATAATAAGTTAGAAAAAGATGTCAGACTTTAAAAGCAACAAATATGATCAAAAGGGTACTGACTTCAAATTCAATGAAGCAAACTGTATGCCTCTCCTGTCTTAAAATCTTCATTTGCTTAAACCCAGGTTGTCTGCATCCAAAAGTCAAGTTCAACAGATTATTCCCATACTTCGGAGAGCATAGAAAATACTGCATAAACTGGACAAAAGAGCCAGTGTAAAGGGATAAGATGTACTTACACACTGAAAAGTCCCCTCACTTCTTCCTCATTAATGTTCTCTCCCAAGTTCCCAATAAACAGGGTGTTGCAAGGAGGGTTATCTTTTGTGTTCTGTAGAGAATAATAGAAGTTAAACACACTATGTTACTTTATCATTTATAACCAAATCTAATGGAGGTATAAGGGGAAGTTTATTAATAAACAAATAAAATCAAACAACATAGTAAATTAAATACAAAAACAATCGGATATCCGGACAAAACATATAACACAGCAGGAAAATATGATTTTTTTCCTACTATATAGCATTAATCTGTACATTATATTATGGGTCCCTTTTTTCTGCGGTCACTGTAGATGGGATTTTTTGCAAAAGACAGAGAAAAAGTAGGACCTACTCATTTTTCTTTTTCTTTTTAAAAAGTCAGGATCCGCCTTTCTATGTGTGGCTGCAAAAAAAAAAAATTGCAGCAACAGAAGAGCTACATTTCCCTTAAATTATATGTATAACCAACAGAATCATGAGCACATTAATACGCTGATAGATTACTTCATCAAGTTGTATAAGTAAAATTGTATAATAATAATACATCAATTAGCGCGGAGATATGAAACTCTTCAACCTAAAGAGAACTTAAATAAGCAAACATTGCAGAACATAATTGACACAAAATTTAAAATTTCTGCCTTCCATTTATTATAAATATAAGCTGAACATTGCAAGACAACAAGTAATGATGTAATCATAGATGTAGAAATCAAGTGAAACCATAGCACTATTTATACTTCAATCCGCTCTCACCTGTACTGGAACATAACTGCTAGGCGCTGCTATGGGAGCAGGAGTAGGCATTGGTACTGGTGCAACAGGATAGCCACCATATGGATCATATGGAGGAGGTGGTGGCGGAGCCATGTAACTGGATCAAGAAAATGAAAACAAATAAACTGTCACAAACAAGAAGCAAACATACTGAACTTGGTAAAATATATGGAGCATCTTGCAAAAGAAAAATGTTATCTTGTGATTACTGTAACGCCTGGCCGCTTCAAGAATCAACGACTATCCCCACATACTAACACGAGACTTTTCAGTGTGCTTTTTCCTCACTCGCACACTTCCTGGGAAAACTTCCCAGGAGGTCACCCATTCCAGAATTGCTCCAAGTCAAGCGCGCTTAACTGTGGAGTTCTTCCGTTCCGGGCTACTGAAAAGAAGATGCATCTTGTTAGTATAGGTAGTACTGTGGAGTTCTTCCGTTCCGGGCTACCGAAAAGAAGATGCATCTTGATAGTATAGGTAGTACCAATTAATTCTTATAAGCTATTCCAAACTGTGCAGTCTCACATTTGTACAGTCTTTGGAATCCATCTCTTTCGGGTGTTGATTCGATTCATCCATGCATGTAACCCCGCGCTAGAAGCCTGTCAGGAGCCGCTCCTTGTCCATGTCCTTTCGCACCGGCGATCACTACCCGCCCTCGTCAGCGCTCGGGATGTTACATGCCCACCAGCTTCCGCCTGGTTCATCCTCGAACCACACCGTACTGGAAGAGAGGTCTGCACTAATACCACTTGTAACGCCTGGCCGCTTCAAGAATCAACGACTATCCCCACATACTAACACGAGACTTTTCAGTGTGCTTTTTTCTCACTCATACACTTCCTGGAAAAATCTCCCAGTAGGTCACCCATCCCAGAATTGCTCCAAGTCGAGCACACTTAACTGTGGAGTTCTTCCGTTCCGGGCTACCTAAAAGAATATACATCTTGTTAGTATAGGTAGTACCAATTAATTCTTATAAGCTATTCCAAACTGTGCAGTCTCACATCTGTACAGTCTTTGGAATCCCTCTATTTCGGGTTTCGATTCGATTCATCCATGCATGTAACCCCGCACTGGAAGCCTGTCAGGAGCCGTTCCTTGTCCATGCCCTTTCGCACCAGCGATCACTACTCGCCCTCGTCAGCGCTCGGTTCGTCCTCGAACCACACCATACTGAAAGATAGGCCTGCTCTGATACCACTTGTAACGCCTGGCCGCTTCAAGAATCAACGACTATCCCCACATACTAACACGAGACTTTTCAGTATGCTTTTTCCTCACTCGCACACTTCCTGGGAAAACTTCCCAGGAGGTCACCCATCCCAGAATTGCTCCAAGTCAAGCATGCTTAACTGTGGAGTTCTTCCGTTCCGGGCTACCGAAAAGAAGATGCATCTTGTTAGTATAGGTAGTACCAATTAATTCTTATAAGCTATTCCAAACTGTGCAGTCTCACATTTGTACAGTCTTTGGAATTCCTCTCTTTCGGGTGTCGATTTGATTCATCCATGCATGTAACCGCGTGCTGGAAGCCTGTCAGGAGCCGCTCCTTGTCCATGCCCTTTCGCACCAGCGATCACTCCCCGCCCTCGTCAGCGTTCGGGATGTTACAATTACAATTTCAGCTTTCTTTTTTTAATTTGGGAAAATTTTGAAGTTGTGAAGATATAGGTGGTGTTTACCCATGTGGTCCCCAGACAGGTGGTGGGGGAGGATGAAAAGGAGATGGACTCGCATAACCAGTGTGTGTATAATCCCCAGCCGTGCGTAAACGTTTACTTTGATCATAAGCACCTGCCTCAGCTCCTATTCCTATAAAGAAATCAAAATAAGTACATCTAAAAAGAGAATAGTAATAGCACACAAGGGTGGAATATGGAAAGATCCAAATTCCAATGCACTTGATAAAGATACATATAGAAAAATGCTCTGAAATGAACCAGGTCCGACACAATGCTACTTATTTCGAGCACACAAGAAGAGCAGCTCATTAACATGCTTCAGTGGGAAAGAGTGAGCATTGCAAAACTGTTAAACAAATAGTAGGCAAAAAACTTACAACATAAATTTCAGAATGCCAAGCTAAGGTTTCAGTTTCACTACTATAAATTAATTTCAGCAAATGAAATAACTAATAAGAGATCAGAAACCCACCTAAACAATCAGTGAACCTTGTGTAATTGTGCCATTTGAAAATAAACAATAAAAAGCAAAAGCGATAAAGAAATGAGTTAAATGAAAAGGAAGTTGACCTCTTTTGACAAAGAGATTTTTCTTGGCCATCTCAGTGTGGAGGACAGACTTAGTTTCAGGATCGAAAAGCATCTCCTGAAGAATATCTTTGGCGGCGAGTGCTTGGTGAGGAGCGGAGAAGAGAGCAAAACCCATAGGCTTTTCAGCTTTGAAATTGAGTTGAGAAGCTTCGAATCCAGGCAACCATCTCAGCAGATTCTGCAGTTCTCTCTCTTTCACATCTTCGGGAAGACCTGTTATGAATATCGTTCGAACCTAAACACACCAAATCACCTTAATTTGTTGATGAATACAAAACAAAGCGATTATAATTATGGAACATTGAATGGATTAGAATGTCAATTATAAAGAATAAGTAATATGATAACAGATCGAGAAGAATGAAATAGGTTAGTGTTGTACCTCGTCGGTGGAGTGAGGAGGAGGAGCGGCAGCAGATGGCGGAGGAGGAGGAGGAGCTGCGGCAGCTGCCGGTGGCCATTGTTGGTGGTATGGGTGGATGCCGGTGCCAGCCATATGCCTTATTCACACCGCAAACCCTAACCCCAATATTACCGATCTAGAGACTCTACACTCCTCACTCCCCGGGGTTTTTACATGTTGCAAATAAATAATAATTATTCTTAATTTTATGTAAATAATAATAGGATTTTATAATTTTCATGTTGGAGGAGAATTGAAATCTCATGTTGGAGAGATAAAAAGCATGTTGGACCCATGTGTTAGAAAAAATTATATGTAGGACCCATGTCAGCACGGAAATCGAAGGGTGTGTAGAAAAATTATAATTTTCATGTTAAATGAGAATTATAAAACCCATAATAATAACAGTATAATTAAATATTTTTTATTTTGAAAAATATATATATTTATAAACTAATAAATAATTTTATATTAGAATAATATGTTGTAATTATTATTTATATAATAAGAACTTTCAATCTAACGTTAAATTTGAAATAAAATCATCTAGTAAAAAGTTATTGGTTGATTTCAAAATAATTTGAGGCTTATACACACTATTGATTTATTTATTTTTTAAATTTGTGTAAGTATTATTAAAATTAATATTTATGTTTTTTTTTTTTCAACTGTATAAATCTACAGTCAATGATTCCAAAGTCTCCAATCCATGATGCCCAATATTAGTTGTTATTATTATTAATCCATTAGTCAAAGCTTAAATACATTTATCAAATAACAAGATATCTTAAGTAATAGTTTAATAAATCTATAAACTTAAAAATTAAATAACTTATATATATTTTAGGTCCCCTTTTCTTCTTATTATTTAAAAATAACATCTAAAAAAATTTAACAATAAAAGATATATTGTCAGATTTTTTTTTTATTAGTATGCTTTAATTGGGAAAAAATGAAGGACGAAAAAAGTAGACAGCGAATTTGAGTCCATAATCATCCATTTTGTGAACAACACAATTAAGGAATTAGACAAAAAGATTGCATATAATATTTATTGGGTGAGTTCTTGGGCTAGGCTAACTCACTTTTCTGCTTTTATGATTTCATTTACACTTGCATTAACACGCGCACAGTTGTTTGAGGGCAATGCTAGATGTATAATGTTTAAGGGAGAAATGTATCGTTTTAAAATACACAAATTTATGTTTTTTTAAGATAAAGATATATACAAATAGACAAGACTCACATCTTTATTATTTTTAATGAAATCTCTTAAAAGATCATAAGTTTATGTTCATTAAAAGAACACACATTTTTTCCCAATATTTATATGCACAAATCCACCTAAAATCCGTTGTTTTGCGAAAACAAAAATAAAAATTATGCTTATGTGTAGCACTACCCTTAATATATACTATATAGTTATAATCAATTAATTTTAACTTTGCTAGATGAAAAAACGACGGATGGAATAACTCTGCCTATTAACTTTTATGAAGAGTTTCTGATGCACCATTTTTGTGCATACAATGATGAATGATGATGAAGATGAACTTCTATGTGAGCAACAATAATAACATCAATTTCGAAAGACAAAAAGGTACACACAACTAGCGGTATTTGTTTCCAGCCAATTTTATTTTCAATCATTCATTACATAAACGATAGCTTTAACAAGTTTCCTCAAGTTGTTCACTAAAATACCTCAACGCAAAAACAGTTCTGCATCATCTAATGTGCATGAGCACTTCAGAGAGTAACAAACAACAACACATACGTAAAAACTCTTTTTAATCAATATCTATTGTACTTTCCTAAAGCTCAATGGCTGAATCCATCATATATATGCGTGTGTGAGTAAACTAGAGCTTGAGAAATACAAACTCTTCAATAGCAGGAACTGCTCCTATATTGTCAAGAGCCTCCTTGTTTGGTTCTTCATCCACACCAATAGCCATAATAGCCATCTTCCTACGATATGTCCTTCCCACACTCATAAAGCTCACATTCACGCTTTGTTGAGCCAAAATGTTTCCAACACGTCCAATCATGCCAGGTTGATCAACCTGTCGGCATAATATTAAGTTCCCTTCTAAGCTCACATCAACACCAAAAGACCCCACACATGTAAGGTGGGGTATACCATACTTTACTTTTCCATCAATGCTGATTTGACCACTCTCTGATACAGCACTTGCAAATTTGGACTCCACGTTTGATATCTGTACCTGGATTGACTCAACAGGTATCTCAGGAGATGAATCAATAACTATTCTTTCCTCACTTATGCGAAGCCCTTTTTGCTTAGCAATGAAATCTGCATTTACAAGGTTGACAATTGTATTTGAAATTGGCTCAATGATGCCCTTTGTGATCATGGCTCGCAGAAGTCTAGTGTCCAAGTCATCTGGGCTCCGAGCTGATCGATAAACCACCTTTACAGATTTGATTCCACTTCCACCGGATACCAACTGAACAGCTAGCCTCCCCAGCTTCTCAGCTAGCACCACATATGGAGCCAGTTCTGACAGCACCTGATCACAACACAACACCCAACTATGTTTGATTTGCCTCTACAATATAGGAAAATGAGTAAATATCTTTTTGGTCCTCAGCAAATTTCACAATACCCGCATTAAAGGACGACCCAATTCAAATACCCACTTCGTAGAATACACCACCCAAAAAGCTAACTCTAAGGGTGGGAGTGCCTAAGTCCTTATAAACTGCTTTTTGCATAGCGACTATATTCTCAACACTATGTTTGATTTGACACAATATAGGCAAGTAAATAGCTTATCCGCTTTAGTCCTTAACAAAATACAAAGTCTATTCGTGATCCCTAAGAAATTCAAAATGGACTCATTTAGTTGAAATTGTGGTCCTCATAAATTCAAAAAAGATTCATGGTTCCACTTTGAATTTCTTAGGGACCACGAATAGCCTTTTTATTCGCTAGAGACTAAAACGGACATCGTAAAATTTGTTGAGGACCGAAAAAGGTATTTACTCTAGGAAAATAAAAAACAACAACTAAGTCTTATTAGGTAGTATTGTTATTGGAATATGTTACAATGTTTACCTCAGGAGCAACCATGGGAGCATTGACAGCAGTTGCTGAAAGTTCCCCGTTCAATGCCCCAACCACAGCCTCTGCTATTTCAATAGCCACACCCTCCTGGTGAGTCAAAATTGGAGAAAGTAAACTTGGTCAGAGGATAATGTAGGAGCTAAAAGAAAATGTAAAAATGCTGAAGGAAAAACAAACCTGTGCCTCTTTGGTGCTAGCTCCAAGATGAGGCGTAACAGTGACATTCTCGTGCAACACTAACTTGTTGTCTTTGGATGGGGGCTCCTCTGTGAAGACATCAAGAGCTGCCTGCTCCATATGCAACAATTGTAACAAAGATAAAGTAATTTGAGGCGCATATTAAGTGATATCGAACATTGTAGACACTTGTTGACGACTGAAAAGTAAAACACAAAATCACTAAAACAAAAGATAAAAAAAAAATGCCACAAAGAGGGTTGACCTGAGCAACTATTCCATTATCAAGGGCTTTTAGTAATGCATCTTCGTCAATAACTCCTCCTCTAGCAACGTTGACGATGCGAACTCCCTTCTTCATTTTTGCAAAAGTGTTGTCATTGAATATCTTATTGGTAGTTGGAGTGAGTGGCATATGGAGGGAGATGAAATCTGCAGTGGAGATGGCTTGATCAAATGACACCAAATCAACACCAATGGCACGGGCTCTATCAGCTGGTGCATAGGGATCATGAGCAATCACATTCATTCCCAACCCTTTTGCACGCCTCGCTACTTCAGATCCAACTTTTCCAAACCCCATCACTGCTAATGTCTTCCCAACCATAGAAACACCCACGTACTTGGTTCTTTCCCATTTTCCTGCAAAATTGTATCTAAGTCAATAAAACCACCCTCAACAAAACATTCACCCTTATCCCAAAAACATGTCAAAACTTAATTAAAGGGCAATTTAAGAAGATGAAACTAACATAACTAAAAACATTTTTTCCTCCTATAAAAACTAACAGGTTCTCAGTTATATATGTCAATGTTTCTCCAATCATAAGCAACTTGTTAGTAATAATTTAATTACTTGAAACATTTATGTCTATTCCAGTGTGGTCAAGTGTTTGTAAGTATAACAAACAATAATGATAAATTAATGATACACAGCCATTTGTTATAGAAGGCAGAGGGTGATATCAAATCACTATTGTTATAGAACCCATGTATTTGACAGAAGGGGTAGATGATCAGAGTTATCACTGTGCAATAAAAATAAAATAAGAACAGGCTTACTTGATATGTATGAAACAGACAGAATCAGAAGAATGAATGCATAAATTAATGAGCCCACAGAACCATTAAACAATTTGCCCCATGCCAAAGGTTGATGGACACTTGTCTCCCAGGATAGAACGGATTTCGTCTGAAGAGTAGCGGCACTACCAGTCAACAGCCCAAACGAACACAACAGTATGCCAGAAGAATTTACACCGGAGGATGAAGAACAGCATGCAATACCGGAAGAACAAAAATTCCGGCAGAGGTTTTGTGCAGAAAACCGGATGGATCAATGTGTCATTTAGACACTGACCGGTGTTAATTTGCCATGACCGGTGACCGTTCCGACGAACAGGTACAACCGGATCGTCCTTTAACCGGTTCGCGAATAGGAAGAACCACATGAATTTTTGGGACAAAAAATAAAAATAATTTAATAAAAAATTATTTTTATTACACACAACTGAACCGAACCGAACCGAACCGAACCGGCCGGACGGCGGCGCGCGCGTGTGTGGTGGTGAACCAAGGCACATAAAATATGTAGTGACCCAAGGGCCAATTAAGGAGATGGTGGTGGGAGTTTATATACTCTCCCACTTTCTACCAATTGTCCAATGTGGGACTTTCTTAAATAACCCACATAACTCTTCATCTTCCCTTTTCTCTTTTTCTCTCTATTAACCCACTTCTTATTCATAACCAATGGATCATTGTATATTATTCTCATTAATTCCAACACCATTAACATTGATAATGGATTATTTAACATAAATATGTCAGGTGATTTCATTGGTCCATAGACAAATCAACATTTATTGTTAATTTGCCATTAGAAGGCTAAGATCTTTACAAGTTCATGTGATGATACTATCCATTTGTTAAAGAACATGGTCACGAGTATCAAAGCTTCAAGGTCACGAGTTCGATTCTCACCGCCCCATTTTCAGGTGGAATTAAGAAAAGCACACGTCAAATCAAAAATTGGGCTTGTGCAGCACACAGACAGACCAATAATGAACTTGTGTCAGCCCAAATGACTCTTGCGTGAGGGGTGTGTTAGAGAATATAATATAAATCATTGTTGTGTTAAAAGTGTTCTTTAACACCATTACCTCTAGTTAGATCCAGAAATATAAAGTCATAAAAGGTAAAAATTGATCGAGTTGAAAAAAGGAAAAGGTTGAGGTTGATATTTACCAGCTTTGATGGAGGCGTCAGCCTGAGCAACATTCCTGGCCATGGCGGCGAGGAGAGCGATCCCATGTTCTGCAGCAGCAATAGTGTTGGCGGTTGGAGCATTAACAACGAGGCAACCAAACTCTGTGGCAGCTTGTAGATCCACATTGTCAATACCCACACCAGCTCTTCCCACAACTTTCAACCTTCCTTTCGCAGCTTCAAACACATTCCTTGTCACCTTCGTACCACTCCTCACTATCAAAGCGTCACAACTTGAGATCTTTGTGCAAAGCTCCTCCGGTGAAAGGTCGTACGCGCATTCCACGTGCCCAAATCCACGTAACACTTGGAGGCCAGCTTCTCCAAGTTTCTCGGAGACCAAGATCGTGGGTTTTGGACTCAGAGACCCAACATCCTTGGAGCTGGAGCTCGACACAGAGGTTTGTGTCGGGTCAACCGTTTTCACAACATTGTTGACCACCAAGGAACGTGGAGAATGGTTCGAGGTAGAATGAGAGAGCTTACGGAAGATGGGTGTGGAGATGAATGAGACATGAGAAGACTTTGACGTGCAATCTGAAGAAGGGAAAGTGAAGGTGGAGGGGAAGATGGGTTTGGTACAAGCAGAGAATGCCATAGATGCTTGCTTTCTCTGTTTTTTTTTTTTTTGTTCCTTACTATGGTTCTTTATTAAACCAAAATTTTGAATGTTTAAGAGGCATTCATTTAATTTGGCTATATATAAACCAAGAAACGAGGTGTTGCGCTCAAAAAGGAGATTTTTCTTGGCATGATGCTTTGGTGGCGGAATTTTCTCATGATAATTGTAAAAAAATTTAAATAATAATTAAATGATGTAGCTCACTAATGGTAGCTTAATTAGCACGTAGAAATTTAATAATTGGGATGAGAATATGTGTTTTATGCTTCTGGTACTATTTTTGGAAAAGATTAAAGTCTTATTCCTCGATCAGTCTTGAACAATATTGTAAGCAAGAACAATATTGTCTCTGATAATAGATACATGTGGTTTATCAAAAATAAATAAATAATTTTTTTTTTTAAAAAAAATAAAATAAATGGGTTTGGTGGGTACTTATGAGTGAGATTTTTTAAGGGTTTATCATCTATTATTTAACATGACCACAAAAAATTTCCTACACACACAATATTTTGTGGGGCCCGCAGCAAAAACAAAAAACTTTAGCACACAAAACGAATCTCTATAACATAACACAATTACTTTTCCTACAATATAACTCTTATAAAACCCATTTTTTAATAGGGGTATTCCTTTTTTCCCAAATAAGATAATTTCATACCATTTAAATTTATATTTTTTTGTTTATTTCCTTTTATTTTCTCATGCTAATTGTTAAAAGGATTACAAAAATTCTTTTCTCTTTTTTGTTACTAGAAAGTAAATGGGGTTAGTGGATAAGGATAAGGAAAAAAATATTTAATACGGGTAGTCCTTTTTTCCCAAATCAGATAAATTTTATACCATTTAAATTTATATTTTTTTTATTTCCTTTTTTTATAACAAAGTTATTTCCTTTTTTATTTTATTAATTTGGGAAATGATATACATACTATGATGGTACCTTCGGTTCACTCAGCAATAAAATAATTAATTCATTAAGATGTCCATTTTTAATTTGTTAAATGGAAGCTTCAATTCACCAAATCACACTAACAAACAAGAGAAATAGGTAAGGCTTTGTGTGGGAGGAAAGTGGTATGAATAAAAAATAAGTTCAAGCCACTAGATTTTGTCTAAAGGTAAAGAGGCTTGAATAATTTATAGTAGATTATGTGTGTAATATATCTATAAAAAAAGTTCAAGCAAAATTCCTGTCGTTTTCATTTTATTTGGGAAATATGTAATCTCTGATATTAAAATCTATAAACTACTTACGAAATTAACAAGAACAATGTATCTGAATTGGCTCTACAAATATGGTATTCCACTCATCATAAATTAGTAAGAGTTCCTATATTCAAGTTCCTCTCATTGGAAAATTGTGGTAGATACATTCAATAATCAATTGGGTGAAATCACTTCATTTGTTGGCTCTCTCGTTGATTTTGAAGACCCACCTTAACCCAGCCTTTTGTCAATAAGTTTATCATATTATATTATTGATTGGATGCGTCCTTAAGTTTTCTTTCTCATTGTTGCCAAGCAATCATTGATACAAAGCTAAGTGCACATGCAAAAAACGAAAAAAGTTAAGTAAATGGTAGGGCAAGCTGCAAGCAATGCCTGTTACAAATAGGGAATCTTCAGTTATATAATTTAAAATTAAACAAGGTGCGTCTCCAAAAATAATAATAGAGGTGTTCAATTTTGTTTTGTTCTTAATGATTGACATGTGGGACACGTGAATAATAATAATAATAATAGTTCGCGAAACAAAGTAGGGGCTTTGATCCGTTTCGTGAAGGCTTGAATTTATAGGTTTAAAATTGATTATTAGAATTAGATTTGAATTTGTATAAAAATTCCTTTAATAAAAAAGTCATAGATTTTAATTGAAAAGTCCGACATTAGAGTCTCTCAAGCTGACTTATTATAGTAACTTTTATTTTTATGAATAAACATATCTGACCTTAGAGTCTGTCATGGCAATAAAAAAGTTAACTTGGTAAAATTAACTTTTATTTTTTATTTTATATTTTTTATATTATTCCTAATAATGTGTTCTCTCTCTCCTCAACGTGAAATTATTAGTGTTGTTGATCGTATATTATGTTTGGATAAATTTTTATTATTTTATTTTTTTAACAGATTAAATTAGACTTTTATTTTTTATAAATAAGTCAGATCACAAATCAAGAATTATGTTTATAATAAATAACAGATTAGGTCAAATTCATAAACTTAACTTTTTAAGATTAAAGATAAGTCTAGATTAGAGAGTTAACACCTGAACAAGTCCAACTGGAGAAGTCGTCTACCGGTAAAATTTATTATGTTATCACTTTTAAATATCAGGGGAAAAAAAGGAAATTATAAACATAGCACCAGGTCAATCCTATATTAATACCCATTTGACAATTTTATTGAATATTAAATCAAATGTAATTGTCTGTCGAATGTCCGGTGATAGAGTAACCATAACTATAACTTCACCAATTTTATGATATTTTAAGAAATTAGTATCTGACATTTTTTATTTTTCGATATAATATAAAAATTATTAGACTTGTAGTTAAACAATAAAATAATAATTTTAATATAAAAATTGTTTTACCCTAAAATTATTAAATATGATAATATAAATTTTATACCACATTTACAGCGTCGTACAAATTAAATAAAAAATTCCCCTTTTACCAAAAATACAAATTTCCGATGCCCTAAATTGAATAGTCAAGTAACGTGTTTATCAAAAAAAAAAAATAGTCAAGTAACCTTCCCGTGGATAGCGACAACAGACGGTTGATGATTGATAAAGGGGAAAATGTATATCATTTTAAATGATGTAAAGTTATGTTATTTTAAGTGATAGAAAGAAATAGATAAAGAAGAAGAGGTGGACAAAAACATATAAAGGTGTGGATCTCACCTTTTTGTGAGAATGAAATAATATAAATTATGTCATTTAAAAAATAAATATTTTCCGTTGATACAATGAACTGGGAACGCAAAAAAAAAGTAAGAAGGAAAGACAACCACGAATATTCGTACGAGGATATTCAGGACAGTACAGTACACTAGTGTTTTATTTTTTCAATTAAAATTAGAATCCGTTTTGATATTTTTTAATATAATATTATAATTCTTAAATTACAAATTAAGAAATAAAATTATATATTAAATGTGAATATGTATTCTTATTATTTAAACTATAACTTTTACAAATATGAAACAGCTAATATTTATTACTCAATATGTAAGTCTTGACATAAAATTATAATTTAAATAATATAATATTTTTAAGAGTATTAAAATATACTATAAAAAATTACATTCATTTACCCTTTCCTCGAAAACAAGGGCAACGACCCTTTAATACATGAGCACAAAGATTATTTACAAAAAATAGCCTATAGAAAATTAAAAACGAGTAGCAAGTTTAATAAATTAATTACAGTTGTTTGTAAGTGGGTCTTTTGCTAATCAAACAATTATATATATTTTATGAATTTTTTTAAAAAAATTCATAAAAAAAGTAAAAAAAAAAAAACGTATTAAGTTGGTGATTGCTTGCTTTAAAAAATAATAATAATAACTATAATAATAAAAAGAAGTAATAATTGTAGTTGGGAGCAGGGGGAGGGTAATAATATTATTGGTCACTGACACTGAAGTACTATTGGATTGGATTAGAGAATATGAAAGAGACAGATAAGCTGATCTAATGTGATTGCTGAGAAGCCTCCTAATTGGACTTTCCATGTCCAATGTCTTTTTATGGCGTTAGGTGAGACGGACCCCATAAGCCTCCACTATGCGTGAATTAAAGGCTGTATACAACAAATATCTAATATTCACTCACTCAAATAGGGACTTAAACACGAGTCTCTGTCTTGCATTGCATATATCTCCCGTATGCCACAGATAAACAAATTCCTCTAATACTAATTCAACTACCCCGCAGACCCATTTCGCATAATAGCTCAGCACATCCCGTCACAATCAATTTTCAAGTACTACTTGGATCAGATCAATTGTGTGTGTGTGGTGAGATTTCTCTTCAACCGATGAGAAGCTTAACTCGACGATATGATCCGTGAATTCTTTCATCATCTATGTATCATACATATAGAATTGTAAAGTGGGTTAAGGTTAATAGGCAGACTCAAATAACTTAATAAAATGCGGAGTGCAAATAAAATTGAAGTTTAATTTTACTTGGCCTAGTTGAAAGCTGGTCTTAGGCCTAGCCAGTTTTATGTAGTTTAAATAAATATTTTAATTCATTTTTTCGTAAAATTGATAAAATATTATAAGTTTTGATTCAGTTTTTTTATTAAATTATTGAATATTAAATATAATACACATTACATAAATTAAAATTTATAATTATTAAAAAATTATAAAGATATTCAAATATCTAAAAAAAATGATAAAAAATTCAAATATTTTAATATAAAAAATAATAAATCACATATTATTATCCAATAAATGATCAAACAAAAATATAATGATCGTGATCCAGGCTTCAGGTTCAGTAAACGATATCTCTAACTATAAATCAAATCAAATTGTCTGCATAGTGCATAATTGAGATAATATTAGTGTTGTAGTTACATAACTTTGTAAGTCAATAAGCAAAAAGAATTCAAATATATCCATTATGTTTTTTTTTTTGGTAGTTAACCGATTTGCATAAAAATTAATAGGCATGCCGGGTCAAAATAACTTAATAAAATGCGGAGTGCCATAAAATTGAAGTCGGGCCAATTTTTATATGAACGATTTACAGGTTCTCGAGTCGACCTGGCCGGCTCGATCCGATTTTATTAAGATTACTTTTTACCTCGTAACAATCACATAAAAGATACCATTATTTTTTATTTGAAAAAAAAAATAAAGTCCAATCGACAAATACTGAGGCTTTGTTTGATTTCGGTTTCAAAAATTTAAAAATTTGTTTCATAAGATCTGTTTTGTAAAAAATATTTTGAAAATTATAACTATTTTTTTATTTTTAAAATCAATTTATGAGTTGTTTTTGTTTTCTAAAAAATATATAATTTTTAAAAAAAAATATGATATAACAACTATGACCATAACTATTTTACAAAATAGTTTTAAAAAAAAAAATCAAAACACACTCAAATTAAAATTTTTTAAAAATATTTTATTACATTGAAAAATATTGACAAAAATTAATTAATTAATAAAATAATTGATCGAAAAGATACTCAGTCAGATTTGGTCTAGGTCGAAGTGGCCCCATCTGAATGAGTCAGTTAACTCTTTTTCAGAGCTTGTTTAGTGGACCTCCTTTCTCCGTGTAATTTCTTATTAGCTTTGGTTGTTTTTTCTTTGGGGCTTAGGCCCGTTTTTATACCTTTTCTTTTTTAAAAAAAAAAAACTTAACAATCGTCTTAATTTTTAAAGAAGAGAAAAAAGAAAGAAAAAAAGAATTCGAGAAGATTTAGCAATTATTATTAATCTCTTAACTAATATAACTAACTATATTTTTGTGTATACATGGTGTGAATTTGCTTTTATCAGAGGTGAAAATCAGAATTAGAGTTTATAACTAATAGAATGCTTAATGTCAGTAAACGAGTAATTCAGCTTAAGCTTCCATTGTTAAATATCTGGAGGCATTCTGTAACCAAAAAAAATAAAAAAATAGCTGGAGGCATTGAAGGTCCCATGCAAAGAAAATGAATTGCAATAACAGGGTTGTTCATAATGAAAAAATAAATAAATAAAATACTCATCGTACTAGCAGTTTGGAGATTACCAAATAACTGGGTTATATGAAGAAGCTTGCCGTCACATGCTACTTCAAGTATGAGTAATGCTTTATGAAGTATAAAACCAAATAAAATGATAGGGTGTAACACATCAGCAAACAAAGTTCGTGAATAATAATTATTAACTAAGTTCATATTATATCAATGTGACGTGTTGTTGAAATTATTAACAGTGTTCCGGAGATTACCAAATAACTGGATTATATGTAGAAGCTTGCTGTCACATGCTACTTCAAGCATGAGTATTGCTTTATGAAGTATAAAACCAAATAAAATGATACGGTGTCAAGATCAAGAGTTTGCATAATGCTTTATCATGGAGGATATTCTTACAATCAAAATTTTCTACTATTAACTTATTACCTATCTAATCACCATTGAATCAAAGAGAGAGAATGTTAAAAAAAATTTGAAAAAATAGAAAATATTAATCCAATGGTGATTAGATATGAGAAGTTGATGTCATTTTCTCTAGGTTCACGCCTTTTTATTTATTGTTTTGCATAAAAGCCCCACCACCCTGGACTCAGGATTTTTTAAAGCCCAGCACTGACATTGTAGAATTTGTCATTTTCCATAGCTACTTTTTATATTGTTTTGCATAAAATTCCTAACCTCTAAACCAACACTTTCTCAAATGCAAACAGGTAGCATTTAGATGAATAATGAATTTGAGCCTCATCACATCTTCCATAAAACAATTAAACGAAAGCAAAAGGCCTTAAGAGAAAAAGAAAAGAAGGCATGTATATAGTATAACAAAATGTCATTATAACACAAGTAGATCAAAGGGACAAAAAACATAGAAACTTGGGCATGCCTTGATTGTAAGCAACTCGGCATTATTCAGCTAAGAATCCGATCTAATCAACAGTTAGGGGAAAATTATCATTACTAATCCACCCCCATTAGTTACAGTTGCTAGCAGTGTTATTTGCTAAATTGTGGGTCATTTTACTTGATGTGAATCAATACAGTCCTAGTACCAAAAAACCAAAAGGTAATCTCCTATTAGTAGAATAGCAAAATAGAAGTGCAGGTGTGAACAATCATTTCTGTCCTTCCCTTTCTTTTATTATCTTGAGCCCAAAATACCTGCCAAAAACAGGACAATAAGATTGTTATTTTCCTTAAAACTAACATATTATCCTGAAAGGATGCAAAAGTGAAATGAGGTTGAGAAAGACAAAACTTACCGTCCCAGCATCATTAAAGTGGCCTGAGGATTGGTTCCTGGAGAGACACTAAACACTGATCCATCCACAATACGAAGTGAGGAAATTCCAATGACCTTAAGATCAGGATCAACCACCCTACCCACGACGCAGCCTCCATGGTAGTGCCATATGGTGCTCACCGTCCTGCGGCAGAAATCAGCCATCTGAACATAGTTTGATAGGTCAATGGGCATTGCAGGTCCTACAAATCTAAAGTCTCGTCCCCCTAACCAATTCCTGAATTGGAAATCATGCATTGCCCTGCTCCTCAGTATATCCCCAATCTTTCTGGTTCCATTCACACAGCGTTCAACATCAACAGGGTTGTTGAAGTAATTGAACCTGACAATAGGATTGAACTTGACATCAGTGGAAGAAAGTCTGAGAAAACCACTCGAGATTGGTCCCGAAATCTTTGAAATGAGGGTGGCCACGGTGAGGTAAAGTGGGGAAGAAGGTGTGCGGATGAAGATAGTTTGTGAAGGGGATGCAAAAGGAATGACATTGGATGCGGCTTCGATGTAAGCACCGGAATCAGTAATGCCCACAACCTGTATGAGAGAATGCTCGAGTGGAACCGAGGGTAAAATAGTGATTCCATTACGAGGATTATCATAGAGGAAATGACCAACATAGGGAAGGTGATGAGATACTGGAATACCCCATGAAGAAAGATAAGGCCTTGGACCTATACCGCTGAGAAGAAGAATCTGAGGGCTTCCGATTGCACCAGCGGAGAGAATAACCTCACCATGTTCCCTCACGATTGCATGATGATACCTTCCCAATTGGTCACGATAAAGGACACCAAATGCAGAAGAACCAGCAAGAAGAATCCTCTCAACGCTAGCATAAACAGCCACATTGATATTCGATGGATTCGCATATCTCAAAAGATCAGCAGAGCTATGTCTTCTTCCAGTGTTATCAAAGGTGGAACCACCAATCTTGGTACCAGTTGCATGTTCTAATGTGAAACCATTGTAAGGACCAACACCTGCTTCGAGCAACCCATCACGAACCGCGGATTGCCATGTCTTGAGCTGTGGTATGAACACGATTTCTCTCTCGACCCATTCGTAGGATTCGTTGACAAACTTCATGTCCCAAGTCAAACCAGACCTCGTGAAGAAATCATGATCGGCTCTGCTGTAGAACCCTGCATTGATGGCGCTGCTGCCACCAAGAACGCGCCCACGAGCGTTTGGAACCCCATCTTCGGAAGTGAAAGCTTGTGCTGGAGAATCATGAGCGTTTGCGTTCAAGAGTGTTGTCAAGAACCCTTCTTGTGTCATCAAGTTTGGCTTGTCATGGCTAACACCTCCTCGTTCGAGCACAAGAACTTTATACGAGTGCGACAGTGTGGCCGCCAATGGACACCCGGCAGTGCCTCCACCCACGATTATATAATCGTAGTAATCTTCCAATGGAAGCTCGCTTGCGTTCACCACCATCTTCAGGTAACTCGGCTCTGTGAGTGTGTCTAACCTCAACCACAACCATACCACACTTTTAACTTGTAAACTTTCTAATTACCAACCAAACGAAATTAAATAATAATTAAAGAGTTAATTAGTGAGTTTACCTTGCTGTTGCTGAGCAGAACAGGATAAGATTGTGCTGTAACATATCAAGAATGCTAAGACAATAATGCTTTTGGCTCCCTCCATTTGTTTTTCTGGTTAAAACTTGATTGATGATGCGTTTCTCGGAGAATATTTTCAATTTCTTGTTTTCGGGTGGTTCTTGCTTCTTGGAGAGAAGAAGCTAGAGTTAGTGAAGAGGCAGGAAGGAAAGACGCTAAACTGTTTTGTTAATTTTTTTAAGTAGGTTCACCAGTTTTCCCCCTGTATTTCATAAATAACGCACCCTATTTATATCTGTTTTTTGTTTTTTTTATAACATATTTATATCTGTTTTTGCATATGAATCTTTCTTATACTAATTTTCAATAGTTTTATGTCTAATCATTAAAAGGATTTTAATCCATCACATAATTAATTTACTTAATAATGTCAAGCATAATAATAATAACATATGGGATAGGTTATTCTACCTACCATTTTTTCCCGTGTATCTTTACTTACCATTCTTCAAACATTATTATATCATAATCTCAACAGAAGAGAGAGAGAGAAATGATGATAGGTAAATAACCTCAACCATAATATATAGTATCAAAGAAGAGTTTAAGACTGATATTCAATCGAAATCAAACTTCTTCTCTCTTTAGGAAAGCTTTCAATCAGAAGAGTTGACTTCTGATTTTGTTACACCGGCGAGGTGATATACTTTTTTTACCAACTAGAATGGACGTAAATTATATTAAGAAGCTCTGGTGAATTAAACAGACAAAGGGAACCGGACAAGATAAAGCTTGAAAGAATCTTGAATAAGAAATCGGTGCAATCAATAGTGCAAAAAAGCAAATGCAAAAAGCATGAACAATTGGGGTAAGTGACCAAAATGTCACTATTCACCAATTTTTTTACCTAAATTCCATGCGAATAGTATTATTTCCCAATTTACTACGGGGGCAAGTTCGCTACCCGGTTTAGCGAACTCGGTTTGCTGACGTATCACATTTTTAGTGGATAACAAGTGTCAAATTTTTTATAAAAAAAAATGAAGGTCGCCTACATGGTAGGCGAACTTGGTTAAAACGACAGCAAACAAAGGTCGCATGTGTCAGAAGCGAACACCACCAGCTTCCTGACACATCATCATACATAGTTCGCTACTGCTACAAGCGACCTTGTCTGCGTGGCAGTTTGAAAAATTAGTTCAAGAACGTAGCATTTAGGTAAATTTGTGTGGAAACAGTGGCACAATGGTCACTGTGCGGTACTATTTGAATCCTAGCAGATCACATGAGACCAGAAGACCAATCTTTAAGGGAGAGGGATTATTATACCAAGGAAGGAATGAGAAGTAGAATATGAAGAGATATAATATATGAATGTATAAAATTTAATTAGTTCATGCCTTCATGGTAATATGGTAATGGTATCATTGTATTTTGAGTTATAAATATTGGGGAAGATTATATTTATAAACTTTTTTGTTTACAAATTCTTACAAACTTGTTCTCCCGGGAGAACACTAGATTACTCTATGTTCTTCTTCCGGGAGAACAGTGTATTTATAAAAAAAGTTTGAAAACGGATCTTTCCCATAAATATTATATATTATCAAAATAGGGGTAGAATCTTTTGACATTAGTGTTAAATTTAAATTTTGATATCTCATCTGAGAACCATTAGATCAAAAAGATCAATGGTATCATATGCTTACAAATCAGAATCGTTAATCTAATGGCTGAGGTGTAAAACATTAAATTTAACACTGATGTCAAAGAATCTTACCCCATTAAAATATATGTTCCGAGAAGTTCCCTTGTTTGCGGTCAAAATATTCAAGTTTTGATTATATAGCTTATATCATAACATAAAATAAGTTAGGGAAAAGTGTTTATCCTTTTAAACAACACAATTTATATCCTTTCACTCTCACAAAGAAATGGGACCCACACCTTTATTTTTTTGTCAAATCTCTCTTCTCCTTTATCTATCTCTTTCTCTCTCTTAAAATGATATAACTTTACCTCCTTTAAAGTGATACACACTTTACCCAATAAGTTAATAGGGTCACTTATTGAGAGGGTATCAGGGTCACTGTATTTAGCCGACTACATCTCTTTGAAGTTGGCATATCTTTTGAGTTGCATTTTATGTAACAGCATTGTGCATGGTTGAATCAGATTAATTTTTAAAAATATAATTTAAATTTTATTGAAAAAAGCTTTTAAAAACTAATTTAAGTTATTTTGAATGTAAAATAAATTACAGGGTCAGGGGACTTGCTTTTGCTTCGTAGACGGGGCAATGCTCAAGATCATTCATTTCCCATTAGCACGAAGGTACCAGGAATCAAACCATATACACATTAGACAAGTTGGGGATGAAAGCATCATTTGGGTTACAGACAAACACATAAGATGGTTCAAAGGCCATTGTCTTGGTTGACTTAAAAACAAGTATAAATTTCAACGTCAAAATATAAAAAAAAAATCTATTTGTAAGGAAAACAATAAAGTCTACACTTTCACCAAAGCATAAATGAATAACAGAATAATAAAATGAGTAAACACCCTTTTTAGTCCCTAGCAATATCCACGAAAGCCTTTTCAGTCCCTGGAAATAAAAAAGGGACAAATTGGTCCCTGAAATAACAAAAAAAGGGTCACGTTCGTCCTTCTGTTAACTCCACCGTCACGGCTCAACTAACGGTGCCCATGTGGCACGTTAGTGTGCTGACGCGGCTTGGACGCCTGCCCAGAGGGGCCATATTGGTCCCTTACAAAATGTACGGGGCCCTTATTGGTCCCTGATACAATGTTTTTGCTAGACCATACTCTCCTTCTCTGCCATGCCTACTGGCACGATTTTTCTTCCTCCCTCTCCTCCCTCATCCATGCCTCCACGTTACTCCTCCCTCATTCAGAAAGGATAATAGGACCATGGTTGATAGAAAAGAGTTGTTTAAGAACACTTTGAGGAAAACGAGAGTAATTACCACGCACTAAATGAGGGGTAAAATAAAGATATTAATTGATATGTCAAGCTGTAAAAACCTACATCTTCAAAAGCATTCAATGTTGCTCAAGACCATTATTTTTGTTTGTTAGATACAAGAAGGAAAATACTCTTACTGAGTATCTATTAATTAACATCTTCACTTTATCAAACAGCCACTAAAAATGGTAAGCGATGTTTTTGCATCCAGACACTAGGTGCCAACTAAGCTTTTCTTCTGCATGTGTTTTACTTGTCTCAAACAAACTGCTAACATAGTAACTTCAAGGAAAGAAAGAAAATTATTTACTTTGACAAGTTCTCCATATCTTATGCATGTTTTAAACCTCAAATACAGAAAATGGTCATTAAAAAAGGAGAACATAATAAATCCCTTAAAGAATGGGAAAGAGAAGTATGAGAAAGAGGAGTAAGGAAAAGAGAAGAGATTTCTGATTTAGAAGATGCAAGTGAAAAAAGTTCAACTGTGTCAACTTTTGATCAGAATGTAATGGAAACTGGGATGAGATATGGCTCAGGTAATGGCACTTTCATTGTTACACAATTAAATGCTAATGAAGATGCATTATCAAGCAAACATGAGGAAGAAACAAAACCTGTCTTGGAGTCTGAGGCAGGAGAAATTGTGGGGTCTGAGGCAGAAGAAACAAAAGAAGAGTGTAGTGAATGTCTTGGAACTACACTGATTGCTAGTAGCAGACTGAATCTTAAGGAAGCAGTACATAAGGAAGCAGTACAAGATATAAGAAATGAATTCTAATGTCTGTTTGAATGTAGAAAATAATTCCCATCAGTTATCTACGTGGGCAAGAAGCTAACTCATCATTCTGGAAGCACCAAATTAAGGGGTAGGATCTCTGGTCTTAATGTGTTTACAAGCTATATTCAATGCAAAATTATGGATGAACTTTCTCTTTTTGTTGCGTGTGAATTAATCAATAAATCCAACATTTCTATGGTATTTGATTTTTTTCATTTTACTTTTTTGAAATATTAGAAATTACTCTACAGAAAGTGTTAATAAAATAACGTGGAGGCATGGATGAGGGAGGAGAGGGAGGAAGAAAAATCGTGGCAGTAGGCATGGCAGAGAAGGAGAGTATGGTCTAGCAAAAATATTGTATCAGGGACCAATAAGGGCCCCGTGCATTTTGTAAGGGACCAATATGGCCCCTATGGGCAGACGTCCAAGCCACGTCAGCACACTAACGTGCCACATGGGCACCGTTGGTTGAGCTGTGACGGTGGAGTTGACAGAAGGATGAACGTGGCCCCTTTTTTGTTATTTAAGGGACCAATTTGTCCCTTTTTTATTGCCAGAGACTGAAAAGACTTTCGTGGATATTGTCAGGGACTAAAAATGATGTTTACTCTAATAAAATTAAGGCTCATTCTTTAAGGATTGACTGCGCAATACGGGTAATTTTAGCATCGTTCCAATTAGTTTGTATAAAAAAAAGGGTTATTACCAATTTAAAATTATTACAGCTAGCATTCTTAATTTCACTGGCATCACTAAACTCGAGTTTTAGTGTCCGATACCGATTTCAGAAATGAATTATATTTTTAGTTAATGATGACATTCAAAATTTGTTCACGTGGAGATCTTACCTAAATTGTGGATTATGAAAATTAATATTTGTGCATAAAAATAGTATTTGAATGCAAATTCCATTCATAAAAAATAACATTTAAATTTCAGCTTCATTCATAAAAAATAACAAATACAAAAAGATAACAAAATTAAAAAAGAATTAAACATAAAAAGAGTTAAAATATAAAAATCAATTCCGAAATATTACCGAAATAAATAAAGATTTTATCTAAAAGAAAACTGCTAAAAGATGTAATGATTAATTTCATAAAATTTTATTCCAAACTTTGCAGATAATATTTTGCAGAAAAGCGTCTATAATAACAAAATGCTGAAATGAAGAACAATGTAGCAAGCCTAGCCAAAATGTGGAGTATGCCTACAATGACAACTAAGGGATAGAGTAAGTGTGCCTACATGTAAATTTCATATCTTATTTTTTAAATTCATCCGTGGGTAATAAAATTTTAGACATTTGGTGAATTTTGGGGATCCAATAGTTGACCCGCTATTACCACATTAAGATTAATATCTTGTAGGAATCTTTTATTTATTTCTTCGTTGATTGTTTGCCTTTATTGGATTTTATGTAATATGAGCCCTTAAGTTGGGCCCATAATAGGGACAATATATCTACATGAGGAGACAATATTCAAGACTCCGGGCCTTGTGGTCCTTGTAGAGAGAATAGGAAGGAGAAAGGAGAGAGAAGAGATAAGAGGAGAGAGAGAGAGAGGGAGAAGAAAAAGGGGAGGGAAACCATAGAATTAAATTCCCTACATGAGATACAACATAACTTTTTTTGTTCTATATGTTGTTGTTTGGTAATTGAATAATAATACTTGTGTATTGTTTGATATGCATAGCACACAAGCACTGAACAAATTAATTAATTTTTTACTATAATACTTTTTATGATGTAAATTGTTTATTTTGTATTAATATGCATAGCACACAAGTGTGAAGACTTTCGGAAAAGCAAATAGTTTTACAATTAAGATTGAATTATATTGAAACAAAAATATATGTATGTAAGATTTTCGTTGTTTCAGAATTGGGGAAGGTAATAGTGTGAGTTGTTATTTAAGTGAAGGCAGTGTGCTTTACAATTGTTGTGCTACTGTAAGAGACCGAGAAAATAGGATGTTGCAATGGATTAAGATAGTTGTTGGGTGAAAAGGATAATTATAGTTTTTTATGTTTTGTGTAGCTGGACAAAAAGTTATCCCATGGTTTCGGAAGGGCAAATAACTTTGACTTGGTCGATACTTCATCATTAATTTTGTCCTATCCATAATTATTTTTAACATCAAACCTCAGACAAATAGTTTTATCACGTTATGTGTTTTATTTATTAAGCAAATTAAATGCACCATTGTAATCAACATAGATTCAAAATTAACCCAACTCATTGACTTCACAATTTTTAACTCATTGATTATGTGCTCTTTACCTCTCATTTGTTCTCCACTACTAAGTTTATAGTCCCTTTCTATTTTTTCGTCCCCTCAAATTATCGTGTCATTAAAAAAATAAAAATAAGAAATATTTAATTAGAGGTGTGCAACAAATTTAAAATAATTGAATCGAAATATGAATCGAATCAATTTAAAAATTATACTTATTTTTTTCTTTAATTAATAATATTTTTATTATTTCTAAATTTTCATTTCATTGATTGTCTTAAAATCAATTTAAATTTTAGCTATAATTTGGTGATCGTAATAATGTTTATATAGTTAAGATTAAACTTTTGATAACCTTGTTGGGGTGATGTCGGAGAAGTTGTGATGGAGGCATTGCGAGGAAAAGATTTAACATTCAATCAGATATAGGTTTTCGAAGATGGAGGATTTAGATGATAAATATATGATTGTGAAGTGTGAAGGCTTTTGGAAAGGCAAAGAAGTTTACAATTTAGATTCAATTATGTTGAACCAAAAATATGTGTATGTAAGATTTTTGTTGTTTCAGAATTGGGGAAGGTAACGGTGTGACTTGTTGTTTGAGTGAAGGCGATGTGCTTTACAATTGTCAAGCCACGGCAAGAGCCCGAGAAAATAGGATGTTGCAATGGATTAAGATAGTTGTTTGGGTGGACAGGATAATTATAGTTTTTTATGTTTTGTGTAGCTGGACAAAAAGTTATCCCATGGTTTCGGAAGGGCAAATAACTTTGACTTGGTCGATACTTCATCATTAATTTTGTCCTATCCATAATTATTTTTAACATCAAACCTCAGACAAATAGTTTTATCACGTTGTGTGATTTATTTTTTAAGCAAATTAAATGCACCATTGTAATCAACATAGATTCAAAATTAACCCAACTCATTGACTTCTCAATTTTTAACTCATTGATTATGTGCTCTTTACCTCTCATTTGTTCTCCACTACTAAGTTTATAGTCACTTTCTATTTTTTTCGTCCCCTCAAATTATCATGTCATTAAAAAAATAAAAATAAGAAATATTTAATTAGAGGTGTGCAACAAATTTAAAATAATTGAATCGAAATATGAACCGAATCAATTTAAAAATTATACTTATTTTTTTCTTTAATTAATAATATTTTTATTATTTCTAAATTTTCATTTCATTGGTTGTCTTAAAATTAATTTAAAATTTAGCTATAATTTGGTGATCGTAATAATGTTTATATAGTTAAGATTAAACTTTTGATAACCTTGTTGGGGTGATGTCGGAGAAGTTGTGATGGAGGCATTGCGAGGAAAAGATTTAACATTCAATCAGATATAGGTTTTCGAAGATGGAGGATTTAGATGATAAATATATGATTGTGAAGTGTGAAGGCTTTTGGAAAGGCAAAGAAGTTTACAATTTAGATTCAATTATGTTGAACCAAAAATATGTGTATGTAAGATTTTTGTTGTTTCAGAATTGGGGAAGGTAACATTTTGACTTGTTGTTTGAGTGAAGGCGATGTGCTTTACAATTGTCAAGCCACGGCAAGAGCCCGAGAAAATAGGATGTCGTAATGGATTGAGATAGTTGTTGGGTGGACAGAGTAATTATGGTTTTGTATGTTTTGTGTAGCTGGACAAAAAGTTATCCTTTGATTTCGGAAGGGCAAATAACTTTGATTTTGCTGGTACTTCATCATTAATTTTGTCCTATTCCCAATTATCTTTAACATCAAACGTTAGACAAAGAGTTTTATCATGTCGTGTGCTTTGTTTTTTAAGCAAATTAAAAGGTCCATTGTAATCAATGTAGATTCAAAATTAATCCAACTGATTGACTTCTCAATTTTTAACTCATTGGTCATGTGCTCTTTACCTCTCATTTGTTCTCCACTACTAAGTTTATAGTCCCTTTCTATTTTTTTCGTCCCCTCAAATTATCGTGTCAATTAAAAAATAAAAATAATAAATATTTTATTAGAGGTGTGCAACAAATTTAAAATAATTGAATCGAATTATGAACCGAATCAATTTAAAAATTGTACATATTTTTTTTCTTTAAGTAATAATATTTTTAATATTTCTAAATTTTCATTTCATTGATTGTCTTAAAATTTATTTTAAATTTAGCTATAATTTGGTGATCGAAATAATGTTTATATAGTTATGGTTAAACTTTTGATAACAGGGTGTTGGAGTGATTCGGAGAAGTTCTGATTGAGGCATTGCGAGGAAAGGATTTAACATGCAATCAGATCTAGGTTTTCTAAGACGGAGGGTTTTGATGATAAATATATGATTGTGAAGTCTGAAGGCTTTTGGAAAGGCAAAGAAGTTTACAATTTAAATTCAATTATGTTGAACCAAAAATATGTGTATGTAAGATTTTTGTTGTTTCAGAATTGGGGAATGTAACGTTTTGACTTGTTGTTTGAGTGAAGGCGATGTGCTTTACAATTGTCATGCCACGGCAAGAGACCGAGAAAATAGGACGTCGTAATGGATTGAGATAGTTGTTGGGTGGACAGGGTAATTATGGTTTTGTATGTTTTGTGTAGCTGGACAAAAAATTATCCCATGATTTCGGAAGGGCAAATAACTTTGATTTTGTCGGTACTTCATCATTAATTTTGTCCTATTCCCAATTATTTTTAACATCAAACGTTAGACAAAGAGTTTTATCATGTCGTGTGCTTTGTTTTTTAAGCAAATTAAAAGGTCCATTGTAATCAATGTAGATTCAAAATTAATCCAACTCATTGACTTCTCAATTTTTAACTAATTGGTCATGTGCTCTTTACCTCTCATTTGTTCTCCACTACTAAGTTTATAGTCCCTTTCTATTTTTTCGTCCCCTCAAATTATCGTGTCAATTAAAAAATAAAAATAATAAATATTTTATTAGAGGTGTGCAACAAATTTAAAATAATTGAATCGAATTATGAACCGAATCAATTAAAAATTGTACATATTTTTTTTCTTTAAGTAATAATTTTTTTATTATTTCTAAATTTTCCTTTCATTGATTGTCTTAAAATTTATTTTAAATTTAGCTATAATTTGGTGATCGAAATAATGTTTATATAGTTATGATTAAACTTTTGATAACCGGGTGTTGGGGTGATTCGGAGAAGTTGTGATTGAGGCATTGCGAGGAAAGGATTTAACATGCAATCAGATCTAGGTTTTCTAAGACGGAGGGTTTTGATGATAAATATATGATTGTGAAGCCTGAAGGCTTTTGGAAAGGCAAAGAGGTTTACAATTAAGATTCAATTATGTTGAACCAAAAATATATGTATGTAAGATTCTTGTTGTTTTAGAATTGTGGAAGTTAACAGTGTGAGTTGTTGTTTGAGTGAAGGCGGCGTACTTTACAATTGTTGTGCCTCGGCAAGAACCCGAGAAAATGGGATGTTGCAATGGATTGAGATAGTTGTTGAGTGGACAAGATACTTATGGTTTTGTATGTTTTGTGTAGCTGAACAAAAAATTGTCCCGCGGTTTCGGAAGTACAAATATTTTACCGACACAAATAGTTGTCCCACGATTTTGGAAGGGCAAATGTTTTTAATTTTGTCAGTACTTCATCGTTAATTTTGTCGATATTTCATAGTTAATTTTATCCTATCCATGATTGTTTTTAACATCAACAAAGAGTTTTGTTAAGTCGAGTGCTTTGTTTTTAAGCGAATGAAATGAATCATAATGATCACCGTGGATTCAAAATGAACCCAATTCATTAACTTCTCAATTTTTTACAAATTGATTATGCTCTTTACATTTCATTTCTTCATTAGTTAGTTTTTAGTCCCCCCCCCCTCCCCGTTTTTTTTGGTGGCCTCGAATCACCGTATCAATTAAAAAATAAAAAATGTTTAATTACCGGTGTGCTACAAATCTAAAATAATTGAGTCGAATTATAAACTGTATCAATTTAAAAATTGAATTTATTTCTTTCTTTAATTTAATCATTGATTTCAAATTAATCCAAGAACCGTGTAATAAACCTAAAATGGTCATATTTTTATTTTTTCATTTCATTGATTGTCTTAAAATCTTTTTAGAATTTAGCTATAACTTGGTGACCGTAATAATGTTTGGGTTTTATAAGAGTTATATTGTAAGAAAAAAGATTGTGTAATATTATAGAGATTCATTTTACGTGTCATAGTTTTTTTATTTTTTATATTTGTTTAAAATGCGGATCCCAAAAAATGTGAGTGTGGGAAATTTTTTATGGTCACGTTAAATGATAAATGTAAATTATATAGTTAGGATTAAAGTTTTGTTAGCCACATAATAACTGCAATTAATCATTACTATAGGAAAATAATAATATTAAAAGCATTGTTGGAGCATTTCATGTTTTGAGATAGTTGTTGGGTGGACAGGATAATTATAGTTTTTTATGTTTTGTGTAGCTGGACAAAAAGTTGTCCCATGGTTTCGGAAGGGCAAATAACTTTGACTTTATCGGTACTTCATCATTAATTTTGTCCTATCCATAATTATTTTTAGGGAAAATATTTTCTCATGTTGCATGAGAATTCAACTCTTATGTTAGTGACCCTTCATTTGCGTGCAAGACTTTTTTTTTTCTTTTTTTAATAAATATGAGACCCACCACTAGTTGAGTCACAACATGAGAATTGAATTCTCATGCAACATGAGAAAATCAAATCTCTTATTTTTAACATCAAACGTAGACAAATAGTTTTATCACGTTGTGTGTTTTATTTTTAAGCAAATTAAATGCACCATTGTGATCAACATAGATTCAAAATTAACCCAACTCATTGACTTCTCAATTTTTAACTCATTGATTATGTGCTCTTTACCTCTCATTTGTTCTCCATTGCTAAGTTTATAGTCCCTTCCTATTTTTTTCGTCCCCACAAATTATCGTGACATTAAAAAAATAAAAATAAGAAATATTTAATTTGAGGTGTGCAACAAATTTAAAATAATTGAATCGAATTATGAACCGAATCAATTTAAAAAATATATTTATTTTTTCTTTAATTAATAATATTTTTATTATTTATAAATTTTCATTTCATTGATTGTCTTAAAATCAATTTAAAATTTAGCTATAATTTGGTGATCGTAATAATGTTTATATAGTTAAGATTAAACTTTTGATAACCTTGTTGGGGTGATGTCGGAGAAGTTGTGATGGAGGCATTGCGAGGAAAAGATTTAACATTCAATCAGATCTAGGTTTTCAAAGATGCAGGATTTAGATGATAAATATATGAATCTGAAGTGTGAAGGCTTTTAGAAAGGCAAATAAGTTTACAATTTAGATTCAATTATGTTGAACAAAAAATATGTGTATGTAAGATTTTTGTTGTTTCAGAATTGGGGAAGGTAACAGTGTGAGTTGTTGTTTGAGTGAAGACGATGTGCTTTACAATTGTCATGCCACGGCAAGAGCCCGAGAAAATGGGATGTTGTAATGGATTGAGATAGTTGTTGGGTTGACAGAGTAATTATGGTTCTGTATGTTTTGTGTAGCTGGACAAAAAGTTATCCCATGATTTCGGAAGGGAAAATAACTTTGATTTTGTCGGTACTTCATCATTAATTTTGTCCTATTCCCAATTATTTTTAACACCAAACGTTAGACAAAGAGTTTTATCATATCGTGTGCTTTGTTTTTTAAACAAATTAAAAGGTCCATTGTAATCAATGTAGATTCAAAATTAATCAAACTCATTGACTTCTCAATTTTTAACTCGTTAATCATGTGCTCTTTACCTCTCATTTGTTCTCCACTACTAAGTTTATAGTCCCTTTCTATTTTTTTCGTCCCCTCAAATTATCTTGTCAATTAAAAAATAAATTATAAATATTTTATTAGAGGTGTGCAACAAATTTAAAATAATTGAATCGAATTATGCAACGAATCAATTTAAAAATTGTACACATTTTTTTCTTTAAGTAATAATATTTGTATTATTTCTCTTAAAATTTATTTTAAATTTAGCTATAATTTGGTGATCGAAATAATGTTTATATAGTTATGATTAAACTTTTGATAACCGGGTGTTGGGGTGATTCGAAAAGTTGTGATTGAGGCATTGCGAGGAAAGGATTTAACATGCGATCAGATCTAGGTTTTTTAAGACGGAGGGTTTCGATGATAAATATATGATTGTGAAGCCTGAAGGCTTTTGGAAAGGCAAAGAGGTTTACAATTATGATTCAATTATGTTGAACCAAAAATATGTGTATGTAAGATTTTTGTTGTTTCAGAATTGGGGAAGGTAATAGTGTGAGTTGTTGTTTGAGTGAAGGCGGTGTGCTTTACAATTGTTGTACCAGGACAAGAACCCAAGAAAATGGGACGTTGTAATGGATTGAGATAGTTGTTGGGTGGACAGGGTAATTATGGTTTTGTATTTTTTGTGTAGCTCGACAAAAATTTATCCCACGGTTTCGGAAAGGCAAATAACTTTGATTTTGTCGCTACTTCATCATTAATTTTGTCCTATCCACAATTATTTTTAACATCAAACGCCAGACAAAGAGTTTTATCATGTCGTGTGCTTTGTTTTTAAGCAAATTAAATGTACCATTGTAATCAATGTAGATTCAAAATTAACCCTACTCATTGACTTCTCAATTTTTAACTCATTGATTATGTGCTCTTTACCTCTTGTTTGTTCTCCACTACTAAGTTTATAGTCCTTTTTTTTCGTCCCTTCAAATTATCATGGCAATTAAAAAATAAAAATAATACATTTAATTAGAGGTGTGCAACAAATTTAAAATAATTGAATTGAATTATGAACCGAATCAATTTAAAAATTGTACTTATTTTTTTCTTTAATTAATAATATTTGTATTATTTCCAAATTTTCATTTCATTGATTGTCTTTAATCTATTTAAAATTTAGCTATAATTTGGTGACCATAATAATGTTTATATAGTTATGATTGATTTTTTGATAAATGGGTGTTGGGGTGATGTCGAAGAAGTTGTGATGGAGGCATTGCGAGGAAATGATTTAACATGCAATCAGATCTAGGTTATCTAAGATGGAGGGTTTCGATGATAAATATATGATTGTGAAGCCTGAAGGCTTTTGGAAAGGCAAAGAGGTTTATGATTAAGATTCAATTATGTTGAACCAAAATTATGTGTATGTAAGATTCTTGTTGTTTCAGAATTGTGAAAGTTAACAGTGTGAGTTGTTGTTTGAGTGAAGGCGGCGTACTTTACAATTGTTGTGCCTCGGCAAGAACCCGAGAAAATGGGATGTTGCAATAGATTGAGATAGTTGTTGAGAGGACAAGATACTTATGGTTTTGTATGATTTGTGTAGCTGGACAAAAAATTGTCCTGCGGTTTCGGAAGGACAAATATTTTACCGACACAAATAGTTGTCCCATGATTTCAGAAGGGCAAATGTTTTTAAGTTTGTCGGTACTTCATTGTTAATTTTGTCGGTATTTCATAGTTAATTTTATCCTATCCATAATTGTTTTTAACATCAAGCATTAGACAAAGAGTTTTGTTAAGTCGAGTGCTTTGTTTTTAAGCAAATCATAATGATCACCGTGGATTCAAAATGAACCCAATTCATTAACTTCTCAATTTTTTACTAATTGATCATGCTCTTTACATTTCATTTCTTCATTAGTTAGTTTTTAGTCCCCCCTCCCGTTTTTTTTGGTGGCCTCGAATCACCGTATCAATTAAAAAATAAAAAATGTTTAATTACCGGTGTGCTACAAATCTAAAATAATTGAATCGAATTATAAATTGTATCAATTTAAAAATTGAACTTATTTCTTTCTTTAATTAAATCATTTATTTCAAATTGATCCAATAATAATCAATCATGTAATAAACCTAAAATGGTCATATTTTTATTTTTTCATTTCATTGATTGTCTTAAAATCTTTTTAGAATATAGCTATAACTTGGTGACCGTAACAATGTTTGGATTTTATAAGAGTTATATTATAGAAAAAATGATTATGTAATGTTATAGAGATTCATTTTACGTGCCATAATTTTTTTTTTTAAAAAAAAGCGGACCCCCCAAAATGTGAGCGTAGAAAATTTTTTGTGGTCATGTTAAATGACAAATGCAAATTATATAGTTATGATTAAACTTTTGTTAGTCACATAATAACTGCAATTAATCATTTCTATAGGAAAAAAATAATATTAAAAGCATTGTTGGAGCATTTCCATCAACCTCGAATGTGAGCTCACATGTTCATGGCGAGCTCAATCTTATCGATCTCTCCATATTTCTTAAGAAGATCCCGAACATTATCTCCATTCCATAAAAGATGCCGGGTATCAATAAACACTGTTTTAACTTGCAATTCAAATATGTTAAATATATAAATAAAATAATTTTAAAATATCAAAATCATTTATAACATTATCACATTAATAAGTATTACATTAAATAGCTTCTTTTTCTTTACATTCCATATCAATGTCTCATTAAATAAGTAAAAGAGAACTGATAAAGTGCACTATCATAAATAAAAATAGAATCATTATTGCAATATATATTTTTTTATTTGTCCCACAATAAATAAGTTATTAAAAATATCGAGATATAAATTATAAATCGAGAACAATGCAATGTACTCAAACAACACAATTTTTTTTTTTTTGATAACAAACAACACAATTTTTAAACAAATAAAAAATGAATCCAACTTGTTATAAAAAATAAAATAAAAAATGAATCTAACTGCTTATATCATGACAAGTTCACATGATTTACCGAACCCACTCTTAATTTCAACTACTTAAATCATTAAGTGTTTATAAATTTTAAAAATATTTAATTTTTTTTAATAATTATTGTCAAGAGTGGACGAAAATGAAAATTTCCTTTTGCTATCAACATGTTTTAGTTTTTTTTTTTTTTTTAATTAAATGAAAAGTGCAGGTACGATGGTTATTTGATAGGATTTTCAATAATAATAAATATAATTGAAGGAGATGCAGCGGAGGTTGACACATGAGTGTAAATTTCGAGTTGTTGCGTGTTGTGAATGGAGAGAGAATGGATGTGATTGGGGTTAAACAATAAATAACTAATAAATAATAAATAAATGATAAATGAGAAGGTAAACCTCTCTCTCTTATATATATAGATGCATGTGTGATGTGTGATGTGTGGTGTGATCCAAGCATGTAGATGTAGGCTACACCTACACCCCAGTCTACGCAGGCACACAATTGGTCCACGTTCCTCACGGGCCATGGAGGCGCGTGGACCCCGTGCCTTTTAAATCTGGATTCCCTCTTTTGATAGCCACCTCCCAATCTCAAAACACATTCTTTTTCTTTTTCTTTTTCTTTTTCTTCAAATTTCTTTGTCAAATAAAACGCTCTCTCTCTCTTTCTCAGTGCCAAACAAACAAAATTTTCTTTCTTTATAGGTTCTTACAGTTCCCGGAACCTTCTGCTATTCTCTTCTCTTCACTTCTCTTTACTTGAATTCCTTCCATTCATTCCCATGTGGTCATGTATATGATGATATAAACTACTTTTCTTCCCCTTTGCATATTTAAAGATAAATCTCAACCATCCATCCATTTTCGATACTCAAGAAGAGAGATATGAGATGAGGCCGAATCAACTGCCACCACCCACAGGCTCTGCATCTGCATCCAACAACCGGGACCGTCCCCAGCGCCGCCGCAAGGACAACCTGACCTTGCCGCTGCCTCAGCGGAACGCACCATTACCCATGCCGCTTCCCCTTCCGCCGTCGTCCGCCACCTCAACCTCCGGGCCCACTTACCAGATGATCCCTTTCTCGGAGCTCGATCGCATCAGCCGCGTCGGCAGCGGGACCGGCGGCACCGTCTACAAGGTGGTCCACCGACCCACCGCTCGCGTCTACGCCCTCAAGGTGATATACGGTCATCACGAGGATTCGGTGCGTCGGCAGATCCACCGCGAGATCCAGATCCTTCGCGACGTTGACGATCAGAACGTGGTTCGGTGCCATGAGATGTACGATCACAACGGCGAAATCCAGGTGCTTCTCGAGTTCATGGACGGTGGCTCGCTGGAAGGGAAACACATCCCGCACGAGCAACAGCTCGCAGATCTATCACGCCAGATTCTCAGGGGGCTGGCATACCTCCACCGCCGGCACATCGTTCACCGCGACATCAAGCCGTCGAACCTCCTGATCAACTCGAGGAAGCAGGTGAAGATCGCGGACTTCGGTGTTGGTCGGATTCTGAACCAGACGATGGATCCGTGCAATTCGTCGGTGGGTACGATCGCGTACATGAGCCCGGAGAGGATAAACACTGACATCAATGATGGGCAATACGACGCATACGCTGGAGATATATGGAGCCTTGGGGTTAGCATCTTGGAGTTTTACATGGGTAGGTTTCCCTTCGCCGTTGGCAGGCAAGGTGATTGGGCGAGCTTGATGTGTGCCATTTGTATGTCTCAGCCACCGGAAGCCCCTCCGACGGCCTCGCCTGAGTTTAGGGATTTCGTTTCTCGGTGTTTGCAGAGAGATCCCTCTCGTAGGTGGAGCGCTTTAAAGTTGCTGAATCACCCTTTTATAGCTCAGGGGATTCCTCACCATAACCAGGTTCCTCACAACCTTCATCAACTACTACCTCCTCCCCCCAGGCCACTCTCTTCATAGTCCCTCTCTCTCTCTCTCTCTCTCTCTTTCTTCTTCCTGTTCTTCTTGTTGCTGTTGTTGTTGTTGTTGTTGTAATTCTTCATTATTGATAAAAACAAAAATCGGTGGTGGGAAGGGAAATGCAAAATCAAACCAATCTTGTCTCATCTTTCCCTTTTTGGTTAATCCTAATCCTACTGTGTTGTACTTGTGTTGCGGATTTCATATTTGAATCTTTGAGCCTTTGGATTTTGGATATGATGATGATTTGCTCTCATCTTACCATAACATGAATCTGGCATCGCACCTGTCTTTTTAGCCTTATCTTTATGTACGGAAATGTAATCCTTTAGCCAATATCCCTAATTGCTTCCGCTTCAATTTATGTGCTTTTTTCCCCTCTATTTTGTTTTGTTATCTTTTTTTAGCCCAATGAGCGTGTTATGTGACACCAGAGTACTGTTGGAAGATTTTGCTGAAGAAGAACCTGGAGGTGAGGTGGAGAATGGAGAATGGAGATAGTGTCTCTTCTTCGTTATCGCTAGCTAGCACAGAAGAAAGAAGAGTTTTTTTTTTTTTTTTTTTTTTTTTTTTTTGCATTTGGTTGGGATTGTTAGTAATAGTAGTCATCGATGGTTGCGGAGCTAGGTGAGGCTCCTCTCTTTTAATTTAATAGGTAGAGTCAGGAATATTTTTGGGGTCCCATTTTGGTTCACCTTGCTTCGTTTTCCTTTGAAGGATGGATGTTGTTGTTGTACACATTTGCAATTTTTTAGAACATCATCGCTCTATTTAATGTTTTTCTTTGTCTCATACATCATAATCGAACGACTTTCTTTCTATGAAAATTGATTCTAATTCCTATTAAGCATCATTAGTGGTACGATACCGTGGTGGAAAGATGGAATTTACCGTTGTACATTTATCCTCATTACTACTTTTCTTTTTGCTTGGAATGAAAGAAGGAACAAAATTTCATTCCCCGTTATGAAGTTCGAACACCGATTATTCGCTTGATTGTTGCCATTTACCGGAAAGGTAATATCATCTTTTTAAGTACTTGGACGGAGTTATTTGAATTCATATATCGTGGTTATGCCTATTTTTCTTACTATCTAATCTTCTTATTACCTATTTTTCTTACTTGGATGGAGTTATTTGTAATTTATGAGATCATAATTATTAATTAATTATTAATTTATAATAAATTATAACCGTTAGATTGATGAAAATCAACGGTTAAGATTTGGTAGTAAGAAGTAATAAAAAAAAAATAGATAGTAAGTATAAGAAAAGCTCCAATTGGTGTAGTAATTTTTATATACGCTGCAAACTTCTTAAGAAGATAAAGGCTCTGCAAATTTGATTATTTCGGAGCTGGTTGTGCACTTCATTCTTCCCTCGTTCGGTATGGTTTCATCGCATTCGATTATGGCTATTTTTCAAGATCCTGCAATTGCTCGAAACGGAGCTGCCATTTGCGGGTAGCTACCAATAGGTAGGTCTTAGGTGGGTGGGTAAAAAGTGGGAAAGAGGCTTGAGATGCCATCATTTGTAGATTAAAAGTTGAAAATCTAAAGGGGAGAGACATATATCTCCACTACGAGCCAATCATCTTGAGATCATACCACATACTGATTTTTTTTTTTCTCGTCTATTGCTAGAATCTCGAATTGCAAAATGACATGGGAAACGAAGCCTCAGCTTCGTGTATCTTGTCATGATCAAAACCTCTTTTAACCTTGTTTAGAATTTCACCTACCAAAACTCCAAAAGTAAGAGAACGTAGACTGCCCGTTTGGATAGGTTATTTTTATTAAGTTATTCTTTTTTTCAATTTTTTTCCCCATATTGTTATGTTTTCGGAAGTCACTTTAAAAAAAAAAGAGTAAAAGAAAATCAAAATACTGATTTTGTTGTCAATTCTTAGTTTCTATTGAAAAAAAAAAATTGTTTTATTACTTAGGAGTTAGGAGTACTTTCCTGATTTTGTGTCCAATCCGAATGTAAAATAAGGAAATATCTTCGGTACTAGAGTAGTACTGAAGACTCGGTATATCATTTATTCAATTTAAAAAATATAATATATTTTCTTTACTATTTTATTCTTCCTTGTATGGTTATTTTCTTCAAAATCATCACAATTTTTTACTTTTAGTAAAGGAGTACATACTACATTAGCATCAAAGATGTGCTCGTAAAATAGTTAATTAGTTAATTCTTTTGAAAAAATCCTTCTAAATAGATAAAGCATAAAAAGTTTTTTTTTTCTTTCGGAAATCTACTAAAATCTTTAATGGCGAGGTTGGCTAATTGGAAAACTGAAAGTCAAATTCAGGAAAAAAAGTTAAAATAAAAAATGTTAAAAAGTATTTGATTGCATTGAACAGTAGTTCGATTTGGAACTAACTAGAATCTAAATTGAAATAATTAATATAGGTCAGAGAGTTGAATATTAGGAACAACACCGTTTGCAAAGGCAGATTTTCGTTGAGAGAAAGGAATAGATGGTTGATGTGGTAGTGCAAGCTCAAAGTGGGCAAAAAGTGTAAGACAGTTGACTATGAGAATTAATGATACATGCAACTACAGAACAGCAGGTGCGTTCGTTCACCATTTCACCAACAACATAAATGTCAAAATGTGCTTGTGAAAATATAAAACAAGGGTTTTATGTTTATTATGTTGTAGGAAAAGTGATTGTGTAATGTTATAGAGATTCGATTTGCGTGCCATATTTTTTTTCTTTTCTTTTTTGTTTTAAAATGTGTGGGCCCCACAAAATGTTGTGTGTGTAGGAAAGTTTGTTGTGTTATGTTAAAGGAGGAAATGAAAACCCTAAAAACAATTAGTCATTGGTATAATATTAGGCCAGATTTTGCTGCTTAATTAGTGTAAGCCTCAAAGAAACTTCGAAAGGTAAATTCTAATAAGTTGTGCTCCACTGCGTCTTGTTTGGGCTAAAAGTCTCTACAGTGAAGTCCAAAGTCACCGAGCACGTGCGAACAATGTTACCTTTGGGAGAATTTTAATTTCTTGCACTACTAATTAAATAAATACTTATCATGCATGAATGATGAATCTTCGTTGTTAGTAGCTAGCTAGTTGCTGGCTTTAGAAAAAAGAGGGATTGGATGCATATACTGTCTAACCCTTTTCCGGATACTATATTTTTCGTACAGAGGCTTTGGATAGGCTTGTTGGCCTTCTTCTGCATTCTGATTTTAGTTGACTATTCTTTTTGTCCGTTCATACTGTGTTTTGAAGTGCATAGCATCTAAGAAATTTCTAAAACAGTAGTAAATACCATTTAGGATTCCCTCAATGACAAGGTCGAATTGAGTCCACACAAAACTCCATTAAAGCATTGGATTCCTAATTCAGTAAGTCACCTATCTAATAACTGTAGATTTAGTCTAATAGAAATATTATACAAGCCAACTATATAATTTCTGTTAATATGTAAATGATTGTGTTCTCATCTAAAGAATTCTACAACATTTTGAAGTAACCAATTAATAGATAAATATACTATTAGATTGATGTAAAATATTGATCTAAGTATTTTTTTTGGTTTATATATATATTTTTAGTTTGAGTTGTCATGAAGTAAAACATCATTGACATAAAAGAATATATTTATTAATATATACGATATTGTCTTGAAAATAATATTCCAAGATTAGAAATATTACCATGAAATATTATATTTAGGAAGTAATGAATGGGTGATAAAATAAATGCAAATACAACAATTCAAGGAAATAGCTTGGGAAGAGTTAGGAGGATTGTAGGAGTTGGGATAATGACATAAATTAACTATTAATGGGTTAGTGTTGTGGGTATGTACTTTGCAATGTGGTTTATACTTTATATTAGCTAACTACTAAAATGTCATATCAATTATGTTGAATGACATGTTGGCCACATTAATTTTTAAGGGCTAGTTGCTTTTGAGATGCTATGTCCTATCATCTTAAGATTCCCTCAGGCACGAAGCTAATGATTTGTCTCTCTAGGCCAAACCCTTTATATGCACCTTCCACCACTATTTTGATTTTTCATTGTCATTCACAACTTGATTTGTAGAGTCCTTATAAATGTACAGACAGAAGATAGGTTTTAATACAACCAAAAGCAACAAACATAAAAAATGGGCAAACCAACACCTAAAAAAAATGAGAAACAGTACCCTGTCTAAACACTAAGCTTACATAAATTGAGTACGTAATGTTAAGAAATAGTTATATTTATTTTTTGAAGTTAATGCTTAGGGTTCGCTTCAGTTAAACTTAATACAACGTCATTTTTGGGCAGAAATAATGATATTTTTGTAATTTTAATTTATTTCAGGATTACTGGATTACAATAGTATTTATATTTATAATTTTTTAAGATTTTAATAACAAAATAACGTCGTTTTGAAAATAAATGCAGATAACTTATATGCAGTAACTGCAGAAACTTTTTTCCCTAATACTTATTACATGATTTTCTTCTGGAGAATTATCTCTTATATATTGATTTTGTATCTTGTTAATGCTTTATGGTAGAGTTCTCGGTTATTTCTCTGTCAGCTGTTTGACAAATTGATTATTCCTTTGTCAATTTGAATCAATTAAATAAATAAAAAAAAAACTTATTCACTAAACAGTATGCAATACATTAATGACATGTGCCACTTTTTCATTTAAACTATCTTGCTGAAAATCTGTAACGGGATGATACAAAGAAAAAAAAAAATCTACAATTGGAGGGATCGTTAGGCTGTTAGGATAATGTTAACAACCTTGCAATATAGTTAGAGGAATTGTCATATGTTTAGTGACGTTGTAACAGTTTCAATGTAGTTGCAACAGCAATCAATTAGTTTATCATAGTTACTGATATAATGGAAGTGTTAATAGATAATAAGTAAGATTCTTTACCAAAAAAAAAGAAAAAAAAAAGATAATAAGTAAGATTCATTTTATCTGAATAAAGTGATCTCTTTTCTCTCAATGGGTTTTCCTTACATACTTTGTGCTTCTGTACCTAACAAAATCACACCATAAGGTGTTGTTTATTCATTCGAATGGATTGGGGGAAATAAAATAGAGTTGTTAAAAGAGAAGTGAGCTCATGACAAGGATTGACATGATGGAAATATATTCATGGAATAAGTTGCATTACGCTTTAATTAATAAATTTTATTGGCGAAAATCTTAACCGTTGATTGGCGGAAATCAACGGTTAAGATATTGGTTCTAAGAGGTTGTAAAGGAAATTAGTTTGTAAGTATAACCTCTCCGTATAAATTATAAATAAATAGAATCAAAGTTAAAGCGCTATTTTTTTTTTAATAAATTCAAAGGTATCTTCCAACCGTAACCGAAGACTAATCCCCATCGAGAACCGTCGGACCTTTTCGGAGGCGACTCTCCCAAATCCTTTCTTTTCCATTCTCAGGGCTCGAACTCGAGACCTCTGATTAAGGGGCCCATGCTCCTTACAAACTGTGCCAAAGGAGTTTGGTAAAACGCCGTTTCTTTCACATTGCTTATTTCTAAAGAAAAATTAATTACAAACTCATTCATCATCGTATGGTTTGGATTAATTGCATATACATAGCAATTAGCTCCTTTTCATTCTGGATGCCTTTTCTCCTGGCAATGAAAAAATAGTTTTGAGAGAGTTGTTCTCTATATGAATCCGATGAAGAGTGAAAAAATCAATTATATATAACCGGTTTGATCAATGCATGGGTCCTTCAAACCGTAAGTCTAAGTGCTTCATAAATCTTAATTTAAAAAATACATATTTATAATATTTCTCTAGTCACTAGTGAGCTCAAAACGACATCAATTTGAGGTACAAGATTAAAAAAATTATAATGATAAAGACTAATATAATCCTGCAATATATTATAATTATAAAAATACTTTAATTTTTGCCCCAAAATGACGTCATTTTGGGCTCACCGAAATAGTTTATCTTCATTAACCGGAAAAATCCTTTACCCTTATAATAACTCAATATATATACTTTTGCCAAAGAAAACAACGTGTGCATGGATATTTAACTAATTAACCACTAAATAAGTAACAAATGATTCAATTTATGAAACTAACTTCAGATTGATGGCTAGTAAATAGTAATGCCAAACTGGAATCATTACAATTATATATATGCTGGTTTTACCTTTATTTAAATTTCTTTATAGCGTGGAAGGAGGACAATTTTACTATACCAAATATACAACAAATTAAAAGCAACAATACATTTTTGTTTACATGTATATAAAGAAAATGAAAGTCCATAATTGAATGAAATTTTTACAATAGATTGTTCTGAAATGAAAGAGCATCAAACTAGTTACTTATACATGGCTGGCTGACATGCGTATTAATTGTGGTGAAGCCTCGCCTTTGCCCTTTCTAATTTGTTGAATTAAGCTTAAGCGGGCATAGTATAATAATATGAAATAAGCATATAATATAATATCATACAATGGAAATGGATTATTCAATTTGGAACACCTGTCGCAAGCTTTGCCCTTAGATCCTTTCGTAATATTTTGCCCGATGGTGACTTGGGAATGGCATCAATGAAGAATACTCGGCTTATTCTTTTATAAAACACCACCTGCGGGTGATCATCATGCACACAAGACACGTTAATGATTAGATTCGATCCATGCTACCTTTGAACAAAAACTAGGTGGGGTGCACGTTAATTCAAAGGAAGTAGCTCATCTCCGTGGAATTTTTTTGGTTTTATTTTTGTTTGAGTTGGTGAGAATATATATATATATTCTAAGGGTTTTATTAATCTCCTCTTACATCAGATAATTATCTTATGTTGTAGGGCAAAATGGGTGGGTCCCACCATTGCAAGAAATAAAAGAAAAAAGAAAAAAGGTGGGATGCGAAAATTGGAGTGAGAGAATTTGTCTTTATGTGAGAGGAAAATAATATTTCCCATGTTCTAATTCAATAAAAGTGTAACATCTCTATCTATGTAAAGGTAACAGGAAAAATCAATGTAATATTTGCAAAAAATAAAAAGTAAACAAGTAAAAAAAATGATAATAAAACAAAATTAATTACCTGTTTGGAGATGAACTGCTTAATTTCATCCTCAGTTGTGTCGATATGATCATTTGATCTCACCACAAAAGCAACTGGGACCTCGCCAGCAGCTTCATCCTTCATTCTGAAAATTCAAAATTTCTTATTAATTACAAAATGTGAGAAATTTCGTTCGGTGAAATGTATATAAAAAAATTGCACCAAAAACATAAATAAAACGTGGGGCACTTACGGGACCACAGCAACATCGGAGATATTAGGATGTGAAAGAAGAAGGGATTCGAGTTCAGCTGGAGCCACCTGGAACCCTTTGTATTTAATCAATTCCTTCAGCCTATCAACGATGAACAACTCATCATCATCGTCGATGTACCCAATGTCACCCGTATGCAACCAACCTTCTTTGTCTATTGTTCTTTCAGTAGCTTCCGGATCGTTTAGATAACCTGAAACGTTCAACAATTTAGTATGTGCCAAGCACTTGGTTTAAATTATTATTTTTAAGTCATTTTGTTATAAATATAAAGTTTTCTTGCTTTTTTAATATATTGAGTAGTAGTAAGCAATAACTAGAATTTCCTTTTCCTTCCTTTTTTCTTTTAATTTAATACTTTCACAATCCTATTGTCTACTAATTAGATGGACTTTATGCTTGGTAATTAATATAACTGGTTAACCTAAAACATGGGTGATTTTGTTCGTGGTTGGCATGCAATGCTATGACTCATTTATTGACTTTTCTTTCTATGTTTAAGCTTTGACAATTAGTACCATTATTTGACAAAATGCATGATTTGTTATTGGGTTGACGAGGCCTTACCTTAACATACCATCCACGAAGAAACTTCAACCTTAATCCAATGTTTAAAAATTATCTTTTTTTACTTTTTCAATAAACTTGTTTAATTATTTAAAAAATTTAAATATATTTTTTTTATTAAAAATACACACAAAACAAATGGGCCCATATCAATCCGTGCAACATTGACAACATACCAACGATAGTTGACATAAGCGTAAGAACAGATTGTGTCAACTAAGTTGATTGGCTGGGGTTACTTTCACCTTGAGATATAGTAGTTGCTCCTAATCTTAATATTATTATTTTTTCATTAAAAAAGAAAGAGGTGGAAAACGGGACAATGACCCTTTGAAAGTAACAAGACCCCAAAACTCAAAAGAAAGTTGCATTATTGCATACCTATCCTATTGTTTATAAGTTTGTGCATTACATAATAGATATAACAAAAATGTAATAGTTTCTCGTTCTAGTATGTTAATGAACCTTATGATAGTCTTTTTTTATTTCATCAAATGTAATAAATGAAGTTTGAGTGTGGAAAAGGCAAGTCGATGATGGATAAATCTTTGGTGCTACTGTTGTACCAAAGATTCAGTACATCCTACGAATAAAAATATTACATATCAGCTAAAGTTATCTTTTCTCTGCCACATTTTTTCTCTCTCCTCTGATGTGTAATGTTCTTATTAGTATGATGCACTGAATCTAGATGCAATAGTAGTACCAAAGATTTATTCTGTGCCAACTAATCCGCATATATATAAGCAATTAGGTTGTTGGATAGAGTAAGGCTTGTGGGGGTAGGGAAGTTAGAAATTACCTTTCATGATTTGGTCACCTCTGATACAAATTTCACCAGGTTGATTTCGGGGCAAAGAATTATCAGTTTCGGGATCCACAATCTTCATTTCTGCATTCCTGACGACGGTTCCACATGCACCCGGTTTTCCATCTATTGGCTCTTTAGCAAATGTTAAGCACATGGTCAACACTGGACCTGCCTCCGTCATCCCGTATCCCTGTATTTAATCATCAATCTATCACTACTTAATCCTTTAATATATACTACTACTTTTTAAAGAATTTCTTTTTTTAATTTAATTTAACAAATTCAACCATTTATACATGTGATAGACTGATAGATATACCATAATTGAAATGGTTACATCTTGAAAATACTAAGAAGGAACACTTTTTTGAAATTTTAAGACAAGTGTCAGCCGTTTCATTCTATATATTTGTGTGGTCAAATCTGGAGGATAAATGAGTCAACTCGGCCTAAATTGGGCTAAGCGTGATGTATTGTAGGCTAACATTTTATTAGCTTAAACCAATCTAACGCGAGTTATGATTTTTTATTTTATTTTAAAAAAGCAATATAATAAATTTATTTATTTTAAACAGATATAAGTTAGATCCGCTGAGCCCAAAACGATGTTGTTTTGGGTCGTAAATCAAAGATCTTTTATGATTCTAATATATTGTAGGGTTATATTAATCTTTATCATTATAATTTCTTAATCTAACAACCAAAAATGACTTTATTTTGAGTTTACTGAATATAATTTCATCTAAATGAGGACAATAAAGATTAAACTCATGATACCATATAAAAAAACTAAATTAAGCTAAAAATTTAAGGTGTTAGATAAAATTATATTAATGTTTTATACTTGGTTAACACAAGCTAATAAAGTGGAAAGAAGTAATTGGGAGAAGTATTTATTTTTTTTAAACGTTATATTTTTTCACTCTCATAAAGAGGGGAGACCCACACCTTTATTTTATTTTTTTGTCAACTCTCTATTTTCCTTTATCTATCTGTTTCTCTTTATTAAGATTATATAAAGAAAAAGAATACCTGTCCGAGTTTGGCCTTGGGGAATTTGGCCCTGACAGTGTGTTCCAGTTCTTTGCCAAGGGGAGCACCTCCACATTTCAACACCCTAATGGAGGAGAGGTCATAGTTATCAAGCTCCGTGGACTTGGCAATGGCCAAAACAATGGGTGGCACGAGCGGGGCAATTGACACTTTGTATTTTTGAACCAGACCCAGCAATCCATTAATATCGAACTTTGGCATTAACAAAATAGCAGCTTTGGCCCTCAAGCCGCAAAGCATAACAGAGTTAAGGGAATATATATGAAACAAGGGAAGCACACAGAGTATGACATCCTCGGTGTGGAAGTAAAGGTTGGGATTTTCCCCATCCACCTGTTGTGCTATGCTTGTAACCAAACCCTTGTGTGTCAGCATCACCCCTTTTGGCAACCCTGTTGTCCCAGATGAATAAGGCAATGCCACGACATCATCGGGGTTTATCTTTACCTCAGCCATTTGGTTCTCATCTGCATGAGCCAGCTCAGAGAAATGAAGATGCCCCTCTGGATGAGAGTCCACGAACATGAGCTTCACATCCAATAAATCCTTAACTTTCTCATAGTAACAAGCTTGAGTTATCAGCAACTTTGCATTCGAAGCTTTCGCTTGTTTAGCAATCTCAGCAGAGGTGAAGAAAGGGTTAGCAGCAGTGGTTATGGCACCGCGAAAAGAAGCACCCAGAAAAGAAAAAACAAATTCCGGACAATTGGGAAGCAGGACCATGATCACGTCACCTTGTTGGATGCCCAATTTGTTGAGACCCGACGCAACTCTTCGTGCGGTGAGGTCCACGTCGTAGTAGGTGTAGATTTTACCCGTTGGGGCATTTATCAAACAGGGTCGTGATCCGAACTCTGATAGATTCTCGAAGCAATATGAATGAAGGGGAAGGTGTTTGGGGATGTAGATATCGGGAAGCTTTGATTTGAACATAATAACGTCCTTTTTTTGTTGCTTCATTTCGTTCTCAATACCCATGAGATTATTGGCAAGGAAGAACAAGAAAGTAGGTGTGTGTATCTCAAGTATGAACCTCTTCCCTGAGAAAAAAAGAGGAGCATGATTGTATTTGTAATATAGGAATGGTTAAGGTGGTGGTGGTTGGTGAGGGGCAAAATGGAGATTTAAGGAAATATTAAAAGGAAATACATGAAGAACTAATAACACATGGTTGGAGAGGTGTGAATGTAAAGGGAGGGGTTGGTGAGAGTGGAATATGCTATTGGTTCGTGGTGTTGCTGCTTTCTCCAAGCCTAAGGCTTTTTAGTGTCAGTATTTACCTACCGCAAGAATAAGACCATTCCATTTGGCCACAGTAGCGTGGTTTGGTTTGGAGTACCTTTTTCCCACTCCACGTCCCTCTTCTCTTCTTCACCTACCACGCCATGACGATAGCAGCAATCATTCACTATATTGGTCAACAGGGCCTAAGCCCATGGACCAATTTCTTGGGCCTTTACTAAACATAACAAAAAATTAAATACAATAAATGAATCAAAATTAAACTCATATTGATTTTAATGAACTTAATAAAGATAAAAGGCTATGCTAACATCGTCCAAAAGAAGAACAGTTACATTCTTTTACTCGATTCTTTTATCGGCAAATGATTTCTGTTTCAGTGGTTTGAGAGATTTTTTTTTTTTTTACCACCGAAAACCATGGTATGAAACAAAAACATAATTCAGAAAAAAGCGAGGACGAAATCGGGAGGAGGAAATTGAACACAATGGTGTGCAATTACATTCAATGTCTGGTTCGCGAGAGTACTCGTTCACATACTACAACAATTGAATCTTGGAATGTTGTTCACGAAGAAACCAATGCCCCAAGCTTAGTTAGTGTGAGGGTGTGGCCAAAATTAACTTAAGAGAACAATGTCTCTTTTACTTGTTAAGTATTTTGTGCCAGTGATAGTGAAAGTTATATTTATCCTAGAGCAATCCAAATCGTCCACTCTTATTGGAATCCAATACTCTGTTAACCTGGAAAGTTAGCAACTTTTTATGTTACTAACTTTGGAGTTGGATTAAAAAAGCATCTAAAAGAAACAGTCATTTACACCCTCACAAAGTCAAAAGGTTTCAAAAATACAAATTTCATGCAATTTGTGCCTTGGTTAGTGCTGTGGAGCGGAATATAGACACTAGTTGATTTGCATAATTCTAAACAAAGGACAAGCACTATTGGTAGTTCTTATCTTTGGCCAAAAGAAAAGGGAGCGTGTGATAAAGAAGAATAAAAGAATAAAAGAATGTCAGATTGATATATATATATATATATATATATATATATATATATATATATATATATATAGGGTGAAATTTGTAAATAAAAAAGCCTAATCTGTATTGACTTGGACACTAATTGTGTAGAGTTGGATATTTGATGATACCATTATTCATTGTAGTTATAAGGATCTGTTGTAAATAGGAAGACATTGGATTCTTCTAGCTAGATTAGTTATTGTTGATATTCTGTTTTTTCTGATTTGTAGTTAGTTGTCCCGTAATCGAAGAACCGGGTATACTTTAATATAGGTTACTTTTTTTTTTTTTGGATACAAGGGTTGTTTTTATAAGAATGGTATGAAGCAAGGTCTTTGAGAAGTCTCCTTAATGTTACAAGACGATGAAGAGGGTGCTACGATGTTTATCGGTATAAGGGGTTCTTCAGTTGATCAGAGTAAACAATACCCTCTAATAGATAACACTTGTTAGTTTTTCTGTTATTAATTAATTAGTGTTTGTTATCAGTTAGTTTTTTTGTTAGAGTCACGTGACATCGATTCCTCTACTTGGTGTTCACTTGATTAGGTAAACTATAAATACCCTCCTAGCCTTGTAAATTAAGGACTATTCACTTTTCTCATTCTTCTCAGTTTGGTAATGTGCATTCATTATATTCTAGTTTGTAAGATGGTATCAGAGCTCCACATGAAGCTATGATATTCGCCAAATAATTCTCACACTTTCATGTTCTTGTTTTTCTTGAAACTCTTCTTTGATTTTTCATCTGAGTTTTCCTTTTAAGATTCACATTTGTATTCGAATTATGGATGCGAATGAAATGGTGAATCAGAGCTCCATTCCAGATCCAGATCCAAAAACTGTTCCACTTCGAGTCAAGAGCAATAACTCAAATCGAGGAATTGTTCTTGATATTTCAGATCCAGCAAGTTCCTACTATCTTCATCCGAGTGAGAATCCCTCACTTGTGTTAGTTTCTGCGTTGCTAAACCGTAAGAATTACCATGGTTGGGCCAGAGCTATGATGATGGCCTTAATCTCGAAGAATAAGTTCTCCTTCGTGGATGGAACAATACTTGTACCAGAGATTTCAAATCCAAGATTTGCTGCATGGGAGAGATGTAACACCATGGTTATTTCATGGTTACATCGATCAATCACAGAGTCTATCTCTCAATCAATTCTTTGGATGGATTGTGCCTTTGATATTTGGAACAATCTTAAGGAGCGCTTCTCACAGTGCGATGTTTTCAGAATATCAGATTTGCAGGATGACATCTACAAACAACAATAAGGTGATAATTCGGTCAGTGACTATTACACAAGATTGAAGATCTTATGGGATGAGCTTGAAGCTTTACAGCCTACACCTACATGTAGATGCATTCGACCTTGTTGTTCGGTCTCTTCACAAATGAACAATTCACTCATGTAAGGTCCCAGATTATGTTGATGGACCCACTGCCAAATGTTAATCGAGTGTTTTCACTAGTAACTCAACAAGAAAGACAGATCATGCAGCTTGAAGGTAACACTTCTAAAATTGAAACTCCCAAGGTCTTTTATAATTCTGTTGAACAGACCTTTAGTAGAGGTCGTGGAAATACACGTGGAAGAGGCCGTGGTTACTTTGGAGGACGAGGAAGCACAGGAGCAACCAGATTGTGTACTCACTGTGGCAAAACTGGCCGTACGACAGAAACTTGCTTTGAACTACATGGATACCCTCCAGGGTATAGACAAAGGAATCCTGTTCATAAAGCTAATGTAGCTACTGTGATTGATCAAAATCAAGAGAACGAGGCACCAACTTATGCTGACACTACTATGATAGGAAAGATAGATTCAGCAAAGATCAATGTCAAGCTATATTGGACATGATCCAACAACAAATGCAGCAACAAAATCCAACTAGTCACATGAGCAACATGGTGAGGACCAAAGCTTTCAATATGAATACTGAAGCAGCAAAATCTTCAGGTAAATTTTCAATTTCATGGATTTTAGACACTGGGGCAACTGATCACATCACTTGTTGCTATGAGAGCATGTACCATGTCAGAAAGATTGATCCAATTCCTATATCTTTACCCAATGGAAGCATTATACAATCTCAATATTCAGGCACATTTACTCTCGCAAATTCTCTAAAATTGAAAAATGTTCTATATGTGGAGGATTTCTTTGTCAATCTCATATCAGTAAACAAACTAATTCATGAAGCTAACTGCCATGTCTTGTTTCAACATCAAATGTGCATCATTCAGCAGACACCATCAATGAAGATGATTGGTTCCCGAGCAACATGAGAAAATAAAACCTTTATTTATAACCAAATCTTCCTTAGTGCTATGCAAATTTAGATGAATCTCCTCACCATATTCTTCTTCCAAATGATTTACCTAAACTGAAAAATGGATGCTACTTTGTTTATAGATTATGAACTTGATCATTAGAAAGGGACAACGGCAGTTTATCAAAAAGAAAGAAAGAAAGGGACAACGGCATTAACAGCCAAACTTGTTCTTCTGGATCTATGAAGGGCATAAGGAACAAAATTATTGTACTTCTAATTGGTAATTAAACAATTACTATCTAGTAACATCGTTATCTGGAGCCCTAACAAAGATTATGTTTAATATATTAGTGGCCAAATATGGTATTACAAATAACATATATTAATTTTGCAGTATAACAATTTCTTTCTAGCTAAGATCTCATGCAGTTTTGCAATCCAAAAACTGTATAGATCCATTTCCTTAACTACTCCCTTTCATTTTTAAGCGTGTTAAATAACACCATTTCATTGAATGAGGCAACTGCTGAAAGTGAACTGGCCTTTGAAGGCCGATGCATGTAAGGTGTAAAACAAAAATTTTACTGCGGAACATACATGCACTCATAGATTCATGCTTTAAGACAGCATGATGTTACCTTGTTTTGGCCTGATCAGTCAGGGAGATGAGATGTCAGGCTTGAAGGGTTCAAACCCTCTAATGGTGATCCACACCACCGTTCGTCTATGATGCAAGAACTCTTTCTTGAAAGCCACCAGATGAACACCACAATGAGGCTTGCTATGCGCACAAGTGGTGAGGGTGGAGGCTAGGTATCCTGTTTGGAAAGGTGTACTGAGCTACCCTACAGAATGGTGCATAGAGGAGGAGAGTTGGCTTGGTTTTCCAATGAAACCTAAGGTGAGGAACATGTCTATTTATGCGCACCCTTTGGAGAGGAGGAGGGAATTCATTCATTCAAAATGAAAAACAAACTTTCAAATTTCTTTGAAAGTTATGCATGAAACAGTGTGATAAGGTGGAGCTGTTGCAAAACAAACTTTGCCAACAACCTCCAATCTTATCCACATGAATTTAAATTCAAATTAATTTAAACTTAAATTCATAAACTATCATATAGTATATAGTTTTCATGCGCATAATTCAGCCCTATAAAGGGTCCAAATACATTGAGGATTCCCTCAACCACCAAATCTGAATGGAGGTTTGTTTTAAGTGATAAGATAACACTCTTATCACTTAAAAGTGATGCACCAAACAGCCTAGGGAGAGCCTCCAAAGATGCTTCTTCATCCAAGGAATATGCTCCAATAAGATCCTGTCTTATCCTTTTGTTATGAAACAACTTTTCAAAACCAATTCAAATTCGAATTCAAACACTTGAATTCAAACGTTCAAACATTCAAATTCAAAATTCAAAATTCAAAATTTCAAATTTCAAGTTTCAAATTCAAAATTCGAATTTCAAAATTCAAATTCAAATTCAAATTTTAAAATTCAAATTTCAAATTTCAAATTTCAAATTCAAAATTCGAATTTCGAAATTCAAATTCTAAATTCAAATTTCAAAATTCAAATTTCAAATTCAAAATTCGAAATTCAAATATTTGATTATTAATTTAACTAATTAAATTAATTAGTAATGGCTTGGACTATCCAAGCCCATTACTAAACTCCATGCACCACCCACCCATTTAGGTGGGCTTCCAAACAACTTCTTGGGCTAATAACATTATTAGGCCCAATACCTTTAAAGCTAGTCCATCATAACTACAAGGTGTTAGTGTGTGACCCATTAGGTCCAACTTAGCTACTGACATAACTGGGCTTGGGCCCAACAAGCCCACAACCCAATTAATGACAACACAGAGCACTAGCAATGCTTTGTTGCCCCAGAACTAGTCAGATTAATGACTTGATCATCCTATTGCACATATTTGGTTACCGTATGTATTTCCCTTCGTCTCGGTTATCTTCCCATTAACCTAGGGTAAGGAAATGTATCAACCCCTGCGGTTTTGGGTAAGCTTTATTCGAAATAGGGAATCTTCAATTTACTGACTCTAAAGGCAGATCATCTCATGATCTCTTTTACTATGCATAGATTCCCGAGTCCCTGTAAATGTCATCCCGATTTCTCCGGTTTACAGATAACCTAATCTCTCACAGAGATTTGACGAATTCCTTCAGCTTATTACCCTAGCCCTGTGCCCTTTAAGGACACGCCCAACAGTATACCTATGAGTCTCCATGTTTCAGGCAGACGAGGTATACAATCAAAACATGCCTTCAAGAACACAGTCTAGGTAATAACTTTTGGTCTAAGGAAAGACACACCCAAACATAAAGAGATTACTCTAATGACACTATCTGTGAGATTTCCTCATAGAGTCTCTTTTTGGGTCTGTTCAGTGCGAGCTATACTCTTATAGGTCCACCCACGACTTTAGCTAAGATATCTCCATATCTGCAGCTCATGAGGTCTTTACCTTGTATCCATATACAAGTAGATAAGTCGTACTAGTCTTTACTCGAGATCACTGATCCCCAAACTCAGTGTCTCTAGACTAGGAACATATAATTAGGAATAGACATGCAATATCCTTGAATCCTCATGATCGTGATCTCATCACAGATACTCAAGAGATACCTGTTCTATTCCAAGGGGTTTATCCAGTTCATTCATATAATATTAACAGTAATATCGAGACACAATATGAAACTGAATAAATAGTGCTTACATTTATTTGCGACAAATAAAGTTCTACATCTAGTGTCCTTTATTTAATCAAAAGATTGTCTCTAGGACACCCATATGCTAACAAGCTCCCACTTGGCCTAGAGCCAATCAGACCTAAGTCGTATGCCCAAAGCCTCATAATGACTATCATGTTTTCTCTGAGAAACAGCCTTTGTCAGAGAATCGGCCAGGTTATCGTCTGTGGGAACATAATCCATTTTTACATCATTCCTATCAATGATTTCTCTAATCAAATGATATCTGCGGAGCACGTGTTTAGATCTTTGATGAGACCTAGGTTCCTTTGACTGCGCGATGGCTCCAGTGTTGTCGCAAAGCAACTGTATGGGCTCATCCACGCTTGGAACCACCCTTAGTTCATTTATGAACTTCTTGATCCACACTGCCTCCTTAGCTGCTTCTGAAGCAGCTATGTATTCAGCCTCTGTCGTTGAGTCTGCTGTTGTCTCCTGCTTGGAACTTTTCCAAGACACTGCCCCACCATTTAAGGTGAATACGAATCCTGACTGTGACTTGCAGTCATCTTTGTCACTCTGAAAGCTGGCATCAGTGAATCCTTTCACTGTTAACTCATTAACCCCACCATAGACCAGAAACGCATCCTTAGTTCTTCTTAAGTATTTAAGGATGGTTTTGACTGCCGTCCAGTGACCCTCTCCAGGGTCTGACTGGTATCTGCTCGTAATGCTTAAAGCATATGAGACATCTGGTCTCGTACATATCATGGCATACATGATGGATCCAATAGCCGAAGCGTATGGAATTCCACTCATGCGATCCTTCTCAGGCTGTGACTTAGGACACATAGCCCTTGATAGGTGTACCCCATGACTGACAGGAAGAAAACCCCTTTTCGACCCTTCCATGCTAAACCTCTTTAGCATCTTGTCAACGTACGTGGATTGAGATAAACCCAGCAGCCTCTTGGATCTATCTCTATAGATCTTTATACCGAGTATAAAGGCTGCCTCTCCCAAATCCTTCATGGTAAAGTTTTCTGAAAGCCACTCTTTCGTTATTTTTAATGTGGGGATGTCATTTCCTATTAGCAATATGTCATCTACATAAAGCACTAGGAAGACGACATTACTCCCACTTACCTTTCTGTAAACACAAGGTTCATCCTCGTTCTTGATAAAACCGTTACTCTTAACGACTTCATCAAAACGTATATTCCAACTCCTTGATGCTTGCTTTAGCCCATATATTGACCTTTGTAGTTTGCATACCATATGCACCTGATCTTTGTTTTCAAAGCCTTCAGGTTGTGTCATGTACACTTCCTCCTTCAAGAACCCATTCAAGAAGGCGGTCTTGACATCCATTTGCCAAATTTCATAGTCGTGGTATGCTGCTATTGCAAGCATGATCCTAATAGATTTGATCATGGCAACTGGTGAAAAAGTTTCATCATAGTCAACTCCTTGTCTTTGACGATACCCTTTCGCCACCAACCTAGCTTTGTAGGTCTGAACGTTGCCATCTGCATCAGTCTTTCTTTTAAAGACCCATTTATTACCAATAGGAACTATTCCTTGTGGTTTAGGAACCAAGGTCCATACCTTGTTCTGATACATCGAATCCATTTCAGATTCCATGGCTTCAAGCCATTTTGAGGAGTCAACATCTTTGACCGCCTCCTCGTAGTTACTTGGTTCATCATCCTCAACAGTTTGCTGATTCTCAATCACAAACCCGTACCTTTCAGGTGGATGGATGACCCTCGTAGGTCTACGGAGTTGTGTGTTTACTTCTCCATTGGAGAACGTCGCCTGCGGAGCAGACTCGGGTTCCTCAATCTGTTCTTGTGGATCTTGCACTTCTTCAAGATCAATCTTACTCCCACTGCCTCCTTGAGAGATCAAATCCTTCTCAAGGAACTCAGCATTCTTTGAAACAAACACTTTGTGTTCTTCCATGGAGTAGAAGTAGTATCCCTTAGTACCTTTAGGATACCCCACAAATAGACATTTAGTACTCTTAGCACTAAGCTTGTCTGATGTCAACGCTTTGACATAAGCTGGCGATCCCCATACCCTGAGGTAACTCAGGTTGGGTCTCTTACCACTCCATATCTCATATGGTGTGGTCTGAACAGATTTAGACGGTACCCTATTTAGAAGGTATGCCGCTGTGTCTAAGGCATATCCCCAAAACGATTTTGGAAGTTGAGTCTCACTCATCATAGACCTAACCATGTCTAACAAGGTCCTGTTTCTCCTTTCGGAGACACCGTTTTGGTGTGGTGTGTAAGGAGCGGTAAATTGTGAGAGAATTCCATTTTCTCTCAGATAACCCTGAAACTCGTGGCTCAAATATTCACCACCACGATCTGATCGTAATGTCTTAATCATCTTGCCACGCTGTTTCTCCACCTCATTCCTAAACTCTTTGAACTTTTCAAAAGCTTCAGATTTATATCTCATTAGGTATATATACCCAAATCTTGATTTGTCATCTGTAAAGGTAATGAAATAAGAATATCCACCTCTAGCCTCAATAGACATTGGGCCACATACATCAGTATGAATGAGTTCTAATAACTCACTAGCCCTATGACTCTCAAGCCCTTTGGGCTTTTGTTGAATCATTTTCCCAGCTAGACAAGATTCACACTGTCCATAGGATTCCAAATCCATGGAGTCCAGGTATCCATCTCTATGCATCCTAGACAATCTTGTTTCATTTATGTGCCCTAGTCTACAGTGCCAAAGATAAGATTGATTATCCGTCCTAGGTCGTTTCACATCTATATTGAGCACTTCATTTCCCATTTCCAACACATACAATCCATTTATTAAAGAAGCAGTACCGTAAACCATATCATTCAAAATGATAGAAAAAGTACCATTCCTAATACTGAAAGTATATCCATCTTGTTCTAAACAAGAAATTGAAATAATGTTTCTAGAAATTTGCGGAACATAAAGACAATTATTCAAATGCAGTAAAAGGCCCGTAGGCAAAATAAGGTCAGCATCTCCAACTGAATGAGCAGCAACTCTTGCTCCATTACCAACGCGGAGATCCACCTCGTTTCTATCCAATCTCCTTGGGCTCCTAAGTACCTGCAACATATTGCAGATATGAGAACCACACCCGGTATCTAATACCCATGAGGATGGATTAGCATAAGAATAATTTATCTCAATCATGAAAATACCTGAGGCAGAAGCATCACCATGCTTCTTGTCCTTCACATTGTTCAGGTAGTCTGGACAATTCCTCTTCCAGTGGCCTTTCTTGCCACAATGGAAGCACTCAGCATCACCCTTGTCCTTAGGTGCCTTCTTACCCTTCTTCTTGCCCTTCTTCTTCTTGGATTTTCCTTTGGGCTTAAGGGGGTCACCTTTTGCAGGCTCCTTACCCTTTCCCTTGGCCTTGCTAGGCCCACCAATCAAAAGAGCCTGTGTCCTATCCTTCTTGATAGACACTTCAGCTGTTGTTAACATGCTTAACAACTCAGGCAAGCTCACTTGCATCCCATGCATATTGTAATTCATGATGAATTGACTGAAGGAAGGTGGAAGTGAGGTGAGGACTAAGTCATTACTTAGCTCGGCATCCATGATGAAGCCTAGGTTTCCTAGCTTCTCAATCAGCCCGATCATCTTGAGAACATGGCTGGCAACAGACATGCTCTCAGTCATCCTACAAGAGAACAGTTCTCTTGAGGCCTCATACCTCTCATGCCTGCCTTTAATATCATACAACTCCTTGAGATGTACGATAATAGAGGGAGCATCCATATGCTCATGCTGCTTTTGCAGTTCAGGCGACATGGATGCCAACATGATGCATACTGCCATCACATTGTCATCCAAGTGCTGTTGATGGGTTACGAAATCAAATTCCGCAAACCCTTCTTCCCTTCCCGTGGAGCTACGGGTATTACAGCATCTAAAACGTAGGCAATCTTTTCGGCCCTTAGAACTATTCTTAGGTTCCGATACCAGTCCATAAAATTCGAACCGGTCAGTTTATTCGTATCGAGTATTGAACGCAGTGACAGTGGATTAGTCATACTATAAGCTGAAAAGGATGTAAAGATAGTTTTAGTTAATATACGGTTATGTAGTTAAAAGCAAATTATTAAAGACTTGAAATAATTTGCCCCTCCCACTATTTTATCTAAGTCAATGACCCTTCCTTTTGACTTAGGGTTAATCTACTTTAGATTTTACCTTAGTGGGTTTAAGAGTGCGATTATTTATTTTAACCTCCGTCTGAGACCGCAAGATTAATTTAAATAAAGGGTTGATCTTTATCAACAGTATCTCATACCCTCTCTTAACTTTAGGTTGACAACTCTTTGTCACTTAGTGGTGCATCTCATGCAACCAACCTAGCACCATTACCCTAAGCACATAAGTCCGGCTGTGCCTGCAACTTATGTCTTAGTTAAGCATTAAACCAGCACCCTAAGTGTCTTACACTTCAAACACTACTCTAGCCCAACGAAATAGTGGGTCCCAACTGAGTTGTGGAGCACCACTACGTAGAAGAGTTTTGAGTAGCATTGGTGGTGGGAGATAATCATATGCTTAATTATTTATTCCTTTTAAGGGTTCCTTTTATCTTGGGGTTAATTAGGTCCCATCAAACGCATATTGTAAGTTATCATGCTAGTCGTTACCTATGTCAAACATCTATCGGTATACACTAGTCGTTATTGGACAAACATAATAACCATACAAACGCGATTTGCCCAATTTATGCATACTAGACGTTCTAATCACACATACATATAAACAGTTTATATTGAGATAGCCATGGTGCTCGCGCTTTTGTCCTTTTTGCTTCTTTAAGCAACGGCCGCTTGTCGTCTATACGCCACTAGCCTATTTCTCTAATTACAAATAATTAAAGAAACTCCATAACACTTTGGAGGAACAAAATTACAAAATTTAAATTACAAATATACTTGTAAATTAAAATGCGCGATTACACATAAATTTAAAATTCAAAAAAATTCAAATCCGGGCACCATGACCATCCCCTTCCTGTTTGTACCTGAAAAGTTCAAAACTTGCAAACACAAACATTATATTATCACATAACATTTTCACATGTATTTTGACATTTAACATTTAAACATCAAAATAACATCAAGATTCATAATCTTAAATTTCTCATTGGCCGAATTTAAAAACAATTTCAATTCAAATTTTGTTAATTCTTTCTCAAAGAAAACAAAATTAAACCATGCATGTAGCCATATATCCCTACATGGCCGAATCATATAGGTAACTATATGATAAATTTGTCACAAAATTTCATGCATATAAACATGACACAATTCATGGAGAAAAATAAGAAATCATTCAAGGTACTCTTAGTACCCTCCATGGCCGAATCTACCCTTTCAAAAAGGGTGTTCCTTTTAGAACTTTCATAAAGAAAAGAAACTAAACCATGATGCATAATGTTTTATGAACACAGAATCAAATTTTTATGTTCATAAAAACAAAAACTTTAACACTTTAAAGGATTTGTGATTCAAAATCCACATGCAGAATTTAAACTTTAACCCTTTAAAGATTTTTGACTGTGAAAGACTCTTTTCACAAACAAGGTACCATCACCCGTCGATGGTAAAGCAACCGGGCTCTGATACCACTTGAAAGTAAACTGGCCTTTGAAGGCCGATGCATGTAAGGTGTAAAACAAAAATTTTACTGCGGAACATACATGCACTCATAGATTCATGCTTTAAGACAGCATGATGTTACCTTGTTTTGGCCTGATCAGTCAGGGAGATGAGATGTCAGGCTTGAAGGGTTCAAACCCTCTAATGGTGATCCACACCACCGTTCGTCTATGATGCAAGAACTCTTTCTTGAAAGCCACCAGATGAACACCACAATGAGGCTTGCTATGCGCACAAGTGGTGAGGGTGGAGGCTAGGTATCCTGTTTGGAAAGGTGTACTGAGCTACCCTACAGAATGGTGCATAGAGGAGGAGAGTTGGCTTGGTTTTCCAATGAAACCTAAGGTGAGGAACATGTCTATTTATGCGCACCCTTTGGAGAGGAGGAGGGAATTCATTCATTCAAAATGAAAAACAAACTTTCAAATTTCTTTGAAAGTTATGCATGAAACAGTGTGATAAGGTGGAGCTGTTGCAAAACAAACTTTGCCAACAACCTCCAATCTTATCCACATGAATTTAAATTCAAATTAATTTAAACTTAAATTCATAAACTATCATATAGTATATAGTTTTCATGCGCATAATTCAGCCCTATAAAGGGTCCAAATACATTGAGCAGTTGCATTCAAAATTTGAATCAACTTACCCACTGATTCCCTCAACCACCAAATCTGAATGGAGGTTTGTTTTAAGTGATAAGATAACACTCTTATCACTTAAAAGTGATGCACCAAACAGCCTAGGGAGAGCCTCCAAAGATGCTTCTTCATCCAAGGAATATGCTCCAATAAGATCCTGTCTTATCCTTTTGTTATGAAACAACTTTTCAAAACCAATTCAAATTCGAATTCAAACACTTGAATTCAAACGTTCAAACATTCAAATTCAAAATTCAAAATTCAAAATTTCAAATTTCAAATTCAAAATTCGAATTTCAAAATTCAAATTCAAATTCAAATTTTAAAATTCAAATTTCAAATTTCAAATTTCAAATTCAAAATTCGAATTTCGAAATTCAAATTCTAAATTCAAATTTCAAAATTCAAATTTCAAATTCAAAATTCGAAATTCAAATATTTGATTATTAATTTAACTAATTAAATTAATTAGTAATGGCTTGGACTATCCAAGCCCATTACTAAACTCCATGCACCACCCACCCATTTAGGTGGGCTTCCAAACAACTTCTTGGGCTAATAACATTATTAGGCCCAATACCTTTAAAGCTAGTCCATCATAACTACAAGGTGTTAGTGTGTGACCCATTAGGTCCAACTTAGCTACTGACATAACTGGGCTTGGGCCCAACAAGCCCACAACCCAATTAATGACAACACAGAGCACTAGCAATGCTTTGTTGCCCCAGAACTAGTCAGATTAATGACTTGATCATCCTATTGCACATATTTGGTTACCGTATGTATTTCCCTTCGTCTCGGTTATCTTCCCATTAACCTAGGGTAAGGAAATGTATCAACCCCTGCGGTTTTGGGTAAGCTTTATTCGAATAGGGAATCTTCAATTTACTGACTCTAAAGGCAGATCATCTCATGATCTCTTTTACTATGCATAGATTCCCGAGTCCCTGTAAATGTCATCCCGATTTCTCCGGTTTACAGATAACCTAATCTCTCACAGAGATTTGACGAATTCCTTCAGCTTATTACCCTAGCCCTGTGCCCTTTAAGGACACGCCCAACAGTATACCTATGAGTCTCCATGTTTCAGGCAGACGAGGTATACAATCAAAACATGCCTTCAAGAACACAGTCTAGGTAATAACTTTTGGTCTAAGGAAAGACACACCCAAACATAAAGAGATTACTCTAATGACACTATCTGTGAGATTTCCTCATAGAGTCTCTTTTTGGGTCTGTTCAGTGCGAGCTATACTCTTATAGGCCCACCCACGACTTTAGCTAAGATATCTCCATATCTGCAGCTCATGAGGTCTTTACCTTGTATCCATATACAAGTAGATAAGTCGTACTAGTCTTTACTCGAGATCACTGATCCCCAAACTCAGTGTCTCTAGACTAGGAACATATAATTAGGAATAGACATGCAATATCCTTGAATCCTCATGATCGTGATCTCATCACAGATACTCAAGAGATACCTGTTCTATTCCAAGGGGTTTATCCAGTTCATTCATATAATATTAACAGTAATATCGAGACACAATATGAAACTGAATAAATAGTGCTTACATTTATTTGCGACAAATAAAGTTCTACATCTAGTGTCCTTTATTTAATCAAAAGATTGTCTCTAGGACACCCATATGCTAACAACTGCAGCCTGCAACTATTGTGAAAGTAATTACTTTCACAATAGTTGCCAAACGTGGCATAAATAAATAAGAAGTATTTAGCTCTAAAGTGAAGGTGCAGATGAAAAACTTAAAAATTATAATTATTCACTGAAAAGTTGAATATTGAGATTATAATAAAATATATTTACAGGAAGGATTGACAAAGGTGTAACGTGTAAGTTTTATGCCTATTATCAATCATTAATCTTAATCATATTTAATTACTCTAATTTTTTATTTATCGAGGGCATAAGATTTGTTAAACTTCCTCTCCCATCTACTTATATAATAAATCAAAAAGTTATTAAAATTTATCTAGTTGTTTGTTTAATTATTCTATTATTTTATATTTTTTTTAAATGCATCTTTTGCTTGATAGGAGCAAAGTCCACTCAATATTGAATATCCTGTTGGAAATCGACAAACAATAAAGAAGAAGATTTGTGAGATAAGTAGGCCAACGTTGTATTGGACAATAAAAAGACAGCACGGAAACTGATATTATACGGTACACACGACACACGATACGATATTCTTACATGTCAATTTTAAAAAATGTTAGATTTTGGTACGTTAGGACACGTTTTGATATTAATAATATTTTTAATTTATATAGTGTATATTATATTTAACATTCAATAATTTAACAAAAAATATTAAATTAAACTTATAATATCCATTAATATTACAAAGAATCACAAGATATCCTAAATATTTATATTAAAATCAATAAAATGATAATCATAATTTAACGAATTTAAAAATTGAAACTAAAAATACAATCCAACGTAATCTTTGAACCTTTTTTTGAGTCTCTATAATATGTTGAAGTGTCCGGGAGTATACATATCACTATTTTTGAAATCGCGATGCTTATTACAATTAACAATAATAACAATCATTAACGTTTGTTATTGTTATTTTTATTTTGGTACAATTTTTTATTTTTTATTCATGACTGGTAACCGACGATTTGTTAGGATTTATTAGGTGATGAAAGACTCTGGAGACTCGAAAAGCATGCCAAAAGTGACTCACTCACCATTCCTCTCACTCTCAATCGCATTCTTCAACTACCACCAAGCCTACAGAATTCCCCAAAATGAGGGGTGTCCTTTTATAAAATCAAGTTAACACCATTTCTTTTTTTCTAAGTACAGAATAACGACGAATGATATTTTAACTACCAAAATTTTCTATTATTAACTTACTACTTATTTAATCACCATTGAATCAAAGAGAGAGGATGTTAAAAAGTTTTTGAAAAAAGAAAAAATATTGATTCAATGGTGATTAAATAAATAATGAGTTGGTAGTAAATGATGTTGTTAATAAGTATATCCCTCCTCCAGAATTATTACCTAAGAATTCCAGAAGGTAGAGTCCAATATAATTTATCTGTAATTCTATTAGAATCTAACACTTTCCTGAACACGTAGTCTACAAGTGATGCCTTATCACTACAGAAGAACAATACAATAATCTGACATGCAAAAACCATTTCATTCCTAAATTTAATCAACAATCAACCTAATTTCAAGTTTTGAAGAAATGAAAAGAAATTGAATCAATTAAAACCCATCTTTAAAAAATAAAATAAAAATTCAAAATGAGCATCCGAGTAAGGGATTGTTTGGCTTCCCGGTTTTAGAAAAAGCATTCATGAGAAGACCAAAAGCTTCCCCTGTTTGGTCGATTCAACGTTTGCTTCATTATTGACCAAAACACTAAACTTCGCCGACACCACTCCACGTGTTATTACTAATCTTAATAATATTATTATTAGGATATGGAAATTAATTAAAAAAAGTTTAACAGTTAATTTTCGCCAATTTAATTATTATAATTTATTAAAAATTAATAATTAATTAATAAATATGATATAATAAATTATGATGGTAAGATTCACAGAAATCAATCCTTAAATTTTAATATAGTCAAAAAGGATATTGCCACTTATTATTATTATTATTATTTTTTTTGATAAGCTATATTGCCACTTTTTTTTTTTATAAACGCCACTTATTATTATTATTATGTTTACATAAAAGAAAAAAGTTATATTTATAAATTTTTTATTTATGAATTCAACTTTATATTATGAGAAATACACATCTAAATATTTGTATTTTGAGACTTGATTAAATTTATAAATAAAAATTTATAAATATACCGTTGCAAATTTATTAATTTTGTTACATGTAAAATATTATTCAAATATGTACAAAAAAATAAAAAATAAAAGCTTATTCAAATAATTAATTAGCCCCTTGCTAAACAAGTGTGAAAAGCTGTCTTCTGATTCTTTTAGTTTTTATTTTATTTTAATATTAATGATATTTGAATAATTGCTTGTTACTTTGTTTGAGAAAGATCTTGATGGTGAGACAAGTGTCAACGTGAAACGTTCTGGCTGGCAGGATTGAATAGCTAAAAACCAAAAAAGGGTATCAAATATCAGAACTCATAACCGCAGAGTTTCAACCACGTCTTTCTTTTCTTTTTGGCAATTAAAAGGGCAATCTGTTCTGTTACTCAGAAAAAAAGTTGCACACAATTTGACTTTTCGAATAAAATGGAGCCATGTATTAAGAATAATCAATGAAAAGAATATGCTACACTTTGCAAATGATACGGCAATTTGAATAAAGTGAATGCATAAATCATATATGGAATGAATGTAGAATTTATTCACATTAACTAATATTTATATTATTAAAAGATAAATAAATCATGAATGACATGTGAAAGTGAAAGTGAAACAAATATAGGCTAAAGCATCATTTTAAAGTTTTTGTATAAAAGAATTATCTGATTAAAATTGATTGGATAAGTTTTTCCAAAATAATGCAGTCAAACATGTCACCTATGCTGACGGGACTCGTGTCACGTCAGTGCCACGTAGGTAGTTTAATTACCGTAAAGCTTCGGAAGGCCATAACTTGTGACTCGGGTATCAAAATCAGATCAATTTTTTTTTTTGATTTCACATAACTTTTCGAGATCTACGCAATGACACCTCATTTGACATATTTTATCTCCCACAAATATAGTTTGAATTTATAACAATTGTACCACAATCACAAGAGTGTTTATCCATAAGATCTTCAAACTATATTTGTGGGAGATAAAATATGTCAAATAAGGTGTCATTGCGTAGATCTCGAAAGTTTATGTGAAATCAAAAAATTTTTTTTATCTGATTTGGATATCCAAATCACAAATTATGGCCTTATGAAACTTTACAGTATTTGGACTGCCTACGAGACGCTGACGTGGCACGAGTCCCGTCAGTATCAGTGACGGGACTAGTCCCATCAGCATAGGTGACATGTTTAACTGCATTACTTTGAAAAAACTTATTCAATCAACTCTAACCAGATAATTCTTTTATCTAAAAACTTTAAAATGATGATTTTCCATCAAATATAAGAGTAAGCGTTGGAATAGGATCCCAAAATAAAGAATAAATGGATATACCAACAACAACAACAATAATAATAATAATAATAATTAAGCATAAGGCGTCGGTGATCTGAAATGTTGAAAGGTGTAGTAGTGGGTGTATAGGGAACAAGCATTGTTACGATTGAGAGGTCATTGGGTGGTGTCTGTCGCAGAACACAAACTCACTCATTCACAGTAGGTGTGTGTGTGTGTTGTGTTTGAGTGTATCTCTTTTTCTTTTATCCAATCAATTCAAGAGTGGTGTGGTATAATTGATATGTGAATCAAGATAGATAAGAGAGAAAGATTTAATATATACTTACTTACTTACTTACCCAACAAAGAGTGTGATGAATAATACAATACAAGTCATCCTGTTCAAAGTTCAAACTGATAGATAGTTTTGAGGAAGAGGAAGAGGAAATGGTGATGGATATTTGGCACAAAATGATTGCTCCTGTGAAGCGAGTCTGGCTTGCACTCTCTACACGCCTCAAGCCTCACAAAAGTGGTGTGTTCTCTCTCTCTCTCTCTCTCTCTCTCTCTCTCTCAATCAATCCTCACTATTGCTCAATTAGTCATCCATGGAAAACTGGAAATAGCTCAAAAAACAATTTTTAGTTTTTCTTCTTTTCTCAAATATAAGCAAGCCATTTCTTCTTCCTCTTTTCATCCAATGTTCCGCACAAAGTTAAATTGCTATAATTTTGCCCCTTTTATTGTATGCAAAATTTCAAGTTACAATTCTAATTCTTGTGTGGAGGCCACTTCTTTTTCTCCCTTCAATCCATGCCATCAAATGTACTTTATTCAGCCACAATAAAAATTAAAAAATATTGCTTCTTTTCTTTCCATTTCTTCTCTTCAAAGTCGCTTTTCTATGCAATGGTTTTTATCAGGACTGAGAAGTCTGTTTATGGGAGTCTTAATATTGCTTTCGGTTCATAAGGAGCTACTTACTAAATTCTTAGTGTTCCATATCTTGCTCTTGATCATTCAAAGGGTGTACCAATTTAGCTATTACATTAAAAATGTCATTAGAAGACAATACTGATATGGTATATAAAGAGCAGAAGAATTCTCTTGCGCTAAACTAGGAATCTCTGAGCTGTTTTTAATTTGAATACAAGTCTTGGCATACAAACGGTAAAGCAGTAATTTGATCTTCTGTGGCACCGAAAGAGGAGTCATAGAATATGATTCACATCTCTTTCGGTGCCAGTTTATATCCCCTCACTTTAGTAATGGCTATGGCCTGAAGATAAATAATTCTATATTCTAAATTCTCATTTTCAAGATAAGAATATTTTTTATGTTCCAAGATAGTAAATTCATTGACTTTTTCATCCAATACTATCTTTATTAAACAATAGGATGCTTATTTTAAGGATATAGCAAGCCTTTCTTTATAGAATTACCTTTTTTTTATAACGGCGGTCTAAACTTGGTGACGGGAACACTACGGGTTAGTTGTTATATGATATCATAGTAAGATTTGGCTTATACTTGAACACTTTATACAAATGAAAAGGATCTCAAATAGTATAGATAATTATATTCTAGTGACGGTCAATAAGCAATAGGATGTATGCATCTCAGAGGGATAATTGTTATTAATTAACAAGAAGGTGGTGTTTGTTTGGTGCAGGGGCAGGGCTGTTGAAGCTGCAGGATGATGTGCAGACTTGTGAGTATCAGGACGTACAAGTAATGTGGGAAATGCTAAGAAGAACAGAAAGTGAGCATATAGACAACCACCATAAGCGCAACCAACAGCCATTCTGGAGGATCTTTGTATGGTCCAAGTCCAATAATAATGAGGTTTCATCTGCATAGAGGGTGTGGTTCTATTTGTAAATAATGATTTGACCTGGTTGCCTATGCCCCATTCTGTTTTAAGTTTCTTAGGGGCTTAGCCCCTCGAAGGTTACCAAAAGTAAATAAATAATTACAAAAATGTGGTTGAATGAAGTCCTTCGAAGGTCAAGGAAGGAGGGGCAGAGAAAGTAAATGCCTTTAGAAAAAGAATCCCTTAAACTGCATAGCATAGACTGCTCCTGCTCAAGGCAGTTTGTATCAAGAAAATCAAGGAATGTTTTCTAAAAAGGTGAAATAATGTTAAAAAAATAGAGGAAAAAATGCAACAAACTATTATTAACTGGGGCAGTGTTCTATTCTCCTAATGAAAAAAATTGTGCAGATCTCAAAATAGGAAGTTCTTTCATCTCTAGCTGAAGCAACTGAACATACTCAAGGCTAAAACGATATAGACAATTTTGTTAATTATGAATCCGCCCTTAAAGCTGAAGAGAATCCGGACAAGAATTCACTGAATGCACCATTATCGCAACAACAGTTCCTACAAGAAATACACTTAACTGCATCAAGCCTGATTCAGTAAAAAAGGGATTAGTGAAGCATACTGCAATCATAGATTGAAAATTTTCTTCCAGTCGATATTATTAACTTACTGATTCAAACCAATTCACAATTTTCTTGCACTCAAAGAATAAATATGGTCAGACAAACGTGAGCTCTGGTTAAAGTTGTCTTTCTACAGGAAGTCAGAAGAAATATATATTCTTTTTTGTACAGAAGAAATATTTAAAAATAAATAAATTAAATCACTGGAATAATCACATTCATGATACAGCTCAGAACCCATAAGCGTAAATTGAAAACTCTATGGGACTGAACAACTCTCACTGAGAATATAAACCTTGCATTTCATTTTATATATAGGGTTACATTGGCATAGATGTGAACTAAAATTAATCTTACACCGTAAAGTAACTTTTATAAGGCAAGTTTCACAGAAAATCCCACCAATGGAATAAAATCAGCACCACACGTTATCTCATAAAATTCATACTAATTTGATATAACTTTGGTAATCAATCAAGATTCACTGAAGTACCTGTACAAAGGCGCATTGGAACCCATTATTCTAATAACTGAATAGTACTTTCCGTGGATCGAGTTGGCCACTGCAATAACTTGAAGGTACTGCAGATATTTCCTGCCTTCCTTTCCACTCTTCTCCAGGTTTGAGAGTAATTGCTTTTTCTACACAGGCAGCCTGGACACACAGCATATGTTTGTACTCATTATCCCCGAAATCAGCTATGGTCTTTGCTTTCTTGTCCCACGGGTTCCATACCACTGCAGAGAAAAATGACACTACTATTAAACACTGGGACAAACTTGTTTCCAATGCCATACCACAAACATTCCAAGTCTCCACAATTGCAGTTAGGGTAGATATATATTCAATATTTCAATACAGAATATGACCAAGTCATGCATACAATTTCATGAAAACCAATCCTGAGGAACAACTTCAATGAAATTAGAAATACCGAAGGGTTTGTTCATTTTATATGACGACGGGACCATGCATGCATAGAGCAAATGATTTGCAAATATATGTACCCCTTAATATCAAAAAAATTGTTGTATTGTACGGATACTTGATCATTCACTTTTCTGACCCTTCCACTCTACACCTTCACCATCTCATATCATATTTCATTGTGATCCTTGTGTACATAAGGAAGGATATTAATACTTTTAAAACTCACCAGCATCAGGAAGCCCATCTTTCCGCAATACAAAAGTTCTCTTCCTTTCATGGTCTATGATGGCAATTTTTGTGGGGGTGCCTAAGTATACTCTGTCCACCTTCAGCGTCAAAGAAATCAAAATGCAACAGTTACATAGTGAACCAGTAAAATATAAACAACACGAGCAACTGCTCCGCTGATCACAGATACCAACCTCTGACTCAAATGTTATAGCATCTCCTTGTTCAGTAAACCGCTCTCTGTTCTTCTTCAAGTTGTCCAGATAATCCAGTGTCTCTAGTCCTTCTATTCGCACTTCACTGAACATAAGCAAAGTGACAGTTAGCTTACAAACAGTTGAAATCACAAATCCCAGAGCAATGCAATTCTGTTATGACCATTTGATAAGGCCAAATGCAAACAGCAATAGTCAGATATGCAAGTGTCAGAAAACAATTTATTAGAAGGCTGATAAAAAAAATGTTACATAGAATAAATGGCGATATGTCAAGCAACAACTCTCCCAAAGGCTTAAATTGTTAGATAAAGGCAGATAACTGGTTTTATATATTATATTTCAAATACTCCCCCTCACACAAAAGTTCATTGGACTTCAAGGGTAAACAATGCTCAAACCCAACTACCTATGCGAAGAAATTCCATAATATTTATTAGAAGATTATTATAAGAATGGGAAGTGGCAAGGATCGAACTATAGACTACTTGGTGACAGATGCTATGATATAAGTAAAGTAACCAACTGTCCCAAAAGTTTAAGTTGTTAGACTAAAGAAAATGATTGATTTTACATATAATATTATATTTCTAATGGGTAGCTTCATATGTTGGTCGAAAATGTTTCAGACTTAAGCATCATTTTTTTAAGAATATGTTAAGCATCTGGTGTTTGTATTCAAACATAAATTAAGATTCCGAGCTTCCAAAAGTTCATAAAAGTAAAATATACCCATATTTTACCCATGATTTTCTTTTTCCTTTTCATAGATATCAAAATTCTAATTATTTATTTTGGAAAAAAAAAGTCATCCAGTATACATCCATTTCCTGCATCCTACAACAATATGTGATATTGTATACATTTTTTTTTTGGTAAATGTGATAGTGTATACTTTAATAAGCAATGAGCAAACTTATTTAAAGAGAGAATGAGGCAAGAGCAATGCCATATATCACTTGACTTAAAGTTGATTAGAATATTCATATCACTTGGATGGGAAAAATATATAGAGCATGAGGATCGCAGATATGATCAATTTTAATTGACAGGGCTGAAAAAGCCTTCTAAATCATATGCTATAGAACTTAAATAATGAAACACAAGGATTAGTGCTTGTGTCTTAATAGAAATGATTCAACCAATTGAAAGATGGAGCATTGTTGGTGTCATCTATTACTCCATTGAAGTTGAGCCGATATGATATTTTGTTTAACTTAAATTAAAAATTTATAATAGTATTGAACGTGGACATGCCACATATTATGGTTCAATTAGCTTGTGCAGAAACAACTACAAATGTTTGAGTCATATGTGTCCTAATTCAAATGATTAGGACACATGAGATTGTGGTTGTGTATTTATGTTAGGTACATGAGCGGGTATTCTGCAGCCGCTGCAGGGACACAAATGCAATGGGGACAGCACAACAGGCAGGTGTCCTAAGCTATGGAGGAAAATATTACAGAAAAAAACAAAAGTATCCAAGGGCATGATAAAACCTGATGTCCTTAACATAGAAGTATGTATGATAGGCAAATGTGAAGGTAAATGATTTCCCATCTGTATTTGTATTTCGAATGCGGGATGTCATCATCAAATCTCCTGCTGGTCCCAAAGCTATCCTCAGGCGAAACTCATATCTGCAAGCAGTTGATATAAAATATTCCCTTAATCCAAGTTAATAAACCAAAAGATAAAGAAAGAAGTGAAACAGAAAGAGACTGAAAGGGTGTGAGAATATTAAGCTCCCTTTTTGACAGTTACATTAGTAATTATTTAAGTCATATACCTGTGAGGCCAGTGCTTAGCATCTTCAGAGTGTTTAAGAATCAAATCAATGAAAGCTTTATTGGTGTTATTTGTAGGAAATGGTGGGGGATTAGGATCTAAAGTCCAAAACCTGTTCCTTGCAAATCCATGTTGTTCAATAGAGCCATAATTTGAAAACTGCATATGAATAAGAAGTACTTAAAGAAACAAACTAAATGGGATGAAAATAAAGAAGCAAGAAGATACACGTACTTGAGGAAAGCATATTGGAATGCCTCCACGTATAGAATTTGGAGGCTTAAAGTTAGCCTGCAGAGATTCATGTAAAAAAGAAGTGATAAATCTCAAAGACCGGAACAGAAGGAAAGAGCCGTGCAGGGTTTAGTGACAAGTTGAACTTATCGACAAATATCAAACGGTAGTAAAGCCAGACTAATGATGAATAGAATTCAATCAACTTCTAAAATTAGCTGCCTGACAGCATTCTATCGAGGCTTGTCTATATCCAATGTCACAAACTTATAAATCACAACAGCTTTGCTCCCTTCATCCCTCTCTTTTTCTCTCCAATATCTAACAATTCTTGCATCTACCTTTCTGTCAGTCTCTACATCTACTATGAAAACATGCATATGCCCACCTTCATCATAAAAAAGAAAAAATTTCCAAAAGAAAAAAGTCACCAACTTTATGTATCAGATTGTACTTGGCTGAAGGCAATATATTTATCAACTACAAATACCATAAATATTGATTCATTTTAGAGTTTAACCCATCGAGCATATTTTGCCAAAATTGGCAAAACCCAATACTTATATGCTTGAATATCAATCAGGATATAAGTGCATTCATGTTTCGAAAAACTATTCATGAAATTCCACCCCACATTATAATACTATAGCATTGGTATAAAACTAAAACCAGACCATGATTTACAGAAAACTACAACCAAGTCCCGGGAAGATCCATATGTCAATGAAACCTGAAATCCCGGGAACATAAATGCTGCACGATGACTGTAGTTGCTCACCTTACTACTGACAAAGAGCAATTCTTCCCCAAGTTCATTCTTCCAGGATGTAACCTGACCTCCGTATAGATACACCTGCATGAAACACAGGGCATGTAACGAAATTCATTCTAATGATTGGGTATTATGTTATTATTATTATTATATGATTATGTAATTGCAAATTGGAACAAGAAATTAATGATGCATTGAAGGATCATAAATTAAAAATAGGTGGTGACTGGTGTGTGAGATGAGAGAATAGCCATCAAATCAAATGTGAAATGTGAAAATGTGAAAATGCAATTAGGGGTATGGTATGGTATGGTATGGATAGATTCAGAAGTATGTATGTATGTATGTATGGGGTGATCGCAACGCAAATTGCAAATGGTAGAGAATGGAATAAAAGGAAAGAAGAGAAGAGAATTAGAAAAGCATTTTGAATTGATAATGATAATGATAATGAGAATGATACCTCAGCAGAGAAACCACGATCTTCTCTAAGAATGATCTTCTCTAACCCATTAACGCCCTTACAGTGCTGCACATACACCATTTCCCGTGACATCTCTTTCTTTCACTTTCTCTCTCTTCGCTCGTTCGTTCAGAATCAGAAACAACAACAACAACAACAACAATAATCTCTCATCAATGGAATGGAATGGCCTCCTTCGTATATTGTACCTTTCTCAATCAACTATATGTATTGTATATATATAGCTCATCAAGAGAGAGAAAGAGAGTGTGTGTCTCTATTAAATATTCTTTTGTAGAGATTAATATATAATAACGAAAAATTATTCTCATATTACCTCATATATCCTACACATCTTTTTGATAATCATGTCACCTTTTTTCTTTTCTTTTTATTTCACTTTTTAGGCCACATAGCTTATAAATTTATTTATATAAGATGAGATAACTTATCTCATTTAACATGATATTAATAAAACTCATATAATAAACCATACTTGTTAGATTCTGATCTTATTATTCAATAAGGTGATGATATTAATATATTCATTTATGAGTTTTATAAGAGTTGTGTTGTAGGGAAAGTGATTGTGTAATGTTATAGAGATTCATTTTGCATGCCGGATATTTTTTTCTTTTTTTATTTTAAAAAATATGACCCCACAAAATATTGTGTGTATGAGAAACTTTTTTGTGTCAGAATAAATGATGAATGTAAACCCCTTCATTTATAGATACATTCGGATCATGTGATTTCCTATACATCACCTATATAAATCCCATGATTAATTTTTATTTATTTATTTTTCCTTTTACTAATTTTCAAGAGAGAAATTGAAAAATGAAACTTAAATTATTAAATAAAAGAGTTGTAAATGAGCACTATTAAATGCTCCATATTTTATTTCCATTGCTAACAAGATTCACACAGTTACTCACCATGACACACAAATAGAAGATTTATGCAATCACTTACTCACTATATCTGCTTATCAAAATTTAAACCTTAAAAAAAAATTATTATTGTTATTCTCGCAATTTTTAAGTTTATAAAATTACATTCTTCATCCTTCAATTTTCTTAAAACTAATAAAAAAAATTCATTTTGTTAAATTACATTAATTTTTTTAGGGTTTAATAAAACTACACAAACATTTTTTTAAATTATTAAAAGGTTTTAATATTTCTAAAGTGAATGTAGATAAGTTATTTATATTTGTTCCCAAAACGATATCGTTTTGGGTTGAAAAATAAAAAAATTATAATGAAAAAGAGTATTATAACCTGAAATAAATTATAATTACAAAAATAATTTGATTTTCGCCTCAAAATGACGTCATTTTGGGCTCAATGTAAATAAGTTATCTACATTAACGGTAGAAAAAGTGAACCCATAGTAAAATTAATATTATTATTATTTGCACACAAAATATAAGAGATTTTAGATATAAATTTTTGAAAGAAAAAAAAAAGACTGTTAATCAAAATACGAAATAAGGGAAATATGCCTTTATTTCTATTTTCATTTTGCCAAGTATAATTAAAAGTGAGAGGGGAAGGTTGTGACACGAAGAGGGGATGCATGCTAGCGTTATTTATCTATGAATATTTATCAAATGAATTAAGCTATTTAAAAAAAAAAAAAAAAACTTAAAACCAACTTTGAAATTTGAAAAGTTAGAATAGGATCCGAATTAACGAAGTTTTATATCAAGTTGTAAGATCAATATGACTCGGATTCAGAGTTGCCTACTTGGCACTTATAGTGAATAAAAAAATTTATACTACGAACAAAATTGAAAAAAACAGTAGAGGTGACAAAATGGTCTAATCCATCGCGTCAGTTCATTAAATTGATCAACCCTTCTCATATAAAAACAGGTTAAAATGGGTTAACTCATAAGACAGGCAAGTCAGTTTGCAAATAAAAAGAATTTTAATATTAGGTGACAAATATGGGCATTTTCATCTTTTTGTACCTCATTAATTATTTAATAATCATTTTGCCCCTCATTACCAATCTGCCCATTCTTTAATCGATTAAGTCTAAAATTTAATCGATTAAATAGTTAAAATAGGCAAAAATCGTTGACTTGAAGATTTAGTCGATTAAATCTCCCTATTTAGTCGATTAAATCTCCCTTTTACTTCTGATAAAGAGGAAGATTTAATCGATTATGTTGAAGATTTAATCGATTAAATCTTCATTTGACTATTTAATCGATTAAATATTTAATTTAATCGATTAAAGAGGGCAGATTGGTAGATAGTTTGCAATCAAGGACAAAATGATTATTAAATAATTAATAAAGGACAAAAGGGTGAAAAAGCAACAAATATGTTTCATTTGTCATATAAAACTTTTATAATATCCAATATTTTTTTCTCGCTCCTCTTTCATAAAAGATGTAGAGTAGAGCACTTTTTTTTTTTTTTTTGGGTACATGAGAATAAATCACTTGATATATGGAGAATGTTATCCAAATATGAAGGCAAAAAAGAATATCTATTACTTTTGTTCTTGTTATTGCAAAGAGAAAATAAGATATGTTAACATATATTGATTGAACCCACAACCATTACGTGATAAGAAACTTGTTTCCCCTAACCGAATATTTCTAGTTTTGAGCCCTAAGAATTAAAAACATAATTTTGAAAGAAAAAAAAAAAACCCTATAATGGGTTCGATGATGCTCAAATCAAATTAATCAGTAATTAAATATTGAAAACAACATCGCTACTCTCATTTATCTTCACTTTATACACTAGTTTATGTAGCAAAAAAATTAATTTATTTTTTTTAATAAAAAATTACGAAAAAATAGTCATTTTGAAATTAATTACGAAAATATAGCAGTCAAACACGTCCTACGGGGGCGTGACTGATTGGAGAGAGACACGCCCCAATTTGGGCATGATCGAGGAGAGAGACATGCCCCAATTTGGGTGTCCGAATTAGGTAATGTTTTTTTTATTCCACATGACTTTTCGAGATCTACGTAATGACACCTCATTTGACATATTTTGTCTCTCGCAAAAAAATTTGAATTTACAATAATGATACCATAAGAACGTTTAAACTCAAATTAATAAGCAGAAAATCACTGTTATGATTAGAAACATTCATAATAAAGATCCTTATTAAAAAGTTAAGTGAGTGCTTTTCGTTTTATTTTGATTTTTAAGTTTTTGTTCGTGATTATAAAGTTATGTCATTTTTTAATAAAACTATGTCGTTTTGAGGTATTTTTACCAAAATCATAATGATCTTTACTATGAATGTTTATAATCATAATAGTGGTTTTCTGTTTATTAGTTTGGGTTTAAACGTTCTTATGGTATCATTGTTGTAAACAATTTTTTTGTGAGAGACAAAATATGTCAAATGAGATGTCATTACTTAGATCTCGAAAAGTTACGCGGAATCAAAAAAATATTACCTAATTCGGACACTCGAGTCAAAAGTTATGGACTTCCAAGGTTTTACGATCAAACTGTTGACTTTTGTGCCACGTGGCAGCATCCGGTGAAACACGCCCCAATGGGGCGTGTCTCACTCCTCGGTCATGCCCAAATGTGGGCGTGTCTCTCTCCAACCTGGTCACGCCCCATGTGTCTCACGCTTAGGTCACGCCTCACATGGGCGTGTCTCCCTCCATTGAAACACGCCCCATGTGGGCGTGTTTGACTGCTATATTTTCGTAATTAATCTCAAAACAACTATTTTTTCGTAATTTTTTATTAAAAAAGCAATAAATTAATTTTTTGCCCTCATCTATGTAGCACCAATACCGACACAGGACACGATACAACACGACACTCCGACACGTTAATTCTAAAAAATGTTAGATTTCGACACGTTAGGACACATTTTAATATTAAATATTTTTAACTTATGTAATGCACATTATATTTAATACTCAATAATTTAACAAAAAATGAAGTTAAACTTATAATATCCATCAATTTTGTAAAGAAATATAAGATATCTAAATATTTATATTAAAACTCAATAAAATGATAATCGTAATCCAACGAATATAATGGTTGGAACTAAAAACACAACGCAATGCAACATTTGAACCTTTTTTTTTAGTCTCTACAACGCGTGTTGGAGTGTCTAAGAGTAGAAGAGTGTCGGGAAGTGTCGGACACGACACGTCAGGATTTTTGAAGTGTCGGTGCTTCATAGGTACTCATGGCAGAGTTTCACAGATTTGATGAGTAATATGGCATGGTAAATTCTACATACAACTGATGATTGAACCTTGTTACATATAAAACTCTATTTGGATGTGCACATATCTTAAATTTTTGGATGCGTAGATACTTAACAAACTTTTGGTGTATGTTAAAATAAAAAAAAAAATTGTTAGCTAGATGTATAAGTTTTAAGTCAAAGAACTGTCTTTGCACTTATGCTAATTCAGTTATTTATGACTTCTTTTTATATCCAAATATTGATTTTTTTCTTCTTGCCTCTGGCTCTTTGACCCATTGGGATTTGTTAGGATTTTAATTTATCAATGAGGTATTTGGTTCACGGTATTTACCAATCGGGGTTGTTTAGTGACGCGAGGGGACCCGGCGTCACTGAGTGCCGCACACATCCCCTGCGTCACTCACACTTCTTTTATTTATTTTTATTTTTTAATTGAGTGCCGCCCCCTCCCCTGAGGAACTCACACGATTGTGCCAAGTGGCACAATTTCGTTTGTCCGGTTACCGTAAAACTTCGGAAGGCCATAACTTTTGACTCGGGTATCCAAATTAGATGATTTTTTTATTTCATATAACTTTTCGATATCTACGCAATGATGCCTCATTTGGCATATTTTGTCTCTCACAAACATAATTCAAATTTGTAAAAAAAATGGAACTATTGTTGTAATTTTGAACTATGTTAATCAAAGATAAAATATGTCAAATGAGATGTCATTGCGTAGATCTTAAAAAGTTATGTGAAATAAAAATAATAATATGATTTGGATACTCGAGTCAAAAGTTATGGTCTTCCGAAGTTTTACGGTACCGGAACAAACGAAATTGTGCCACTTAGCACAATCGTGTGAGTTCCCCAGGGAAGAGGCGTCACTCAATTAAAGAAATAAAAATAAAAGCAATGTGAGTAGGGGGAGGTGTGCGGGATTCAGTGACGCCGGGTCCCTCTCACGTCACTCAATAACCCCAATTAGTAAATATAAACCCGAAATTGGGTTAGTGGACTCGTTAAGGTTTTGGATACTGATTAATATTAAAAAAAGTAGAAAGGATACTTACATAATACACCTCCAGACCTGTCACCAGAAGCTCCTCCCGGAAAATAAGGAAAAAAATAAAATAAGTATGTTATTAACATTGTCTCTTGTGATCAGTTTAGCAAATGTGAAATTTGACATGAGAAATAAAATTTAATTATATGGGCTCCAATAAATTACACATTGTGTTAAAGTAAGGATAACCATGTCTACCCTAGAGAGAGTTAATATTATTAAGATAAATAAGACATACAAAATGAATTTTTCTATATTCATTAAGCCCAAAATAAATAAAAATGATTTACTTCTGAGTACAAATTTAAATAATACCCAGTAGTAACCAGAAGACTGGCCTCCTGATGATGGATTATTCCACCCTGGTGTAACCTAAGGGCATAACACAACACCCAACAATCATTGTTTTCATCAAAACAAAATGACAAAGCAGAACATAAAAGTCATAACTTCTCAAAAGCACAATCAACATTACATCACTTTGAATGCAAGGCTTAAGATAATAAAAACATGCATCCCATAGTATGTCTCTCTCTGAATATAATAGGCAGAAAAAAATGTTATCTACATTTGATAGGTGACTAGCATTTGTTATTTTTTTATTTTATTTTTAGTTTTGTCTATTGGTCCTCTCAAAACATCAATTTTTGTAAGCAAGAAGACCGACATTCATCATTTTGTCTTCCATCTAATAGTGTTGGCTTAATTGATTATTTTCAGGAATCGCTTGATAGCTGATGTGCCTCTGGCAAGTGTGATTTTTCTGTGTTAAAATTGACAAGAATTGAGTCATAAGAGAGCAATTTAAATACATATTTGCTAATTATGTTGATTCTTTGTATGTCAATAATATGCACATTTTAGTTGTATTTTTACAGGAAAAAGAAGTGAAATTTTGAATTCAAAAATTGAATTCAAAATTTGAATTCAAAATTTGAATTCAAAATTTGAATTCAAAACTGGTTTTAATTAAATTCTTACGTTACGTAATAAGTTTTAATTTAATTCTTCAGTTACGTAATAAGTTTTAATTAAATCTTCAGTTATACGTTTCACGACATTTTCGGGAAAGAATTATTGTGCTGTGCGAAGAAAAAAAGAGTCTTGTAAATAGAACTCTTCACAAAACCCGAAGGTGGAACTCAGAAATTGGGAGGCAGATCTAGACACTTTGAGAGGAACATCACATTTCAAACTATCCTCAATTAGCGCTGAAGCAATTAAGGAAAGAATCTGCAATCAAAGCGCTGAGTCAAAGCACAGCTGGCACTGCGGCAAATAAAGATAGGATGCATTGTCAGCATTACATCACGCTGAAGTGTCATCCTTATCTATACACGCAACATCACATGGACCACGCCCAGAAACTCAAGTATAAAAAGGGTGGTCCTCCACCATTCCATTCATTCAGATCTGGACCGGGAGAAGAAAGAGGCAGCTGTGGAGTTCTTCGCGTTCTTCGTTCTTCATCTTCATCTTCTTTTTCTTTCTCTTTTATTTTTAGTTTATGTTGAATTTTAGATCAGCGATCATGATGTTGATCGGCTAGATCATTTTTATTGTAGTCAGGGTCACGATCCATATGTGAACCCTTGACATGAAGGATTGATTTGTGATTTTTAATTTATATAATTATCTTTATCTTTACTCTGTGCGAATTTTATATTCCCTTTGTTAGAATTGATCAATCTGATAGTTGGGGATATTCTGAGGATCAAAATCCTAGATAGGAATATTGGGGTTTTGATCTCGAAAGGGGGTAAGATAACAATCTGTATGCGTGCTAGGAATAGACGTGTATACGATTGCAGATGCTTAAATTATCACGCTCATTGCTTGATCCCATGAGAAACATTGCAAGGAATTGGGGTTTCTCATGGGATTAAAGGGTTAACCCTGCAAGGAATTGAGGGTTAACTATTAAATCTTTTAAGATGATAATTTATCTGAGTGATTATATAAATGATTATTGTAAATCAATCCGGAGTAAAAAGCGGGGATCATTTGGAGAATGAACCCTGGCTACAATACTTTTCTCATCTCCTCTACAAACCAATTTTCAATTTTATTGTTTTATTTTTCAATCCAAAAACATAAAAACAAGTCTTTATTTTTAATTTCACTCAATTTGACAATATTTGTCACAAAAACCCTATTTGAATTACTTCCGTTCTTTAAAGAGAAAGTTTAATTGATATTAGATCCTAATCCCTGTGGAGACGAACTTTATTTATCACTTTATTACTTGTGCGATCGGTATACTTGCCGGAGTGCATCAAGTTTTTGGCGCCGTTGCCGGGGATTGGCGTTTCTGATATCATATAATCTTGATTTTAAAGATTGGATTTGTGAATATTTGTGAATATTTTTATTTTTATTTTTTTTATTATTATTTTTTTTTCTTTTTTTGGACTGAAAAGAGAAACAAGAAACTCTGCCTAAAGAATCACAAATCATGGCCGCAAACAATGTTGCAGACAATCCATTCATGGATACTATTCTGACTCCATCTTTTAATATGCCTAACTCAAGCATTGTTCAACCTGATATTGGTAACAATAATTGGCAGCTTAAGTCTTCCAATATTCAATTGGTGGAGAGAGCTCAGTTTGGTGGAGAGGAGAATGAAGATCCTCACAGATTCATTGACAGATTCCTGATGATCTGTGACTCAACCAAACACCCCCAGGTGTCAAATGACGCAGTCAGGCTGAGACTGTTTCCTTTTGCTCTAAAGGGGAAAGCTTTGAATTGGTTGGAAAGGCAACCAGCAAGAAGTATTCCATCATGGGAGAGTCTCTCAAATAAATTCTTTGCTGAGTTCTTTTCCATGAAGAGGTTTAACCAGATGGTGAATGACATCACCAATTTCACCCAGGCTGAGGGTGAGACTATGTGTGCAGCCTGGAACCGCTTCAAGGATCTAATGAGGAGATGCCCTCATTACCCCATGACCAATGGTGATCAGGTCCGAATTTTTTTCAATGGGTGTAAACCTGAAGTTCGGATGGTGTTGAATGGTGCAGCAGGTGGTAGCATCAAATCCTTGAGAGCAAATCAAACTCTGGAGTTGATAGAAAGAATGGCTGCCAATGAAAATGAATGTTTGACAGCCAAGCCTAATAGAGGGATTCTACACCTGGATAACAATGATGCGGTTCTGGCTGAGAATAAATTGTTAGCACAACAGCTAGCAAATTTGACCTCAAGGCTGGACAAGATGCAATTTTCCACTATGCAAGTTGCATCTGTGGTTTGTGAATACTGCAAGGGTGAGCATGAATCCAATGAATGCTCATCTTTGTTATCTTCTGATTCTCCTCAACAAGTGCAAGTGAATGGAGTATGGTACGAGCAAAGATCTCCACCAAGAAACATTCCTAGGAATCAGAATTTCCCTTATGCAAATAATAATTTTCAGAGGAGAACTCAAGGCACAGGACTGGATTACAATTCCAACAATTACTTGCAGCCTCCACCAGTCCAAGCTAAGGAGCCTTCTGATTTGGAAAGGTTAGTTGGACAAATGGCCCAACACTCCAATGCCTTCATGGAAGAGACTAGGGCCACCACTAAAAACATGAATGCTTCTATCAGGAATTTAGAGAATCAAGTTGGCCAGCTGGCTAAACAACTAGCTGATAGAACTCCAAGTACCTTCCCTAGTAACACAGTTACTAACACAAGGGAAGACTGTATGGCCATCACAATTAGAAGTGGAAAAATACTTCCATCTCCTGATACTACAGGTAAGCATGAAAAAGAAAATGAAATTGAAAAATCTGCTGAAGTGGAGAAGCCAATTGAAAAGAAGAAGCATGAATTAAGTCCTGAATATATAAGGGCTATGGCACCATATCCTGAAAGATTCAAACAGGATGATCAGAAGAAGCATTATGGCAGGTTCCTGGACCTTTTCAAAAAGCTTCATATTAATATTCCATTTGCTGAAGCTTTGGTCAATATGCCAAATTATGCTAAATTTATGAAAGATCTTTTGTCAAGGAAGCACAAGTTACAAGAGTGCCAAACTGTAGCACTTACTGAGGAGTGCAGTGCTATCCTTACAAGAAAATGTCCTCCTAAGCGTCATTATCCAGGGAGCTTCAATATTCCTATTGAAATTGGGAACACAAAAATTGGTAGAGCTTTGTGTGATCTTGGGGCAAGTATAAATCTAATGCCCTTGTCTGTTTGTAAATCTCTGGGGATTACTGATTTGAAACCCACTTTGGCATCTCTTCAACTTGCTGATAAGTCTGTGAGAAAGCCTAGTGGAATAATAGAAGATGTTCTTGTGAAGATAGACAAGTTCATCTTCCCTGCTGATTTTGTAGTATTGGATATGGAAGGAGGAGCTGAGATGTCTCTTTTGCTGGGTAGACCTTTCTTAGCTACATCTTGTGCACTAATTGATGTTGAAAGCGGGAAGCTCGAGCTAAGAATGAATGATGAAATCGTTACTATCCATGTCTTTGATTCTTTAAAACAGTCTTCTCACGAAGATGATTGTTTTAGTCTTGAAGTCTTTAAGGAAGAAAAAGATGTAGCGGTTAAGGTTCCTCAAAATCTAAAAGATGATGCCAAAGAAGATGGAACCCCAAAAGTGGAAGTAAAGAGATCTTCCTAAAGATTTAAAAGATGATATCAAGGAGGTAAGGACGCTTCAAAAGAGGCGTAATCCTACAAAGAAGAAGGCAAGAAGAAAGGAAGTAGTGAACTTCTTTGATACAAGTTGGAAGAGACACCGAGAGCTGAAGTTTGACAAGAGACACCGAGACTCTATCTCTCGGAAAAATCAAAGCTTCAAAGAGTTCTTAACATGGATCCATGGTTTGGATCAAATCTGGGAATGGTGGTCCCATACCCCAAGGCAACCAGTACCACCAGACCCTTCATTTGTTGAGTCATCCCACACTGCTGAGGGGGATGACATGGAGAGCTGATCTTATCTCCTTGCTGATGGAGATCTTGTATATTAGTTTATTTTTCTGTTTCGTATTTTTAAGTTATTTTGTGTTGGTATATTTTTCTCTGATGTTTTAATGTGTGCATTATAGTTTCTTCTATATGCCACTATTTGTTCTATTGTGCAGGATTTTCTTCCTTCTTGGGGTTTAATTATTGCTGAGGACAGCAATGCTCTAAATCTGGGAATGGTTGGCTTGCACCTTAGAACTGCAATTCTTCTATCAGGGGAGATATTCTAACTCTTTTATTTTTCTTAGTTGTTTTGTGTGCTATAAAAAGAAAAAAAAAGAAAAGAAGAAGAAAGTGTGTTATCCCAGGTTTAAATGTGCTCATCTTGTTAATGTACATGATTGAATTTTAAGAAATATATTGTATGACTTTCTGGCATAACATTGCATAGGCATAATTGGATTGCATGATTGCTCGTTTGTCTGAGTTAAGATTGTGAATTCTGATAATGTCTGAAGTCAATTTTCTTGAGTCTGCATTGATACCATAGCTGTGAGGTTTTGAGCCTAAACACTGAAACTTTTGTTGAGAGGCCTCACTGTTGTAATACTCTAGAACTTGATTTGTTTCTCTATTATGCATGCATTGATTGATATGATAAAGGCATTTTGTTCTTATTTGCTATTGGCCAAAATAACCCACCTGTATGAGATTTTCCCTTGCTAGCCCTTTGAGCCTGAACTTAATTCTTGATAAATGACCTGTGGCCTGATTGATGGCTTAGCCTATATCCATTTTTCGTGACTTACCTTGATTTAGATTGAATCATTGAATGTGTTGAAAATAAAATAAACAAATTGAGGTAAGCTCCACAATGGTCAAGTAATTAAGGGATGAAAAAAAAAGTCATCTATGCCCTTAAAAAAAAAAAAAAAAAGAAGAGAGAAAGGGCAAAATGAAAAAGAGAAAAAGAAAAGAAAGCAAGAAAATTGAAAAGAGTAAAAGGTGGTTAAAAGGAATTAATTCCCGAAATTCTGTGGGAATGTTAATGGAGCAAAACAATTGATTGAATCTGTTAAAAGTGAAATAATATCAGTTTTCAATCTCTTGGTTGTTTGAGCTACTATCCAAATTTTCCTACCTATTACCCCGGCCAAGTTACAACCTGTGAAGTCCTCTTGATCAATTGATGCATGTGTTTGATTTTTCAATTTTAAGAATTTTTGAGAATATAATCAAGCATATGGTAGTGTTATAGCTTTGAGTAATTGAGTGCTCATGATACCCTTAAACACTGAGTGCTGAGTGAACATTATTTATCTGTGTGAGGGATAATCAATGTAGACTTATATATTTAAGAAGCTGATGGCATTATTGGAAGTTCATGATATTGAGTCAGGCACGCATGGCATATTGTATCTGATAGTGTCTATGATTGTTATGTTGGACTAAGCGAATATTTCCTGGATTAAGTCTTTTACATTGCTGGGGACAGCAACGTTTAAATCTGGGAATGGTTTGATGTGCCTCTGGCAAGTGTGATTTTTCTGTGTTAAAATTGACAAGAATTGAGTCATAAGAGAGCAATTTAAATACATATTTGCTAATTATGTTGATTCTTTGTATGTCAATAATATGCACATTTAAGTTGTGTTTTTACAGGAAAAAGAAGTGAAATTTTGAATTCAAAATTTGAATTCAAAATTTGAATTCAAAACTGGTTTTAATTAAATTCTTACGTTACGTAATAAGTTTTAATTTAATTCTTCAGTTACGTAATAAGTTTTAATTAAATCTTCAGTTATACGTTTCACGACATTTTCGGGAAAGAATTATTGTGCTGTGCGAAGAAAAAAAGAGTCTTGTAAATAGAACTCTTCACAAAACCCGAAGGTGGAACTCAGAAATTGGGAGGCAGATCTAGACACTTTGAGAGGAACATCACATTTCAAACTATCCTCAATTAGCGCTGAAGCAATTAAGGAAAGAATCTGCAATCAAAGCGCTGAGTCAAAGCACAGCTGGCACTGCGGCAAATAAAGATAGGATGCATTGTCAGCATTACATCACGCTGAAGTGTCATCCTTATCTATACACGCAACATCACATGGACCACGCCCAGAAACTCAAGTATAAAAAGGGTGGTCCTCCACCATTCCATTCATTCAGATCTGGACCGGGAGAAGAAAGAGGCAGCTGTGGAGTTCTTCGCGTTCTTCGTTCTTCATCTTCATCTTCTTTTTCTTTCTCTTTTATTTTTAGTTTATGTTGAATTTTAGATCAGCGATCATGATGTTGATCGGCTAGATCATTTTTATTGTAGTCAGGGTCACGATCCATATGTGAACCCTTGACATGAAGGATTGATTTGTGATTTTTAATTTATATAATTATCTTTATCTTTACTCTGTGCGAATTTTATATTCCCTTTGTTAGAATTGATCAATCTGATAGTTGGGGATATTCTGAGGATCAAAATCCTAGATAGGAATATTGGGGTTTTGATCTCGAAAGGGGGTAAGATAACAATCTGTATGCGTGCTAGGAATAGACGTGTATACGATTGCAGATGCTTAAATTATCACGCTCATTGCTTGATCCCATGAGAAACATTGCAAGGAATTGGGGTTTCTCATGGGATTAAAGGGTTAATCCTGCAAGGAATTGAGGGTTAACTATTAAATCTTTTAGATGATAATTTATCTGAGTGATTATATAAATGATTATTATAAATCAATCTGGAGTAAAAAGCGGGGATCATTTGGTGAATGAACCCTGGCTACAATACTTTTCTCATCTCCTCTACAAACCAATTTTCAATTTTATTGTTTTATTTTTCAATCCAAAAACATAAAAACAAGTCTTTATTTTTAATTTCACTCAATTTGACAATATTTGTCACAAAAACCCTATTTGAATTACTTCCGTTCTTTAAAGAGAAAGTTTAATTGATATTAGATCCTAATCCCTGTGGAGACGAACTTTATTTATCACTTTATTACTTGTGCGATCGGTATACTTGCCGGAGTGCATCAATAGCGATAATGGAAATGAGAAAAATCAAAACTTGCTTAGTAAAGATGTTGATGGCAATAAAGAAGAGACCGATAGTGGCAGCAAAGAGGAGAACCCACTTGGAAGTGAGAAGAAGGAGGAAATCTTACAACTTAGTGATAGTGACGATCATGATCATGGTCATGGTGGGCATAAGAAAGATGATGATGAAAGAATTACTAAAAATGTGATAAATGAGGATCTGAAATGTGCTAGTGGCAACAAAGAGGAGAACCCACTTAGAAGTGAGACGGAGGAGGAAATCTTACAACTTAGTGATAGTGACGATAATGGTCATGGTGGGCATAGACAAATTAACCAAAATGCGAGAAATGATGATGTGGAAGAAGGCCAAGGAAGTGGTGGGGGTGGACAAAATGGGATTGGGAGAAGTATGACAGTGGTAAAAAGTGATAAAACAACTCGAATTTGTATGCTGTTGGTGCTTGTTACTATTTTAGTACATGTAGTAATTCACATTGTAATATGCCTGGCAAATGGAAAATTGAACGGCACTCATGCAAATGAGGTTATAGATCCTGCATACTTTATAATAGTAACGCTTACCTCAACAGGACACAGAGACCTAGTTCTTAACACTGACACTGCCAAGATGTTAACAAGCCTTTACATTTTACTAAGTATGGGAGTCATGAGTAATTTGCTTGATAGCTTCATTTCCAATATTTGTTCACTAGAGGTGACAAGAAAACTTGAGAAAAAGTTTTTGATATGTATGATCGACGAAAGGACTGGAATGATACATATACGATGGAAGATTTTCGCAACTTTGATAGTTATAATTGCTTGCATTTCCATAGGAGTGTTAGTCTTACATTATAATGAACGCATAAGTTGGATTGATAGTGTTTTTGTCTCCATTGTATCCGTGTCAATAGTAGGGTACGAAGACAAATCTTTCCATAATAGGTTTAGAAGAGCCTTCGCCGCCATATGGCTTTTTGTAAGTACATTTACTGTTAACAAGGCCATTCAATTCCTTGGTGATGTTTTTACAAACAAGTTAACTACATTATTATGTCCCACACTAATGGATAATGCATCAATCAGGCATGTTTGGTTTCATTGATCTTTATTTATTTATTTCGACTCAATCAAATCACAGCATATGAGTTCACATTTACTCTTGAATTATTTTGTTTAGATGCTTTCCTTGTATTTTTTTCACTAATATATGAATTATATAATAATTAGAGTTTGAAGTCAAAAGAACCGAGGTACATGTTTGGTTAGAATCTGATACGCTACTCTTTGAAAACTAAAAAGGTTTATTTTATTCGGATAGATAGTAACACAAGCACAGCCTCTTACTAAGGGACAAGCCGCTATCCACTATATATCCTTATCAAAGTTCTGAGATGAACCCTTAACAGTAAGAAAAGAAAGACAGAGTGTAGAAGAAAGGAGAGAAAAGTAGATCTAAAAACTATTCTCTAAAATGATAAAGTGAAAAGTACAAAAGTATCTCCGACTTGATGTGAATTTATAAGCCCAATGGTGACTCAACATAACAGAGTTACTAACCATTTAACTAAAAAAAGGAACTAATAACCATAAGTGTTTGAAAGCTAACAACCCCTGATTTAAGTATCTGATGTATTAAAGACCACAGTACTCTTGTGCTATACATAGGTAAAATGGTAAAATGGCAACAATAAAAAAGATAAATTCCTATATTACACTAATAATCCTCTTATAAGTTTATTTCATGATGGGTCTGAGTTAATATTGATGGGCCTTAAATAGTTAGTTAGTAAGTTAAAGGAATTATTCTAGAATACTCTAAAAGAATAGGATAAAATGAGTTCGAATCCTAGTAAATAGATTTTGTGGGTAACGGAGAAATCCTTACCCTCTCAATCCGCAAAAGGAATTAGTCCCATCCTATGTGGGGTGGGGAAACCCTTGGGTATATCCAAAAAAAAAAAAAGGATAAAAGGAAGGAAATGTGTGTAGTGAGGCAGGCATGTATTGAGTGAATTTGGAATGGGATTTGAGAATGGATCTCTTTGGGGCCTAGATATGTTGGTCTTGGAGAGTGAGTGAGGCCTTTTGGTTTATCTTTTCTGCATTGTTATTTTACTACTGGCATTGTCTAGTTGTTGAAATATGTAGGAAGATGATGGAGTATGTTGAAGATTTGTCTATGTTGTTACTGTTGCTATTGTAAAAGGAGTGTATCTCCCACGAATTATTGAGTGAATAAAAGTGTTTTTTATTGTTACTTGTTATTTTTGTTGTTGAATTTTCTGGGTTTTACCAATTTGGTATCAGAGCACTTCTGATCTAGGGGGTGCTTTTTGGTCCAGATCTGACAAAAAAAATGGAAAATAGATTAACGAAGGTTGAGATAATAAGATAATAAGAACATGCATACCTTAGTATGTCTCTCTGAACATAACAGGCAGACAAAAATGTTATCAGCATTTGATTGGCGACTAGCATGTTATTTTTTAATTTTAGTTTTAGTTTTGTCTGGTCCTCTCAAAACACCAATTTTAGTAAGCAAGAAGACTGACATTCATTATTTTGTCTTCCATCTAATAGTGTTGGCTTAATTGATTATTTTCATAATCACTTGATGGCAACAATGACAAAAATGAGCAATTGCTTAGTGAAAAGGTTGAGAATGAGGAAGATGATGTTGAAAGGTGTCTACGTGAACTGGAATGGGACATTATCGAAATTGTGACAAGGGATTTTCTCCACAGAAGAGGTAATGTTCCTGATGTGTATAGGGGTAGGCATGAGGGAGATGATGCAGAGATAAATGAAAGTACCGAAGAAGACCAAGGAAGTATTGGTGAAGAAAACCCAAATCAGACTTGTGTAGAATTTTGAAGTTATCAACACTAATGAAAAGTTGGGTGTTAGAAAAGGGTAGAAACCCTAAATGGGTCAAAGAGCCCAGAAGGGCTACCCACCCTATGGACGCGATTATATGTATTTTATATTCTGATATTGCACGTCACAATGTATCTGAATTTGAGATGCATAAATTATATTTGAGTTGGATTGAAAAAATAATATTCAAATTAGATAATACTCTAGATATCGTAAAATAAGATTCAAATTTATTCTTAAAGTTTTTTTTTTATGTGGGTTGACCCACCTAATCCCCCTAAAATGGAATGAATTAATATTTACAAATCATTTTGAAGATGTGAACCAATTTATCCTGTCTCAATTTTGCCTAAATAACTACTTTTTTTAAGATTATTTTTAAAACCAAACCAATTTTCATGACTTTTTTATCATTGACTTTATATAAAAAATATGGGAAATGATCCATTTACAAATTATACTAAGTCTAACGACATGGTGTAATTTGTAAAAAAAAAAAAATTATAAATATAAACATTCCCAAAAAATATTATCAAAATAACTTTGTGAAAACTATGTAGCAAATTGACCAAATTAAGTTCCATTGGGCCGCTTACCAAAAAAAGATAAAAAGTTCCATTGGGCCCGTTAGCAAGATCAAGAAGCCATGTGACAACACCCAACAGTCCATTCAAAATTTCGCTTTCTTTCCAACCCCTATCCTTTCACTCACATATATTGCTCCATGCAATTTAAGGAGAAAATGGCAACTCCCGGGGGAATGTTGGGTCAAGGAGGTATTGTGAGATTTGCTCAAGATTTTTGAATAGGTGGATACTCCTACTTCATAGATAACTGCAATCCCATGAATAGCGAAGGGCTAGACAATGCTATTCTATGTGTTGAGCTTAAAAAAAGGGAGATTTTTTCATGGGAACTGACTCATAATGTGAGGCGTACATGACGCATTATTAGGAGAGAAGATTAAAAGATCCGTATATAAATAATATTAATAATTAAGGGAGATTATATTTATCACTATCTTATTATCTCTGGATTGACGTGGAAAGGGGGAGAAATAGTCACTAAAGAGAGAGAAAGGAGATTTGAATAAAATAATAACCATTGATTTGGTCTTCATCTAATAATTATAAGGGAAATAATAAGAGGGGGCAAATTTAATTAACTGCATAAATATAACCTCTCCCTAATTATTAATTATATCCTAGTGGAGTAGTGGTGTCCCTTGTAACCTTCCCTGGAATTATACTAGTCCGCACAGAATTAGAAATCAGTGCTGACTTTGGCCCATAAAGTTTGACGTGGGCCATTTACCAAAAAAAAAAGTGTTTGACGTGGGTCTTCCACGAATCGAGCTCACATAAAGAATAAAATGTAATCTATAATCATTAATTAAAAATTAAATAACAAATTCTCACATATTCGTAGGTCGTTATTAAAGTACTTAAATAAAAATCATCGATTATCAACCTGAAGGGCAAGTATCAAAAACGCATTGAATTTTAACCCAAAAGAATACAGCAATATCTAGTAACACTGAATGAATTCTAAACATGCCGATTATAGGCTCAGAAAGTTCCATATGCATGCATTATAATTTACAAGCACAAAATAACGCTAAAATATTTTACAAAAAGCAATTATCAACAATAAATCTATATTAACAAAGAACTATGATAAAGTTTTTATCAACTACATAATAGGGGGGAAAACCCTACAAGTAGCAGACCATTCCAAATCTAGTCAATGGATTTTGCATTGGCCACAATTCTCTCATCTACTTGCACTTTAAATTTTTAAGTGTCCATGAAGAAATAGATTTGAGGAATCCAAGCATCCACTTAAACAACGGAATCATTTCTGAAATCTAAATCCAGATATCTATTTCGACAAGGCAATCACACCTAAGATTCACAAGTTAAAATGTCAAATACATAATCCAAAATATGATACTCGAATATTGGGAACAATATATGTTTATACTAACCTGGGCGTTTTCTGTTTTCGATTTTTGAAGCTCCTCTTGGGTACATATGAGCCTATACATGTCACAAAGCAAGGTTTAAGACACACCGATATTACCATATAATCCAACAACTATATAAAATACAATACCTCCACTGCAAATCAGTTATCTCATGAAGTAACTCCTTCTCCCTATCGTGAGCTGCTTCAAGCTGCAGTAATGCATAACCAATATTTCCTTTATAGTAATGCAAGGAAAAGCAGATACAAAGTCAATCAAGTAACTATAATTTTTATTTTATTTTATTTAAAAGAAAGAGAAAGACCAAATGCCTCTACAGAGAGCAACTCCACAAGCAAACTTGTTGCATTTGCAGTTCAGTTTATTTCCTGGCTAATTACAAGGGCATTCGTGATTACGGGAAAAATTTCCACAATCCATAACTAACTATTCTGCCAACATTTTGCAATTACCAATCATCAATAGTCAGAGAGGAAAGGTTGGAAGTAGCACCCCTTCTTTCATGCCAATTGACTTCTAGCGAACCTAACTGGCCGCAATAATAGCCTACCCTAGGTTTTAGTTGAAAAAATTTCCAGCGAAGAGGACTAGACAAATTATTCACTAAGAACTCTGTCAAACACCGAAATGGAACGTTTGTTGCATATGTAACTATGCCAATCATGCAAATTCACTTTTGAGAAGTCCTTAATATTGAATTTTAAATTTCAAAACCACCAAACTCAAGTTGGTATTGTTATTATCCAACATTCTTATACTGAAGCCAATGTACATGGTTCTCAGATAGTGTTAAGAGTCTCTTTATTTTTGTCCGTTAGAAAATTTAATCGTCTTTTAAGTTTGATGTAATGGCCATGTGCTGCACTAAAGTTGTTTTATGAGTCTTAACGGTATTATAATGGGTCAGTTTTGGGTAGTATAATGAGTCATTAAGTTAGTGTTTATCTGGGTGTAATGTGTCTCTTAATGTTATGTTTTTCAGTTTTAGTTTCTGGCTTATATTAAGTTTGAGTCAGTTTATGAAATTCGATTTCCCTCTTAAAACATTGTGAGTTATATTTCTGCATCTTATTTTTTCTCTATCAGTGGTATCAAGAGCCAGGTTGAGTTAAACACGTGAGGGAATAGAGTTGTGAAAAAAAGTAAAGAGTCATGGCCACATATTCTAATTTTGTGCAAGGAGCCACTCCAAGTTTCGATGGTCATTATGATCTTTGGAGCATGTTGATGGAGAATTTCCTTCGATCCAAGGAATATTGGGACATTGTTACCAATGGCATTGCCGAACCAGCAGAAGGAGCTCAATTGACAGCAGCACAACGAGCAACTCATGAAGCGACAAAACTGAAGGATTTAAAGGCAAAAAATTATCTCTTTCATGCCACTGATCGTTCCATCTTGGAAACGATTTTTTGCAAAGAATTTTCCAAGGATATTTGGGACTACATGAGAAAGAAGTATCAAGTCTCTGCAAGAGCAAAGAGGCAGCAGCTTCAAGCTTTACGCTCGGAATTCGAAACACTTCGAATGAAGTCGGGAGAATCAATTGCAGATTATTTCTCTCGCGTGATGACCATTGTCAATAAAATGCGAATTCATGGAGACGGGACAGAAGAAATAACTGTCATAGAAAAAATTCTTCGATCATTAACAACAAAATTTAACTTTGTTGTTTGTGCTATAGAAGAATCTAAAGATATAGATAATTTGTCATTTGATGAATTGCAGAGCTCATTGGCGGTGCATGAACAGAAGTTTAAACAGGAAGACACAGATGAGCAAGCATTAAAGGCTTCTACTGATACTCGTTCCAACAATTTTCAAGGAAAGGGTAGAGGCAGAGACAGAGGAAGGTCCACTAATTTCAGATCCAATAATGATCAATTTCAAGGTAGAGGCAGAGGAGGAGCCCCTGATAAATCCAAGGTAAAATGTGTCTTTCTAGGTGTAAGTGATACATCTAAGCATATAAATTATTTAATCCACTGAACAAAAAAAATTGTGGTTAGCAGAGATGTTTTTGATGAAGAAAACACTTGGGATTGGAATATGCAGCAGCCTACCCAAGTTCTTTGTGATATTGTTTCTGAAACAAGAGCAAATTTCAGCATCTAGTATGCCTGAAAATTCGTCCATTGCAACTTCTTCAGCCAATGAATCGTCACCAACAGTAGTTGGAGTCAACGAAGAAGAAACTCAATCTCTTCGTCGTTTAGAAGAAGGCCTGCTTGGATGGAAGATTATGAGGTAACTGGAATTGAAGATCCAATTACTCACTTTGCTATGTTTTCAGAATGTGATCCCGTGACTTTTGAGAGTGCTGTCAAAGAAGAAAAATGGCGAAAAGCAATGGACGTTGAAATTGATGCAATTGAGAGGAATGATACTTGGGAGTTAACTGATCTTCCAAATGGACACAAAACCATTGGTGTGAAGTGGGTGTTCAAAACAAAGTTAAAGGAAAATGGTGAAATTGACAAGCACAAAGCACGCTTGGTTGTCAAGGGGTACAAGTAACAATATGGGATTGATTATACAGAAGTTTTTTCTCCTGTTGCGAGACATGATACAATCAGGTTGGTGGTTGCATTGGCTGCACAAAATTCTTGGCCTATTTACCAGCTAGATGCAAATCGGCATTCTAGATGTCAAATGGGTACTTGGAGGAACAAATATTTATTGAACAACCCCCTGGTTATGAGAAGGTTGGAAATGAGCATAAAGTTTACAAATTGAAAACGGCACTTTATGAGCTAAAACAAGCCCCTCGAGCTTGATACAGTCGCATTGAGTCTTATTTTCTTAAGGTTGGTTTTATAAAGTGTCCTTATGAACATACACTTTTTGTTAAGATTGGTGATGAAGGAAAAATGCTCATTGTTTGCTTATATGTAGATGATCTTATATTCACTGGAAATTGTGATGTTATGTTTGAAGAATTTAAAAAGTCTATGATGAATGAGTTTGAAATGACTGATCTTGGTATGATGCATTACTTTCTTGGCATAAGTATAGCACAATCAAGTGATGGAAGTTTTATTTCTCAAAATAAATATGTGGAAGATATTCCAGACAGGTTTAGATGAAGGATTGTAATCCTGTGCACACTCTGGTTGAATGTGGCTTGAAGCTACACAAAGATCATGGAGGAAAGAAGGTTGACAGCACCTTCTACAAACAAATTGTGGGAAGCTTGATGTATCTCACTGCAACAAGACCAGGCATAATGTATTCTGTGAGTTTAATTAGCAGGTATATGGAGAATTCTACAGAAATGCATTTGTTGGCTGCCAAGAGAATCTTTCGCTACTTGCAAGGAACAAGAAATTTCGGGGTATTCTACAAGAAGGGTGTAAAATCTGATTTAGTAGGATTTACTGAAAGTGATTATGCAGGAGATCAAGATGACAGGAAGAGCACATCAGGTTATGTTTTTATGATTGGTACAGGTGTTGTTTCTTGGGCATCGAAGAAGCAACCAATTGTCACTTTGTCAAGCACAGAAGCTGAATTTTTTGCTGCCACAGCTTGTGCATGCCAAGCCATTTGGCTAAGGAGAATTCTTAAGTTTATTGTGACAATAATTCTGCAATTAAATTGTCAAATAATCCAATTTTACATGGGAGAAGCAAGCATATAGATGTGAAGTATCATTTCTTAAAGGATCTTACAAAGGATGGTATAATTAATCTTATTTTTTGTAGAAGTGAAGATCAGGTTGCTGATTTGTTTACGAAGCCTCTCAAATATGATGCGTTTCAAAAGCTCTGGGGATTACTTGGCATATGTTCCATGGAGAAAGTCAAAGGATTTGGAGTAAACTGAATTTTTCAAGAACATCAGTTTAAGGGAGGGAATGTTAGTCTCTCTTTATTAGGGAGGGAATGTTAGAGTCTCTTTATTTTTGTCCGTTAGAAAATTTAATGGTCTTTTAAGTTTGATGTAATGGCCATGTGCTGCACTAAAGTTGTGTGATAAGTCTTAATGATATTATAATGGGTCAGTTTTGGGTAGTATAATGAGTCATTAAGTTAGTGTTTATTTGGGTGTAATGTATTTCTTAATGTTATGTTTTTTAGTTTTAGTTTCTAGCTTATATTAAGTTTGAGTCAGTTTATGAAATTCGATTTCCCTCTTAAAACATTGTGAGTTATATTTCTGCATCTTATTTTTTCTCTATCAGATACAACATCCTAAAATAAATTAAAATTAGTGTCAATGATAAAAATTATGATCTATAAACACGTACCGAAGATTTCTCAATTGCTACTATCTGTGCCGGGGTACATGTGCCATCAGCTGCACGGTTGACAAATTAAAAATTTAAAATGTGCATATATGGAAAGCAATGAAAAAAGGTCAAAAACAAAATATTCAAACAGTGTGTTTATGGTTAAACCTGTAGAGTCGCCAGTAGTAATTTGCTTCATTAAACTTAAAATGCTTTCCTGTTAAAAAGTCATGAACAAAAAATAGTTACACTTGGATATTAGTTGAAGGAGACACGACCATAAGGCTGAACATACCCTTTGAATAACATTTGTCTGCAGCAGAGAGTGCAGCACAGGGAACAGAGAACAGCCAGAAAGATAAAGATTTGATGATGCAGCATCAGATGCTGATAATAATGGTAAAGGTGAAGGTAGTGGAGCAGCATTATGCTGGCCAAAAACCTACATAACCCATGTCATTTCCATGAGATGTTCAGTAAATTGGGAGTTATATCTGCCAGATACAGCTACATGATTTTAAAGTTTAAACCACTATAAAGTTTCACCAAAAAAAAAAAAAGTTTAAACCACTTTCATATTAGTATATAACATAACAGACCCATAATTCAAAAAACGGATAACCTAATTAACTCAATACTAGACATATAGCAAAACTTTCACTTTCTATAAACCAAAGGTAGTAACGCTTTCTGACAACGTTAGTAGCAAATTAAACACCATTAAGACCCAGGCCTAATGCAATAATTATAACAAAAACAACAACAACAACAACAATAATTATAATGGGATCATAGTGAGAGACCTTGACGTATACTCTACGAAGTGAAAGGAAGTCAGAAATGTCAATTTGAACGTGGGTCTAACTATTTTGTAATACTAGTGAAGTACCCGTGCGATCCACGGAGGAAAAAGATAAAAAAAATTATCAGCGTCTGTCGTTGATTGCGTAGCTGCCGCAACAGAGTCAAGCCATGATTGCAGACTGCATCGGCAGCAGACCCGCAATAAAACCACAATCTAAAACCCTAGGGAACATGTATCTTTTTTATTTTTATTTATTATTATTTATCTATTTGTTTTTTGTTTTTTTGTTTTTGTTTTTTTTTTTTGGGGTTCCCACCTAAGGAAAGAAAAAGAAACAGTTATGCAAACCTCAAAACCACAAACCTGCATGCTGTGACTCTTTTGCAGTACAGGAGTAGGGGCCACCTGAAAGAAAACTTCATTTAGTATTCGGTCTTCAGGAAGGAGAATGATCAGTAATAGAGTTACAACTCACCTTTTCTGGGTCAACATTCTCAGATGTAACCTTAAAACGTCCTCTCTGTTGAACAACGGGTATCTTTGCTTTCTCATCAGTGTCTTCAGAATTAGCTGCTACAGGAGTGATTAATTAGAATGAAATGCAGGAGTGATCCTAGCAGGCTTCAAGAACTCATCAGTTTAATATAAATATTTTAAAAAAATTGTGGTGCTCCCTTGAAATTGACAACAAAGCATGTGAACAAACGAAGTAATATGAGCAGGTACCTGATGATTTTGAGATTCTAGAAGGAAGTTCAGTAAGCACATCCTCTCCTGTCTGTGAAACGGAAGTTGCATTGCAACTTGAAATGTTCTGGGGCAGATTTTGTAGCTTCTCACTGTCATTTATATTGCTAAATATTAAAGCTGATCATAGATAAAATACGATGCTCAAAGGGTTGAATGAATGAAATAAGGGCATCATAGTAGAGAAAATGCAAATAAAAATAACAATAAACATAGAATGTCATGCTTCGCGTCATGTTATTCGAACACCTTTTACGTTTATGCCTTACTTACAAGTCCTACTATTGGTTTAGGGCTTTATGCTAAAACCCAATAAATTTTGATTTTGTTACACTTTTATAATTTTCATGTTGAATTAGAATTGAAATCTTATGTTATTTTAAAACATGTGGAAATATGAAAAAATTATTTCTACACACAGAAACGTATTCTCCCTATTTTAATAAAGAGAAAAAATGGTATGGTATAAAACAAGAAGCCGTAAACCTACTTTATGCTATTTAAAAAAGAAGCCCCTTCTATTCAAAAATAAATAAAAATAAAAAAGAAGCCCCTTGAGAACCTTACGACATTCCATTTCATAAGTCAGATAGTTCTAAGTCTACTGAGCGAAGACAATTAGGAATTTTATGCTTCCTGAGAAAGTGAAATTTAACTTGTTTAATTGAGAATGATCATAAGTCTGTAGCTGCAATTACTTTGACTCCCTTCTTTCCAATCATCAAAATGGAAGTATTCACATCAGATTTCAAAATCATTTGATGAAGCTCTATGAGAAAGAACATTGGAAACAGCATTCGTCCTACATTCCATAATTACTCAAAGCACAAAAACTTAAAAATAGAAGGAACTGTCTTTCCAAATAGTGAGAGTAGGGGGAAATTTTCTTTATTTTCTACATTGCTATAAAGGAAAAAAAAATTAACTAAATAATATGAAAAAATATTGTACAAAGTACTATCATTGTATTCAAATCCATTGAATTAAATCAAAACGCCGTCTACAACTTGAATAATATATAGCAAATTAGCAAATAAAAAGTGTATACCTAAAACATAGAAATTATAGTACCATTGATGATATAAACCAGCATATGCCACTGATTAATCTCGTTAATTTAGCAAACTAAATTGCAAAATTAAATGGACTAAAATAATAAATAAATAAAACTAACTTGCAAAATTAAATGGACTAAAATAATATTGGGCTATAATACTTTCACATGTTAATATAGTTTATCCAACCACACATCTATTTTTAAGCACTCCTTTTTCAATATATACGAAATTGTTTTCCCCTTTTCAATTGCGAAAGCAAAGTTGTACCAGAGAATGGGAAGAACTAGGAAAACTCAAATTTAGCGAAATTGAAGAGTCATCATCACCCATCAATACCGTTAAAACATAGTCATGAAGTAAACATAGAACATGATGACAGATATCAATTTAACCAGCATAGTTTGGCACTAATTATGGAATATGAATGGATAAAGTATCTTGTTCCCAGTTCATTACACATTTACACATGACATAGCATGAAATGGACTTTGTTAATGTGGGAAAAAGATAAAGTAGGCCATCCTCTTGAAATTACGCCTGTATAACCTAAGATCCAGGTTCAGCCCAATCCTAGGAAGTGGGCCAATGAAGCTAGCCCAAATTTATGATTGAGATGACCATGCTGGAAGGCCTATCAGAGGGATTGAATAAGGACACATCCAGATCAAGCCAGGGCAGGCTTGACAATCATAGCCCAAATGCCCAGCTCCCATGAAGACAGTAACTAATACAAGAAGTAAATGGCATTTTCGGAAATAAACTTAATGCATAATTTTAGTATTCACCTTTCTAGTCGAATAGGTGGAACAGTAGCTTCAGGTAAGATGCTTGATGAGCATCCTCTTCTATGATGAGAATGGGTAGCCATGCCCTCCATGGATCTTCCACCACTTTCCATATCAGATTTTTCACCCAAATTATGTTCCACATGATCATCAAGATAGGTCGAAGAAGTTTGTGCTTCATGGCTTGAACTGGTGATGCTAGAGTCATCACCAGATTTTTCAATACTAGTCCTGGAAATGGCAAAACATGATAATCATTGGATTAACTTGATCAATCCTTTTCCGGACTGTAGGGATAGGTATCCCTTATTTCAAAATAAAAGATCCCAAGCCATTTAGGCAAAAGCATTAACCCATGATGTTATAACCTCATAATCTCCAAAGCTCACACTGTAGAGACATGTATCCTTCATTTCAAAATCAAAATAAAAGATCCCAAGCCATTTAGGCAAAAGCAATAGCCCATGATGTTATAAACTTCTAATCTCAAAAGCTCACACAGAGGAGACAGGCATCCTTTATTTCAAAACAAACTATCCCAAGCCATTTAGACAAAAGCATTACCCATGATGTTATTCACTTAAAATTTCAAAAGCTCTCACAGTTTGAGTATCACAAAAAGTAGATATTTACTAGATCTGACGTCAGATACATGTTAGAAACATACTTGGCATCATTTACTGTCGAATCACCAACTGAAACAGAAGCTGGTTGATTTTGCATCTCACCATTATCTTCCTGTGAAGCATTGACCATTAGAACTACCACAATTAATATTTTTTATTAATAAGGAAAAATAAGGTATAGGAAAGAAGCTTTGCACGAAAAATACATATATTTATAACTAGCGAGGGATTATACTTACTACTAAAAAGTTTTACAACTCTTACTACTAAACTAATTATCGTTGATTTCCGTCAATCCAACAGTTATAATTTATTGGAAATTAATAATTAATTAATAAGTATATCCAATAAATTATAACCCTTCTAAAACTTTTAAGTAGTAAATATAATCGCCCTTTATGACTATACCGCAAATATAATCCTATGATATAGAAAACGAATTTATAAATACCATATCAGCAGTTGGAGAAGGGTTATGAATTGCACTTGGCAATTGCTTATCTTGTGCATCAAGTGCAGTTAAAGAGCTTGAACTTGCTACGTGGTTGATATCCGATATAGCGTCGTCAAAATCGTGGATCTGGAAGAAATAAAAACTCTATTTAGAAATTCTATAATTTCAAGAGTCGCATGTTCATGGTGAGGGAGAAAAGATTGGACATTGTGTGTACCAAGGAAGCCTGAGCCTTCATATCTTCAATATTGAAGTTCCAGCCACTAATTCCTCGTTTGTATTCATTCTATAGAGGATTAACACAATATTGTTATTAGCTTGCTATCAAATCGGTAGCAACAAGAAAAATAACCAGAATAAAATATAACAAAAAAAGAAAAGATAAGCTAACTGCAAATACACTCACATCTTCATCTTGCAATGCCAATACAACACATTTTGGTGTATACACATTCACACAAATACTAACAGAGACATTATCTGACTCTACTTGAGTTTTCCTGACATTGACCGACAAAATAGGTATAGGTAAACTTTTGAAAGGTGTCATATGGCACATGCTGAGAATGTATACAGGGGAAAAGCGATACTAGTTTTTCTAAAAGGAAGTTGAGGACCGGTGATGTTGTTAATGTCAAAATGCAGCACAAGTTGAATTTAAGCAGTGTATATCGAGAGAAAATAATAAGATTTAGAAAGCAAGGGGCATAACTTTCTGGTGCATGCAACAAATTGCAGTTACTCCAAGCAATTAGACATAGCAATTCTACCTGTGATAATTCCTCCATCTTCCCATCAGGCATTTTCTTTTGTGCAAGCATATCTTCTTCTTTTCTCTGTGAAAAAAAAAAACTGCCTTATAAATATAACTTTTATACCACAACAGGGCGGAAGGGAATTTGTGGTAATAATATGGAACCTTTATAGCCTCCACCCGATCACCTAAAGCAGGCAGCCCCTCCAAAAGTGTTCGTAAAATATAATCACTGGAGCGAGCCTGCTTAAAGAAGGAATGCTTTAACAACTTGCCTGCAGAGGGTCGCTTCGAAGGATCTTTCACTAAGCAACTAGCAATCATCTGCTTAAATGACTGGAAAAAAGAAAGAAGAAAGATATTATGAATAAAAGAATTGAATTATGGGAGTAATCAGTTAATGTTGAAATTAAGCATGTTCATTGACAGCTGAGCTAACCTTAGAGAACTTCCTATCCCTTTCGTAGTCAAGGCCAGGGGGTGCATTTTGCAAAGTCATAAGCAGTACCTGGGCAATTTAATTATGAAATTAAAGTCTTAGTAACAAGGACAATGGTTGAATGAGATAACATAACATGTCAGTCAGTGTTGTCTTTAATTAATATATATATATATGCAAACCTTCATGGGTGGGAACTTTGAGAAAGGAGCATGACCATGGGCAAGCTCCAATGCAGTTATACCAAATGACCAGATGTCAGCTCTGGAAGATGTTGGAGTGAATGTTAACATGACATGAGGATAAATAACTAAGCGGAGAAGATATATAGAATTTAATTATAATTTTATAAAAGAAACAGGACAGACTTGAAGTTATAACCATGCAATTGCTCCATGACCTCGGGTGCCATCCTGTAATGAAGGATCACACACACACACACATACACAAATACAAGTTATTGAATAATTAAGATTGATGATAAGATCATGAATATTAACAATTTTTATATGATGATCGATATATATATATACCAGCAAGGTGTTCCGACAAATGTGTTCCTAGTGCGTTGCCTGTCACCAGAATCAAAAAGGCAAGCAGAAACACCAAAATCGCCAAGCTTGATAGCACCGCGTGAATCGAGGAGAATGTTGCCAGCCTTGACGTCTCTGTGGATGTGTCCATGATGATGAAGATACTCTAAACCCTTCAAGACCTCTCTGAGAACGGTTGCTATAACAACCTCCTCAAAACCATCAGGATGTTCGGCTTTCAATATGTGAAGGCACGAACCGCCGGCCATGAATGGCATCACAACCCACAGATTATGGTCGCTGACGAATGAGCAGTGTGATTTCAGGACGTTAGGGTGGTCCACCAGGATCATTGTTTGCGCTTCACGAGAAACATTATTCTGCGTGCGTATGCGTGTGCGCGTGCGTGAGTATATCATCATCATCATCATATATTTATATATTAATTAGCTTAATTATATCTATTTAATTATGATTGAATGGAATGCGATTAATAGCATAGAATAGCATACCAGATCACAATTGTCACGTTCGAAATCGAGGATTTTGATGGCGACGACCTCGTTGAAGGGAAGACAGAGAGCGCGGTGAACAGAAGCACTAACACCCTGTCCAATCTCTTCGTAGAGAAGGTAATGTTCGGGTCCAATGGGGTACTTCTTCTTCTCGATTTCCTTTTCTTTCTCCTTATCCTTCATTTTTTGATTGATTGATTGATTGATGACAATACAATACAAAAAAAGAGAGTAGAGAGAGCACACAGAGAGAGAGAGAGACTCGTCGTCACGAAGAGAAGAGAGAAGAGAGAAGAGAAAGAGAGGAAGAGAGAAAGAGAAAGGGGTAAATAAGTAATTGGGTGGGCTAAGCAGCTTTCTCGTGAAACTAATGAAATGGGCTTTTTCTTCCGATCTTATCGGGTGGCCGCAAAGTGATACACTGTTTTGTGTTTGTGTTTGCAAATCCTAACTCCTTCCCTCCCGCCACTGCTTCCTATTTCTGTTCTGCAACTAACTCATCCCCCACGCCTATATACTATATAATATAATATTACTAAATTCAAATCTTTTTATTTTTTTATTTTTTTATTTCTTACCGACTTACCATTATTATTTCATGGACCGCCTCGTGTTTAAAGCATGTTTTAGTTTCCACACCTCCCAAATCCCACTCAATATTACATTAATAAAATATTTTACTTAATTAATAAGTTTAATTTACAAAAATCATAACCTTGATTGTCAAAAATTGCGGTGTTAAAATATGATGGTAAGAAGTTGTAAGTATAACCTATCTCTACATTAAGGGAAGGATATTGTGACAATCAAGTTGTGTTACCACCAAGTGATTACCAATCAATCTTATCGTTAGATCTATTATCTTGATCCAACAGTTATATTTAATTTTCATCTTTATATAATCATGATTCCCCGTATTTAAAGTGAAAGCATTAAATATGGGAAATCATAACCATATAAATGTGGAAATAAATATAAAGTATTAAATTTGGGAAATCATGATCATACAAAGATGGAAATAAATATAACCATCAAGATAATCGATCTAACGGTAAGATTGATTGGTAGTCACTTGTAGAAACATAACTTGGTTGTAACAATATCATTTCCCTACATTAATAGCATATCTTTTTTTTTCTTATGTTATTCAGTTCAAATGTTTTTATTTGAGAATGACTTACTTCTTTTATTTATTTTTCCAATAAAATAACACGTGTCACTATTATTTATTTTGTTTATTTAATTTTTCATTACAAATTATATAAATCAGTGGTACCTGAATTTAATAAAAAGGAAAATAATGTAATTAAAAGGATTTCTACAACTTTAACATCCCACTTTTTAACATAATCATATGTAATGTGTGTCAACACAAAAAATTTAATCAAAATTAATGATAACAAAATTTTAAAAAATTAAGATAATGATACTTAAAAAACCTTGTAAATTTCAGAATATATGAACAAAAAAAATAATGTGTCAATGTGAAAATAAATATAAAAAAAAATATTGACAAATTTATAAACTTTAATTTAATATGAAGAAAATATATAATAATTCTTATGAATTTAGGATTCAACTGATAACGGGATACAGTATACTTTTTCTTTTGAACACTGGGATACAGTATACTTCCACATAGTATGATGATGTTAAAAAAGAAAAAGACGTGAGATGATCCAATCTCATAAAACAATACATCTTATAATATATTTGATAGTAAAAAATAAATAAAACCTCTTAATTGAATGTTAAAAATTCTCTTAATTCGGTCATGAATAAGTATTATATCTTGTTATCATCATCATGATCTCATATGATTCTTATTATTTCCTTAATATCGATTAACTATTCTTATCATTCTATGACCTCCACAAAGATCATCTCTAATTTCTTATAATGGAAAACCTCATATCTTCTGGCTTTGTTTGGGAGTTTGGAGGGGAAGGGAAGGAAGGGGATACAAGGAGGAGAGAGGGAAAGGAAGGGAAGGAAATTGGAGGGTATTCCCTTCCCTTGTTTGGGAGTTAAAAAAGGGTAAGAGAGGAAAATAGAGGGTTAATGAGATATTTTACCATTTTACCCCTTTTTAAAATTAATATATTTATTATATTTTACAAACTAAATTAAATTTTAAATTTCTAACAAAATTATTTTTGTACTTTTCACAATATTAAAAAAAGATAATATTTTTTATGAAATTTCTACGCTGCAAGCTACAAAAAAATTTCGTTAGAATACTCTTCGTCGAAAAGCGACGGAAATTTTTCTCCAATTAAGATTTTTACAAAAATAAATTTTCTATCGAAATTTAGAAATGATTTCCTCCATGAAATGCTTTAAACGTAAAAATATTTCGTCAAAAATTTTGACGGAATGTTTTTCGTTCAAAATTTCGATAGAAATGTGTTCTGATGAAAATTTTGACGGAAATTGTTTTGTCAAATATTTTGAGGGAAATGTTTCATTCGAAACTTTCGACGAAATTTAGATTCAGTAAAGAATTTTGATAGAATATTTTTCCATCAAACATTTTAATCGAAATATTTTTCGTCAATTTTTTTTACGGAAAAATTTTCTGTTGAAATTTTTTGACAGAAATGTGTTCCGTGGAAAATTTTGATGGAAATATTTTTTATTAAAAAATTTGACAAAAATATTTTCCATCGAAAATTTTCGATGAAAATGTGTTTCCTTAAATATTCGACTGAGAATTTTTGTCAAAAAGTTTAGCGAAAATGTTTTAGTCGAAAACTTTTGACGGAATGTAACTTCTGTAAAGAATTTTGGTGAACTTTTTGACGAAGATGTGTTTCGTCAAATTTTGGACGAAAAAATTTTCGTTGAAAGTTTCAACGGAATTTAGATTCGTCAATAGTTTTGATGAAAAAATTTTGACGTATGTGATTTTCATCAAAAATTTCATCATTATTTTTGACGAAATATTTTTCGTCGATAAATTTTGTTGGTATTTTAGATTTTTTCTAAAAATGTCACATTTAAAAATGATTCACATTTATGTAATTTTTTACATTTTAATGCTAAGGGTAGATAAGTAATTTTTAATATTTTCCCCCTCAAACCCCCAAATTGGGGGAACTTTAATTGTAAGAAGAAGAAGGGTTTTGGAGGGTTTAGTAAAATCCCCAATTCCTTCGCCTCCTTTTTTTAAACTCACAAACAAGGAAAGGGCTTACTAAAACCCTCACTTTCCTTTCCTTCCCCTCCTAAAACTAACTCCCAAATAAAACCTCCATGTACAAGGATCGGCATATTCATTGATTCAAGTAACATCCATAGAACATATTTTTCATATCTAAATTGAAGACCGCATTAAATTACTTAAATGTATTTAAACCTACAATCATATTTTGGCATTAGATTATTAATATTTTTGGAAAAGATTATCTTTTTAATAGCAATTTTATTTTCGTAGTCATCAAAACCCAATCTCCTTAAATTACACTTTAAAATGAGAGGTTATGATTTCTAAAATAACATTCAATTTCCACATTTTCACTGATTCAAGTAACAGCATAGAACATATTTTTCATATCTAAATTGAAGGCCGGAATAAATTACTTTACGTTAAATTACTTAAATATATATAAACCTACCATCACATTTTGGCATTAAATTAAACTACTTTGTTTTAAAAGGCCAGTTTATTTTCTCAATCATCAAAATCCAATCTCATTAAATTACTTTAAAATAAGAGGTTATGATCTCTAAAACAACATTAAATTACTTTTAATTTAATTCCCATTGGAATTAATTACAAATTAAATTTCAAAGCTTTTTAATTAAATGAATTAATTACATGAAGTGAATAATGAATCGAATCTGATTTAGTAATATGACAAGAGGTGATGGCGATACTATACAGCGCATGCTAAACATAAGGGCCTAATCGCATGGCAATTGAGACACGAATGGGGATTAACATATTTCTATTTCTATTAAGGTGGAAAGATAAATCAATTCGTCACGTTGCTATTACGAGTATATATTTAAAACTTTTTTCCCATAATGATTAAAAAGCCCTTAAATGTCAATAATTTAAATCTAGAGTTTTCACTCTTAACAAATTTAACCTGGCAATCACTTTCAACTCAAAATTACACGAATCGAAAGAGTGTTTTTTATTTTCCAAATATACTTGTATTTGAATACCTTTGTTTTTTGGTAAATGAATACATTTTAGTTTTTTATTAGATAGTTTTAAACTTACTACAATTATTATTATTATTATATAAATTGAAAAACTGCATTGTTATTTGATATGAAATTCTTGTATATTTTTTTTAAAAAAGGCTAATAATTAATTTTTGATTAAAAATAAAGTTAAAATGAATTAATAATTGATAAAACACAATAAATTTATTTTTTTCTATTTATGAATCAGTTTAGGATAATCACCTATACTGTTTAAGATTTTTTTTATAAAAAAGTAAAATTCACGATATGTGAGGTCGGTCAACGTTCTTTTAGAATACGTATTCAAGCCAGTTTAAAGTGTAGAAAAGATTAAGCAAATAATTTATCGAAATATTTAGCAATTGATAATTGCACGAGGACAAATGTTTTTTTTAGGTAAGTGAAGACAAATGTTATTTAGTTGTATTGAAGAAGTTTGATATAATAAAATTATTTTTACAATAAACTTTTTTATCCCAGTTATCTTTTGTTTTGATTTTCTTTTTCGGTGGATAACATCTATTTCCCCCCTTTTTCTATGGTTAAACTATTTTTTTTAAGGATAAAGTATTTTTTATTTTTTTTGGTAAGCAAGGATAAAGTATTTCTCCCATCAGAAGTTATCTTTAGTGGCTTCCAAAATTATATCGTTTCGAATTAATCAAGGGTGTTTTTATAGTTTAGGGGAATTAATAAAGGGTGTTTTGATAAAATTTATATGACAAAAAATAAAGAAAATTACGAAACACTCTTTGTTTATTCATGGATTAATGCATGGGCTGCTAAGTGGTCAGAAGCGAATCCAATTTGCTCTAGATATCTTAATGCTTATGAAACGGAATTTCATGTGTTAAGAGACTGGGAAGTGGCAAAAGCAGTTTGATATAAGCTACTATCACCGAGGAGACTAGCTTCTTTCTTTGATAAGGAATGGGTAGACTGGATGTTATCTAACATTTGTAATGCTATGAAGGGACCCATTAGCTTGAATTGGGATACAATATTTCTTCTAACTTGCTGGGAGCTGTGGAATGTAAGAAATGCAGTTTATCATGGGAAAGAAGGTATTAATGCAGATCTCATTGTTAATAAGGTGCATCGCATGGCTATGGATATTGATAATGCTTTCGGTGTCAACGGAAGTAAGAAGAAAACTGGCATGCTTATTCAGTTGCAAATTGCATGGCATCCACCAGATCATGGCTGGATAAAGTTAAATACAAATGGTGCAGCCAAAGGATCTCCAGGAGTAGCTGCATGTGAGGGATTATGTAGAGGATCATATGGTTAATGGTTGGGGGGCTTTGCATATCATGTAGGCATTGCATCAGCTTTAACAGCAGAGTTATAGGGTATTATGAAAGGCATGGAATTTGCTTGGAACAAAGGGTTTAGGAAACTTATAATTGAAAGTGACTTCACTTCGGTGATCACGTTGCTTAGCAATAAAGGTAATGATGTCCGAGAGTCTCATATTGTTACTCGCATTCGGACTTGGTTGAATGAAAATTGGGATCTCCAACTTCAACACATCCACCGTGAAGGAAATTAGTTTGCTGATTGGCTTGCCAACCATTTGATTTGTTTCAACCGGAACTCTATGTATAAGGAGTTTAGTAATGTTACTCCTTGTCTTAGTTGTTTATTTTTTGCTGATATTTGTGCTTTTTCTAGCATTAGGAATGTTTATATTGTTCATTGTTTAGTTGTGTTTTTGGGTTGTTAAGCCATTTCTTTCACCAAAAAAAAGATATAATTTTGGAGGCATGGTAGTTAAAATCGGGATTTTACCTAAAATTGGAAGGAGAATAAAAAAATCGTAAAACGTAAAATCCTAACGTAAGAAAAATCGTAAAAAATCGTAAAAACGTTTGGAATTTTGATGGAGTCGTTTTGATTGAAAAAAAATCTTAAAATCGTAAAATGCATATTTAAATTAGGATTTTAACTACCATGTTTGAAGGTAATTGGAAATAACTTATCTCTGATAATCGAAGAAATACTTTACTCTTTTTTTAATGTGAAAATTTAAATCTATTGCCGTTAAAATAGATAATTACGAATATATAACTGTTTCGAAACTATTTACGAATCTATTGCAATTACTCACGCTTATTTTGGGCGTGACCACAAAGGCAATCACGCCTAATCCAGGCGTGACTCACCAGTGCTGACACGTGGCATAAAAAATTAACAGTTTGACCGTAAAACTTCGAGAGACTATAGCTTTGGCCCCAGGTGTCCAAATTTGGTATTTTTTTATTTCACGTAAATTTTTGAGATATAGGCAATGACACCTCATTTAACATAACTTATCTCTCACAAACCCAAGTGCCTTTGAGTTCTTTCTGAACCAATATCATTGATGGAGAGAAAATCATTATCATGATTAGAAACATTCCTAGCAAATATCCTTATAATTATAGTACTATTGTTGCAAATTCAAACTATATTTATGAGAGACGAAACTTCAACTTAAATAACATCGTTCACACTCATAGATATAAAATATATGAAATGCGTTTATCTCAGAAAGTTATGTGGAATAATAAAAAAAAATTGATCGAGGCACTCCGAAACGAAAGTTGTTGCCTTCAAAAAATTTATATTAAAATATCTTAAATTTTGGAAAAAAATCTCATCAAAATTTACTTGAATGAGATATCATTGTGTACATCTTGAAAAAATATGTGAAATTATTATTTTTTACCTAATTTGGATACTCGAGTAAAAAATTATGGTATTCAAAAATTTTACGGTCAACCTGTTGATTTTTTTTATGTCGCATGTCAGCGCCAGAAGTAAAGTTGGTTACGTCTACAAGAGGCGTAAGTGGTCACGCCTTTTCTAGGGGTGAATGCCTCGTGAGTCACTCTTAAGCTAGACGTGAATGGTTATATCCAATTTGGACGTGAATAGAGTAACTGCAATAAATTCGTAAATAATTTCGAAACAGTTATATATTCATAATTATTTATTTAAATTATAATAAATTAATTTTATTTTCTTGCCTTTTTTTTAATATATTAAACTATTTTGTTTTTTTGTTCACGTGCATTTGATGTTACCGTGCCATATTTAGTCAATTTAATTTGGAAAGAATATACTTATCATTTAGATATCACTCCTTATCATTAAATTTTATATATTGATTTCCATATGATTATAATTTATTAAAAATTAATTATATAAAAAATATCATCTAATAAATTATAATCTGCACATTAACAAACATAAATAATTAATATTTAGTGGTAAGAAGTGATAAAGTGAATTCCTACCTATTTAATTTAAGTAAAAAATAAATAAAGTTAATAGAAAAAGATTAAACTAGATGTGTTGTTGACATGTTCATTCTATGCAACTGCAACAGACGTAGTTGTTTCTCTCTCTAGGGTTCCACTCTCCACCACCATACCTCAATCGGATCGCTGCCGTTCCCGGCGTCATTCCGATAACTCGGCAGCATGAAGCTCACAGTGAAGACTTTGAAAGGGAGCCATTTCGAAATCAGGGTTCAGCCCTCCGACACTGTCAGTATTCTCATTGCCAATTTAGCTCGCTCTGTCCCTCTTTTCCTTTTCGGTTGCAGTCTTCGGTATCAATAGTTGCTTTCTTATTTCCCAATCTGTCATTTTCAGTGACGAAAAAGTCTGTATGATTTGTTCATTGAATTGGTTTTGTTTGTTTCAAATTTTGGAAGCCAACTTTAAAAAAAAAAGAAAATTTCAATTTTCAAAATCATTGTCGTCATCGTAATTTGTTATTAGTCAAATTCAGCTGCCTTTAATTTTGTTTGTATTTGCATTGCATACATTCATTTTTTCCACCAACATTGTATTGTATATGTTCATTTATTATTTCATGGATGGATGCTTTATTATTATTATTTTAAGTATTTTGTATGTTTCGGACGTGATCCTCAGATGTTGGTGCTGGTTTTGTTTTTATTGAGATTGTTGGTACTTCATTGACTGGCTTGTGTGTTTTTTGCTCTCTTGTTTACACTACATTGAGTATTAATCTCAGTTCCATGTTGTCTCTTTAATTAGAATATGAATTTGTTACTAGGCTTTATGTCGCATGTGGTAAATTTTAGAAGTGCTATTTTCTGATATATATATTTTTTAATTTGCTGAAATTGTCCTGCTATTTTCACCTCAGATTATGGCTGTCAAGAAGAATATCGAAGATGTACAAGGCAAAGATAATTACCCATGTGGACAGCAATTGCTGATTCACAATGGCAAAGTTTTGAAAGATGAAACTACATTAGTAGAGAACAAAGTCTCCGAAGATGGCTTTCTTGTTGTCATGCTTAGTAAGGTACATTTCTTCCTTCATGAAAACTTTGTCAAACAATTGCCCCTTTTTTTATTGGCATGCCACCTACATACTGACTGTGATTTGAGCTATCTTGTTTGTATCCGGAATTAGTGATTACACAAGGCTGTATTTTGTAACGCAAGGGCCTTAAATCCACCATCATGAGCCACTCAGTGTTTTCTATTTCTTGATTTAAAAATGGAAACCAGATGTTGTGCCCCACTCATTTGTAGTGAAATTTTATTCCTTTAAATACACAGATCTAATGCATTGCTCTCTATCATTTAACAAAGAAAATTGATAAGAACCTTTTGCTTCGATTCTCTCTCCCCAATATTTTATCTCTACTTTATGAGAAATATTAGATCTTGCCATATAATATCTACTATGCCGTCTGTTTCAATCAGATAAACTCGATTTTAGACATTTTTCTTTCAGTAGTTCCTTTCATTATGGTTTGGCCTTTTTTTCTTTGCAAGAGGCGGCTTATAACTTCTCATAATATGCCATTTTACCTCTATATTTACAGAGTAAAACATTGGGTTCTGCTGGGGCCTCATCTGTTCAGGTATTTTACTTTCTCATATTTATTGCCTTTTTGGTGGTTAATTTTCTTTCTTTTTCCTCTCTGTATTCGCTAGTGATTGTGCATGTGTGTAACAGCCTGCTAGCAACCCTCCTACAAGTGTACCAACATCAAATTCTGCACCTGCTCCTGAACCTCCAGTACCAACTCAGTGAGTCTATCTTAAAATGTTTTTGATAAATCTGATTTGTATATCAGCTGAATTTTCTTCCTAACTATTTTATTTCGTTTCAGGGCTGCAAACAACAGTACAGATGGCCTAGACTCCACGACTACAAAGTATAGTTTTTCTCTCTGCATTTCTCTTAAGATACTGTCAATAAATTCTAATGAAAATTTTATTCAGGATACCAAATTGTACTCCCTTGAAATAGTTACTGAGGGAGGACTGTTGACAAGAAGACATCCTTTTGATCTCTAGTAATAAATTCAAGAGGAAAAATGTGTTTGTTGTAATTTGAATTTGAATCTTCACTATTATGGTTTGTCTTTTCCTCATGAGTTTCTTGTGAGCCATAATTCTTTTAACCAAATTAATTATTATGAAGTTGACATTATAATACTGGGAGAAATACAATTTTCAATTCAAATATTTTTATTGAATGCTCTTTAGGGATGCATTTGGTTACTGTACAAGTCTTTTTTGATTAAAATTTGAGGTTGTCTGATCGTAGTTATTTGGTAGTTGCTTATCCTAAATGTGATGCCCTCACGCTTCTCCTCTTTTCTTTGAGCTGAAGCATTATGGAAATATATTGTTTGTCATTGACATTGTTCCCTTTCCTGTCATCAAGCCTTCTTATAAATGCTTCTTTTGCAGTGTGTCTGCAGATACTTATGGTCTGGCTGCTTCAAATTTAGTTGCTGGTAGTAATCTTGAGCAAACTATTCAACAAATTATGGACATGGGCGGTGGCAACTGGGACAGGGATACAGTTACTCGTGCTCTTCGGTCAGCTTATAATAACCCAGAGCGTGCTATAGATTACTTGTATTCTGTATGTATTAACAGCTGGTATTTCTTGACTGCTTAAATTTTCTGTTGTATATGTTGGATTTAACAACTCTCTTTTTGTGTGTATGTGTGTATTTTTGGCAGGGAATCCCTGAAGCAGCAGAAGTTGCCGTACCAGTTCCTCACTTTCCAGGCAGTCAAACAACTGAAACAACTGGGGTCTCTGCTGGAGCAGTTCCTGGGGCACCTAACTCATCTCCTTTAAATATGTTTCCCCAGGTAAAACTTATGACTCTACCTTGGCATTTGCATCTTTTTCTGTTACTGTTTGCGCTTTATTTCAAGCTGAAACTCTCAGGAGACGATTTCTGGTACTGGTGCTGGACTTGGATCTCTTGACTTCCTTAGAAACAATCCCCAGGTAAGTTTTCTGCTCCATCAATTGTTGTGCTCTACTACAAATAACCCCTGAAGCATTCATTCATTCCATCCACCCAGCTTGAATACTATGATTTACATCTCCCTTTATTTTTCCAAATTGCTTTGTGTTATAGATCTAAGATACCTAAGTTGTGTCGAGGTATGGTATGATCTCCAATTTTCACCTCCAAGCTGGTTTTAGCACTGGCCTTGAACTTGCATTCTATATTCCATAAGTAAAAAGATTGGTTGGTGGAGCATTCTCTTGTCAGTTACAATTAATTTGTTATTTTTATATGATAGGAGCTAGTCAAAATAAGCATTATGAGTTTTTATATGCCTTAATTGATAGCAGTGGCTAGACAATATACTGCAGAACACCTGTTATTCCTATCTAGTTTTGAGCTTTTCCATGTAGCCAACCTCACCCATGGGGATAAGGCGTCTTGTTATTTTTTCTGTTGTATCTGGCTTCGAGCTTTATTTTGATAGTTTTTAAGTAACTGCTTTGTTGCATTCATTTTCAGTTTCAAGCATTGCGTTCAATGGTGCAATCCAATCCACAAATTCTACAGGTATTTACTTTCTCAATTACCTTCCTGACTTTTGGTTATTTGTTGATGTCTAATGATCAATCCACTTTCTATTGCAGCCTGTGCTTCAGGAACTTGGTAAGCAGAATCCCAATCTTTTAGGACTGATTCAAGAGCATCATGCGGAGTTTCTCCAGTTGATAAATGAACCTGTTGAGGGTTCTGAAGGGTGAGTGTATTGCTTACCATATATGGTATATCAAGTTATCATGTCATTTTACATTTTATAACCATTACTCAATGCCATCGTTGTCTTTCTTCATATACTGCTTCAATTGTTGGTTGTCAAAAGCTTTTCCCATATTTGTAACGTGAAAGTAACGTTTCTACTTTTTAGCTTGAAATCCTCTAGGATATAATATTGAATTAGGAGTTTATCCACTTCACTTGGTTTTTTATTTTCACACAAATCTTGAATTTAGAAATATAACACCCTTTTTGGGTCAGGGATATATTTGGGCAGCCTGAGCAAGACATGCCTCATGCTATCAATGTGACTCCAGCTGAGCAGGAGGCAATTGGAAGGGTATGTCTCTACTTTGTTGTAGTCTGATACGTGCCATTTTCATTCCCACAGACAGAGTTGTGCCTTTAGTCTTCATATATGTTGATTGATTTTTTCCTATGATTCGTAGCTTGAGGCAATGGGATTTGATAGAGCATCAGTCATAGAGGCATTTTTGGCATGTGACCGTGATGAGCAATTGGCTGCCAACTACTTATTGGAGAATGCTGGAGATTTTGAGGATTAAATCACTAACCTATAGACATCGATTCATAGTTTTGTTCGGTCGGTTTTTTTTTTTTTTTTTGGTTAAAGAAAAAAAAAAAAACTGAATTGTGTCTTTATTGGAAAATTTATTGGGTAGAGTTTGGATTTGGATTTCGGTCGACATTATGTCATCGAAACAACAGACTATTACAATTGATTTTAGAATCCGGATTCTATGCTAATTTGAGTTGTCTTCTCCGATGAAGTAGTAAAGGTATAATTTTAAGTTTATTTATTGGTATCATTTTATGTGACATCAATATTAGATCTATGCATAGCAGCAAATACAGCCATGTACGAAAGTTTATTTTTCCCCTACTCTTTACCTTTTTATTGTAAATATATTATATATATGGATTGTGAAAAAAAAGAAACGGAGAGTAATCCATTGTTGAGAAGACTGTCGCAGGATTGTAATAAACACCCGAGTCAGCCAAATGCTTGTTTTTTTTTTTTGGTTTTGTGCGAATATGTGCTAACTTGGACCTTTTTTTTGTTGTTAAAATTGAGCTTTTGAAAAAAAAAAAACTTATTTCTCTGAAAATAAGTTAAAACAAACATACATGAAATTTTATAGAACTGTTTTTGTACGCTGTAATCATATGTTTCTTCCGATATTGATATAGTACATGATATAATATGTTAATACATTAATTTTAAAAAATATTAAATTTTGATATATTAGAACATATTTTGATATTAAATAATATATTTTTTTGCGTTAATCCCATCTTAATTATTTTTTTTAGGTGAGTTGATTTTTTCCGATATTTTCATAAGTTTTTACTCGTATGTTTAGGATTTAAAGTTTATAACTAATGGTATCAAAAAAACATGTTGATACCCACGCGCGTCTGTTTTTTCGTGTTTCCTTCTTGTCATCTATACTCTATACAGAACAAAAAGGAAAATTACTCTACAGAAACCCAGTAGTCCAATTTGTTTCTAGCTCAAAATAAACTTGATATGTTCAAAAAGGAAAAAAAAAAAAAAAAAACAAAAAAAAAGAGAGAGAGGAGAGAAAAATAAACTCACACAAAACGTACAGGTAATTAGTTTCTTCTTTCTTTAAGCACTCGATTAATTTTTAATTTTTGCATACGAGCTCATGAACTAACAATGTAATTAATCTAATTATTTGGCGAAATAAGTCATCATAATTTTATAATATTGATATATGTATTTTTTAAAAACATTAAGGTGATTAAAAATAAAAAAAACTGTGGATATACGAAATTTTCCATCTATTTATTTTATATAAAAATGATATATGTTGAGGACTGAGGAGGAGCAAGAGAAACAAATAAACATTGGGCGTTGCTCCTTTACCTGATCTCTAATCCCTAATTTGTAGAGATGGCAGCAACAATGGGTGTGGGTGTGGCTTCTCAGACCTCAACGCGTGTTCTTCTATTTCACCCAATCCAACACCGGCGAACTTCTCCTCCTCCTCCTCGTTATCTCTTGAACCAGAAATCTGAATGTGTTTCTCTGAGGGGGCGTTATTCCCAGTGCAATCGTTCACCTGTTATTTCTTGCAGACAAAGCGAGGCACACGTTAATGTTCTGTCGGGGTCCACGCGCACCGTGACAACCTTGTTGGGAATGGCCGTGTTGTTCGTGAAAGGGTTTGGGAAGATTGCACTTCAGAATTTGAATTTGAATTTGAATCTGTTGAGTCGCAATAGCATGTTGTTGGGTGGTGGTGAATTGTTGTTTGCGTCTTTGAAGGACCGTCCGAGTGGTTATCTGAACACGCCGCTGACGGTAGTGGCGGCGGGATTGGGGAAGTGGCTTGACATATACAGTGGGGTTTTGATGGTTAGGGTTTTGCTGAGTTGGTTCCCAAACATCCCGTGGGAACGTCAACCTCTGTCTGCAATAAGAGACCTTTGCGATCCTTATCTCAACTTGTTCCGTAATATAATTCCCCCTATTTTTGATACCCTCGATGTTAGTCCTCTTCTTGCTTTCGCCGTCTTGGGCACTCTTGGTTCCATTCTTCAGACTGCTACCTAGTCACTATTCACTCCTCTTCTACAGGTTTGTTTCTAATCTTTTTCTTCACTATGCTTACTTCACGTGCTTTGCTTTGCATAGATATTTATCACTTCAATTGTGGTTTTTTGTTTCTTTGGATAGGTTTGGCTGTTAAAACATCAAAACCACTCTTTTGAAGCTTAGGTTCAAGTTTGGTGGTGTCTTTTATTATACAATGTACTTTTCAATTTGGTATATTTTGTAGTTATGTACGTGCTTTTAAGGTCACCACCCTACTTCATTTTTCATATATTGTTGTGTTACCAATTTGATTGTATCTTGAAATTTCTTCAATATCAGCTCTGCAGAGTTTGTTTGTAGGCTATTATTACTTTTACATAAATTCCTCCTCTATTCTATCTTGGTTATGGATATGCTTTATCATCTGCGCCAATGGCGACCTAGATAATGTGATTCCAATTATACGTTCCTTATTTGAGTTATGAGCAAAACTCCTTTGTATCTGTCTCTCTCAGTGAGATTATTCTCCTATTTGTTTATGCGCAACTAATCTGTTAACATTTTCTAACTATCTGGAGAACCACCACCTATGATGTGATCTAACATCAACCTCTAACATGATGTTATACCAGTTCATGAATGGTGATTGTTCCATTTAAGTTGTGATTGAACAACTTTCTTTGTCAAGCTGTCAAGTACACTGTCAGATTCTTTAGGGGGGAAAAAGAAAAAAACAAGATAACCTCTTTGAAATTTTTTATTTTTTAATTCCTGAATTAGGCTGCAACTTCTGTGGTCTTCAAATGCAATGAGGGTGAGGGTGAGGGTGAGGGTGAGGGTGGTGTACGTGTTGGTGTTGGTGTTGGTTGCTCTCCTAAAAAAATAGATTTTCGTGGAGTGGTTTTACTTGGAGGAAACACTTTTTAATGATTATGGCGTTCTCATATTAGTATTTCAGAAATTTTTGTCCTTAAATTAATTCTTTAAAAATTTAAAACGTTATACCATTTAATTTTTGGGTTTATCATCTATTATTTAACATGACCACAAAAAATTTCCTACACACACAACATTTTGTGGGGCCCGCGGCAAAAAAAAAACTCTGGCACGTAAAATGAATCTCTATAATATAACACAATCACTTTTCCTATAATATAACTCTTATAAAACTCTTTATCCTATGTAAGAATATTTCTTCTCAACTTTGTAAAGTGGATTCCTCTTCAAGTTTATATAATGTCATCGGATTCCTCTCTCCACTTCACAACTTGAGTAGTTCTTCAAGTTTAAGAAACACCCTTGTGTTACAACTACCGATAGGATATTCATATTACCAAATTTTTTTACTACCACTTCACTACCACTCTAATCACCATTGGATTCAAAAGTTATTTTTCTTTTCTCTCTCTTCATTCAACTTTTCCTCTAATCCAATAGTGATTAGAACGGTAGTAAAAAATTTTTGTAGTATGAATATCCTACCTCTTATAAATAAGGGTTTATTTTTCTGTTGTCAATATAAATGAGTTATCTGAGTTTAAAACGACGTCGATTTAGAACGAAAATCAAGATATTTTTATAATTATAATTTATTTCTGGATTATAATAATCTTTATTATTATAATTTTTTAATGTTTTAATCCAAAATGATGTCATTTTGGAAGTGAATCTTATCTAAATTTACTGTAACAACATTAAATCCTATAAACAATGCTTGACATATTTCTTCGTTTCATCCACCTAAATGTTAACCTCATAATTTGTATCCACTTATATATGATTAGAGAATAGTATAACTTTACATCAAAATTAAATTCGTATTCTCTCAATGGCAACTTGCACCTAAATATAATTGAAGCATATGCTCCAACAATCATAACAACAAAGAAATAATTTGTCTTTGGAGATACGTCAACTTGCTTGAAGTCCTACTCCTACATCTAATGCTGAATAGCAACCACTAACTGTGGTTCAAATGGATTATATGAATCTATCATGCTCTAACTCGAGATTATATTATTATTTAACCTGGATTATGGAAGCAGCTAATTTAGGAAGCCAAGATAAGAGAGCCAATTGAATCGAACCATAAACCGAACTGAATCACCCTTAAAATATTCGGTTTTTAAAAATCAGTTCATGAACTGAACCGGTTTTTAAAGAACCAAATCATGAACTGAACCGATTTTTAGAACCAGATTAAGAACAGAATCATTTTGAACCAAACCAAACCGTTTTCAAACCGAACCAAATTGATTTTTATATTTTTTTTTTTCAAATAGGATCGATCCGAACCGGTTTCTAACCGAACCGAATCTTTCCAACCGAACCAAACCACTTCTGAACCGAATCAATTTTAAATCGAACCAAATCATTTAAACTAATTTAATTTGATTTTTTTAAAAATTTAGTTTGATTCGATTCATACATATCCATAATGAAAGGAAAGTGCCTCCCAAATTTCAGTAACAATTTCACAAAAAAAAAAAAAAAAAAAAAAATCAGTAACAAAATTTGATGCATTGAACTGAAATAGTTGGGCTGACCTTGAGTTAAGCCAAGTAGACGTCAGTGTTGACAATTTGCGCGCATGTAATGGTATACAGATCATACATACTTGCATTACAGTTGGTATGTACCACAAAGAAGTGACAATAATATTATACTAATAATATTTTCACTTCTCTCTATATTCAAAGTACCACAATTGTTCTTTAATTTTAAAATAGCTAACTAGCAGACTTAACTTTCTAGAGAGCCAATAATTGAAATTTAAGATCCTTAAGCAAACTGTGTGAGTGGATATAATAAACGTCATGTATGGAAAATATATTTCGTATGGTTTAAGCAAAAATCACATTCATATTTCAAAATATATAAATACACACTTAATTATATATTAATTGCAGGGCCGAAAATTTATCGCTGACTATAATAAGACAAATCTTCTCAATCTCAAACATAATTTAATCATACGGCTTTTGCTCAATCGAAAAGTAACAATTCTTATTAGTTTTTTTTTAACATAGCTTGTAACTTGAATTTTGATAAAATAAACTAAGTCTTTATTATTTATAAATGAATTTTCCTTTAGTGAATTGAAATATGTTTTCGCCAAAAGGCCACTTTGTTTTATTATGATTTGAATTTTAAACTTTTTTTTTTTTTAATTCTCATTCACTCTTAATATTTTTATAATCGATATTTCTTGTCTTGTTGAACTAATAAGTTGTTCTCATAAATTTGTCATTCATATTGACATATGCTTCACAATAAAAGTCTGGCGATCAAACAAAATCCCATGGTAGATTTGGTGAGTATGGCTTTAATTATGTTCATAGAGGCCTTATATTGCTTTAGGTATCAACTTTCTTTGTAATTCATTTTTTTAATAATTTAAATTTGGGTTTATAAACAATTGTTGTTATTTAAGATTTTCTAACTTATTTATATTATCTTATAGGAAAGGTTATACTTACAACTTGTTTTTATTTATAACCTCTTACAATTAATATCTTAACCATTAATTTCCACCAATCAACGATTAAGATTTTTGTCAATAAAATTTATTAATTAATATTACTTTATATTAATTAATAAAATTTATAACGAGTGTATGGTAAGAAAAATATAATGAAATAAGTGTTAAAATATTACCTTATATTGAAGGGAATCAAAATAAATTGTATCGCTTGTTTCAAAAAAAATGTATAGCTTTTTCTTCTTCATTATTTTTGAGTACGTGTGTAATTTGTTCACGCAGTTACAAATTATAAAAAAAATTTTTCAAATTGAATATGCATGGCTTTTGTAGAACAAGTAAAATTCTCTATAATTCTTGTATGAGAAAATATTTGTGCTTTTAAATGACACAATTTATATCATTTAACTCTTACAAAGAGTAGCATCACACCTTTATTTTTTTTATCCATTCTCTTTTCCTCATAATTTATTTATTTCTCTCACTTAAAATGACATAATTTTACATTCTTTAAAGTAACATTTTTTGTTATAAAAAAAAACACACACTTTTTCTATTTTTTATTAGCATAAAAATTATATTTTGAGATAGATAAAGACAAAACAAAACCAAAGAGCAATAAAACGATTTCGAGACGCCAAAAACGCATAATATCCCGGTAGACAGGGAATAAAATAAGAAAAGGCGATTTACCAAAAAAAAATAAAAAAAAATAAGAAAAGGCAAATCAATGCAAGAAATATAACCTATGCACTATTGAAGGTAAAAAAAATTATTATTATTTTTTTTAAAAAAAAGCGTTCAATTTGTTTTTGGGGTTAACATCAACACTTCATTTTGCTTACTTAGATGGTGTCTGGAATATGTATTAGAGCAAGAAGAAGTATTATACATGTTTTCTTAATGTTTAATGTATTTTAAAAATAAAATAAACCATGACACATTGCTAAAAATTGATATTTTTTTTTTGGTATAAAAAATTGATATATTTTGATTTCACTAAAACAAATACAACCTTTAAAAATAAAACGGAAGACAACATTACATTTTATTCTTTCCATAAACTAAAATTTTCCTTAAGATGTTATTTCTCTTGGATGAGATGGGACATAGAGATTTTTTTTTTAATACACTTAGGGTATCTCATTTTATAGGATGAGACTAATTTCTTCATAATTTAAAATGAGAAATTTTTGTATATCATTGGCTCCAAAATACTTTTGATTTTTTTCTTCTTCAGGGTATTAAGTAGTCCTCAAAACAAATTGATGCTTGTTAATTTTTATTTTTTAGTACAATAAAGATATTCATACTATTATTTTTTAAATGGTTAGTTTTTAAGTTAACCAAAACAAAGTATTTTTATATGTAGGATATTCATATTATTGTTTTTTTATTACCAATATATTATTACTCTGATTATTATTGGATTAATTTCTTCCTTTCTTTTTAGTCCAATTTTTGCTGAAAAAATTGATTCAATGATTGTTAAAATAATAGTAGGCTAGTAGTAGACAAAAGTAATAGTATAAAAATTTACCTCATATTTTAAAGAAAATAATTTTGATACGTGTCACAAAATTAATCGTTGGTTTTGTTTATTAACAACTTTTCCCATTAATGTATGAAAGGATTTGAATAACAAAAAAGAAAAGAAGAGAGTAGGTGCGTTTTGAATCTTTTGATGATATAATAGTGATGTTTGTAAAATAAATTATGATCGAGAATATTTTAACGGCGAGAATTCTTACTATTAACTTAGAGTTTTATTATAAGAAATATGATTGTATTATATTATAGAGATTCGTTTTGTGTGTCAGAATTTTTTTTTGCTGCGGGTCCCACAAGATGTTGTCAATGTAGAAAATTTTTTATGGTCATATTAAATGATAGATGATAAACCCATTAACTTACTATCCATCACATTATCATTGAATTAAGGAGAGAGGATGTTAAATTTTTTTCGAAGAGAAATAGAATGTTGATATAATAGTAATTAGATAGATATTAAGTTGATAATGAAAAATTTTAATAGTGAAAATATTCCTCCCATACATTATATGTTGCTTGGTTTGGTGGTTTTTACGGGACGAGACAACCCACCAGTTGTTGCAGCTGTTGTCTGAAGAGAGAGAGAGAGTTTTAACTTTTATTAGTGGTTACTTACTTCACTTGGTTAGAGCCAGAGAGAGAGAGAGAAAAATGAAATGAAGTCTCAAGTGTGAAGTGAGAGAGATGGAAACTGCTATGAATATGGGATCTAAGAATCAGACTCAGCTTCATCACCATTCTCTTTGATTCTCTTCTTCTTCAATCTTCAATCTTCAGGTACACCCCACATCTTCCTTCACCTTTCATTATTGCCTATCTTCATAAAGTTTCCTCATTTTCTGTAGATCTTCTTCTCCCATTGCATTCATACTCTTCAAATTGGGTTACCCACTTGGAATTTGTTTCTTTATTTCAGCTCTTAATTTTTGAATTTCAGATTCAGGCTCTATCATCCTTGTTTTGCGCGTTGCAATAACACTTTGGTTTTTCTTTTATAACGTCAATTCAAAATATGGATAGATCTCCCAACATGTTTACATTGGGAGAGAGATCCATCACTCCCGTATTTCTCTCTCCTTTAGATCCACCAACTGTTTCTTCAATTTTCCTTAGTATGGTTAAGTATCTGTTCCTTTTTTTCCCCTTTTCTTCATTCACACTTCACGTCTTCACCATAGTTTTTTAAGTGCTCATTCGAACTCAATAATTATAAACACTGGATATATAAATATACTAGTTTTGTATTTAAGTTCCGATCAAATTCCACTAACATTATTACTGGATTTTGTTCTAACTTCCATTAACAATGAATAGAGGAACCAGATGTACCCACTATTCAGTAGCACAGGGAAATGCAAGCATTGCTTCATGACTCTCAATGTAAACTTGCTTCCAATGGATCAAACAAATTGCTGTAAACTCCTTGTTGCTCTTATTTCATTGACTTAATTTATGTTACCATTTTCCCTCGCAGTCATATCATAGCATTTGTTGTCTTCTTGGTTCACTCACATTACCTTACCCACATGCTCAATTCAATCAGTTACGTACTCATATATTTTCAATATTCAAAATTTTATTCTTTGTAGTTCTTTTGGCTGACTCTATGGAATCAAAATTAAGTGACTCTTTTATTCTGGCATGTTCATGTTGTACCAGAAAACCCTGATTTTTTTGCCTTTATTTGTAGTTTTAATCTGGTTTCTTGAACTGAATGTTATTATTCTCAATTGTTGCCTAAGGAAAAACATGACTTTATTTCATGAGGTTTTCTACTTTGGATGCTTTCCTTCCAGATGAATATAGATATCTGCCTGTTATCACAAGTTATATGGCTAAAATCCTGTTCCGATCGTGTTTTCCATTCCGCTGTTTTGCAGTATTACGTTTGATTCTACTTCAGCAATCTCATACTGTTTCTTATATAGTTGCCTCTTTTGGGCTGCTTTGAAAAAGCCTGATGGGTTCAAGATTCCCATCTCATCAGCTCAGCAATGGCCTGTATGTGTCAGGCCGGCCTGAACAGCCAAAAGAAAGGACTCCGACAATGAGCTCAGTTGCCATGCCCTACACTGGTGGTGACATCAAGAAGTCAGGAGAATTAGGGAAAATGTTTGATATCCCCATGGATGGCTCTAAATCTAGAAAGTCAGGTCCATTGAATAGTGCTCCTTCAAGGACTGGATCATTTGCAGGTGCTTCTTCCCACTCTGGACCTATCATGCAAAATGCAGCAGCTCGTTCAGTTTATGTTACAGGAGGTAATGTATCTGCTGGAGGCATGTCTGCTTCAGCCTCAATGAAAAAGACCAACTCTGGTCCATTGAATAAACATGGGGAACCCGTCAAGAAGTCATCTGGCCCTCAATCCGGTGGAGTTACACGGCAAAACTCTGGTTCAATTCCTCCAGTTCTTCCTACTACTGGTCTTATTACTTCTGGCCCTCTAAATTCATCAGGGGCTCCAAGGAAGGTGTCTGGTCCATTAGAGTCTACAGGATCAATGAAATCACATAGTTCCTCTGTAGCTCACAATCCAGCTGTGACCACTCTTAGCCTAGATGATGAATATTCCTTCAGGGGGAACTTCCCGAAGCCAATATTGTGGTCTGTGATTCTGATTTTTATCATGGGATTCATTGCTGGCGGTTTTATTCTTGGAGCTGTTCACAATGCCATTCTCCTCATTGTTGTAGTAGTTATATTTAGTGCGGTTGCTGCATTATTCACTTGGAATAGTTGTTGTGGAAGAAAAGCCATTGCTGGTTTCATTTCGCATTATCCAGATGCAGAGCTTAGAACTGCCAAAAATGGGCAATTTGTGAAGGTTTCTGGGGTATGTAACTTAATATTGACATACGCATTTATAATACAAACAATTAATTAAGCATATAAACATGGTAAAAGCTCAGTCCCACATACGCACTCATCAACACTAAACTACCCATGTTTGATTATTCATTTATTCATTCATCGATTGCTTGGTGGATAAGTGGTTTTTATGCTACAGATATCAATGACTTGAATGGTTGGCTGGTGCTCGTCTAAAATTCCATCATTCTGCCTCTTGTTTATGTTGTTATATAAATATATATGTTTATATGATTGAAATAGACCAATGATTTATTCTACCTTTTGAAGGTGGTTACCTGCGGTAATGTTCCACTAGAGTCCTCCTTTCAAAAAGTTCCTAGATGTGTATATACATCCACAAGCTTGTATGAATATCGAGGATGGGATTCAAAAGCAGCCAACCCAAAACATCGCCGTTTTACATGGGGACTTAGATCGGCTGAGGTAATTGCAATAATCTATTCAATCTTTTTTCTTTTTTGTTTTGTTTGGTAGTTTGTTTTGTTATATTTTTTTTTGTTTTTTGTTTTTTGAAATTTTGCCCATTTTTTCTTTTATTTTTTTATATTTTTTTTTGACCCCATAACTTTATTTCTATAGTTTGCCTATTTTTTTTGTATAGTTTGCCAAAGTTTCCGAATTTGATAAAATATTCAGGACTTCTTGATATGCATTGGCCATGGAGGTGAATCAGATATTGTGCTTTCTGATTGAATGTGCTTTTCTTTATGAATTGTTGAGTAAGATACAAAAGAGAGGCATGTACTAAATCGTGTGTAGAAGAGTTAATAATAAATATATTGATCTCAATTTCCCCAATTTCATGATATGAACTTACTAACTTATATTTAATGAATCTGGACCAAAGTTATTATATATACAATGAACCCCAACCCTAAACTGAGTTATAAGGTTAATTACGTATCCCACACTCTCCTTCATGTTGGGGCTTGTAGATCATATGCACCAAGTTGGAGTGGAACTTGCTTAAGCCTTGAGATGATGGTGTTTGACTTGGTCTCAAGCTTCAAGAGCTTTCATGGAAGAAGAGTTGGAGTGGTAGCAGTGGGGAAGCAAAGGGAGGATGAGATGGTATTAATGTGTAAAATAATCCGCGTTATATTTTTAATAGGGGAACAGTACGACAAGAACTTAAAAAATTTTACCTAAGTTTTGCCCCAAATTTTTTTGCATCGTAATAAAGCTGTTAATATGGAATGCCAACACATTACTGCTCCATCATAGGCATGAACATTGGTGAATCCAGTAGGGTACACAACTCTTCCATTGAACTCCAACTGAAAGGAAGCCCTGGAATGATTTCTATAATTTGCTTAATTCGGAGCTTCTTGCACCATCTATAAGCTATTTAAAGGAAAAAGCTTTGTCAAGATTATTGTTTCTCTCTAGTTTCCATCTAGACTTCTTTTGAAACCAGAAAAATATAAATATAAATTGTAATTTTAAAAGAACTTTTTCTTTTAAGTTCTCTTTTAACACTGAATGTACTTCTTTCTTGCTTTTAATTGAGCATTTTGCTGGGGGGTTTTATGGTGGCTTTTATGTACTCTTTGACTATAAAGAATATTCCCGTACTCTTAATAAGTATATCTTCTGCCTGACTGATGTGATACTAGTATTGTGTGTGTGTGTGAGCCCCCGAATGGAAGTCTTGGATTCAAATCCATCCATTTAAGTTTCTTGTTATCAGCTCTTTTGAACTGTTTCCATATATGGGGGGAGCCAAGAATTTCATGTTGGGGGCCAAATACTAATTTTATTCTTTTGAGAGGGGACCAAAAGAATATTGGCTACACATGTCTGTATCAGGATGCAAGTTGTGTATTTTGGGGATTTGGCTGGGTAATATATGAAACCTTGTTTTTTAATATTTACCTTGTATTTTTATTCAATGCAGAGGCATGTGGTGGACTTTTACATCTCTGATTTCCAATCTGGATTGAGAGCATTGGTTAAAACAGGCTACGGTGCAAGAGTGACTCCTTATGTTGATGACTCCATTATAATTGATGTTAATCCAGCCAATAAAGATATGTCCCCTGATTTTCTTCGATGGTTGGGAGAGAGAAACCTTTCTAGCGATGATCGTATAATGCAATTAAAAGAAGGGTAAAGTACTTTATCTCGTTGAAGAGTTGAAAATTCCAGATAATATTCTTGTAAATGGAAACTGTTAAGGTTTAATCATTTTCCATTTGTTATTGGGTAGCTGATCATTGTTTCTGGCAATAACATTTCTTTTGCGCTAAACTTGTTGCTAGCAATAACATTAATTAGGTTCCACGTGCAAAACTTTTAGTCAATGGTGAGCCAGTTTGGCTTAGTACATAATTCATGTTATGCATCATGGTAGTAATCTATGAAGCACCGACACTTCAAAAATCCTGACGTGTCGTGTCCGACATTCTCCGACACTCCCCGACACTCCAACACACGTTATAGAAATTCAAAAAAAGGTTTAAAGGTTACATTGCGTTGAGTTTTTAGTTCCAACTATTATATTTGTTGGATTACGATTACTATTTTATTGAATTTAATATAAATATTTGGGATATCTTATGTTTTTTTGCAAAATTTATGAATATTATAAGTTTAGATTCATTTCTTTATTAAATTATTGAATACTAAATATAATATACACCACATAAATTAAAAATATTATTTAATATCAAAACGTGTCCTAACGTGTCGAAATCTAATATTTTTTAGAATTAACGTGTCGGAGTGTCGTGTCGTATCGTGTCACCTGTCAGTATCGGTGCTACATAGGTAGTAATGATGATGAAGAAAATAAAGTTGGGATAACCTAGGATGGGAAGGATGTTCTTATGAAACTGCAATGATCTTTTTGTAGGTACATCAAAGAAGGTAGCACGGTTAGCGTAATGGGAGTTGTTCAAAGAAATGACAACGTGCTTATGATTGTCCCTCCACCAGAGCCTTTGACTACTGGATGCCAATGGACCAAATGTATATTTCCAGCTAGCCTTGAGGGTATTGTTTTGAGATGTGAAGATACGTCAAAGATTGATGTCATTCCGGTGTAGTTATCCTCTCCGGTAACCTCTTAGTTATTTTTCTCTTAAGAAACATGTCTTCCCATATCAAAAATTGAGGTTGTTGGTGGTTGTTTGTATTTTGTAAGCATACGTGTTGTTGGTAAGTTTCATGATTCTGCCATTGACATCGGCGATTTAATTGTTTTTTTTTTTCTCTTGTTCCACACTCAGATCCTAGTTTGTTGTATAGCTAATGGAAAATCTTATTCGTTTATTTTTCCTAAGGATTTTAGACTTCATAATGTATGTGGTTTCATATAGTGAGAAGCTGTGTATTCAGAGGGACTTGTTGTTATAAACTGAAGGGAATCTATCATGCACGATTTGTAATTTAAGCTTGTTGCTGAACTGCTGATATAAGATTGAGTATAACAGAACGGCTTTATTTGCTAGGATCATGTGTACCGATCCTTTTTCTATCTTACTACGCATTTGCATTTGCCTATTAGTGGAGCTTGACAGTGGGTACTATTTAATATTATATTGTTCCTTCTATTGCCCTCCATTCGAAAGTGGATATTAAGACCAAGATGGAATTCAATGGTGTGCGTGGTTTGCTATCTCTCAATTTGTTGTTGCTTTTAAATTTGTTTATGAGGTCATAGAGAAGAACGTACATTGTACTTTTGGGTTGTATCTTTCACACAATATTGGTGAACTTTCATTATGCAATTGGTCTGTTTTATCTTTTAAATTTGTTTTGTTTTGAATTTTACATGTAATCGCTCGTAGTTAGTTTGTAGTGATAGACACCACACCGAAGTCAAGTACAAAGTAACCCACATTGCTATTTTAGAACTTAAAATTTAATTGTTTTAAGATGTGGATGCATATGGAAGGGATAAAAGTCTCCTTAGAAAACATGCTGTATAAATTGTATACTATATATAATATCTTATAAATATTAATCTAAAAACTGAAAATGGTTTATATTTGATGTGAGGACAAAAATATCATATCCTGCTTCTAGTCCATCAAATAAACGGCATTCAAACCGATATAATGGTGCTTATCTGAAAGTGTAGATAAATGGATCTCGTTGTGCATAAACTATAAAGCATATATGTAGAATAAAGTGGAGAAATGTGCAAGCGAAACGTGTAGTGTATACAAAGCCTCAATAATGCAGTAAAGCCACGTGTTCAGTATTCATACCTTGTCACGTGATGCAAATCACTATCGTGTCCAATACTTAAGCTTGATGGTTGGTGATGCTATAGTTCGAATGAGATATCCTTTACGCACTAATGCTATGCTATGGATAAAGTTCGAGGTGGTTCCTTTCTCCGCGTGTGCGTGTTGGTGTTAGTGTGCTTCTCTATGATGACACATGGAGAAGATGAAGAGCACAGGAAGAAGACATCTTTGTGGGAGTGGGAGAAACTGAGACGCGCCTATTCTATGTACGAAGCAGTTTTTCCTACGAGTATTGGCAAGTATTGGTACTTGCTTAAGTCGCTTGTTAATAAGGCATATGAGCGTTTCTTTCCTCCAAATATAGAGTAAGCTAGCTAGCTTCAATTTCAAACTCGGAGCTTCTCCATCTCAGTATATAAACGCTTCCCTTTTGTTTTCAATGCATCATATCATAATTTCTGTTCCTTTGATTATAGAGTAAATATTTTTTTCAGTCCCCGTCTGCTTTAGTCCTTAACAAATAAAAAGGTTCGTGGTTCCTAAGAAAATATAGTTCTTTTGAGAGATTAATGTGGGTCTTTTTTGAATTTGCGTGGGACCACAGTTTCAACTAAATAGGTTCATTTGAATTTCCTAGGACCAAATATAGCCTTTTCACTTGCTAGGGACTAAAACGAATATCGTGAAAAATTTTTATGATGAAAAAGGGTATTTACTCTTGATTATATATATATATACATAACTCTTGCTTCATTCCTCTTGAATAATTGATTAATTCATAATTTGAAGTATTTGAAGATATGAATAAATTTTGTGGTTTATTATATAAGTTTTAGAAGAGGAGATGAAGGCGAAGGCGAAGGCGTGACAGATAATGGAGCAGCAGTAGGAGAGAAGGTGAGAGAAGCTTTAGGGAAAAGCCTAGGAATGAGCAAAGCTACGATGGAGGATGCTGCAAAATCAGCAGCAAATATAGCAGAGGAAACCATGCACAAAGCAAAAGAGAAGGTGAAGAGCAGCTTTTCCGATGATAGCGACAGAAAATGTCGAAACGAGCTCTGACTCTCTTCTCCCTCCTTGTGAACATCACATAAAAAATACTGCTTCGTTTTGTTTATTGTTGTTGCTATCTATGCATGTGAAAAGGGTTAAACAAAAGAGAGAGAGAAAAGCGCTGCATCCATTTTAAAAAGTTGAAGCTGCATATCCATGAATCTTAAAGTGTTTCTGTATGTTTTCCTTTTCCTAAAAGGAGAAATAAATGTGATTCATGAGACAGACATCAGTTATAAATTCAATTAAGTATATAGGTATTTTTCTCATATGAAGGTGGTTCTGGTTCTGGTTCCAGGTCCAGGAATTGGGAGGAGCAACACCAATTGGAGAATTATAATTTAAAAATTTGTAAAAGTACATAAAAAGAACATGTAAACTAAATATAACATTTTAACGAAGGAGGATAGTTGACTATACTAGCTAATGTTCCTATCAGAATATTCAGCTTAGTATTAATTGTGTATGGTTAGAATGATGCAGGTTGTGTTGAGGTTCATATCCTTCTTTCGAACTAGATCAAGCTATTTAAAAGTTAATTCGCTCATAATTAAGCTTATATCAGCCATTGGGTACCATATTTAACCTTCATCCTTTCATAAGCTTTGGTTACCGACACATATGAGTTAATCCTCTCGTGCCAAGTTTTATATCTAAACTATGCTCGTCATGGATCTATTTTAACGAATATTATTCCAAACTCACATGATAATGCCAAAAGGGATGTTTCGTTCGACGTGTAATCTTTGCTAAATGCACATAGTCACCTAGAATAAGTTGGAATAACTATATCTCAACTATTACTTCATATTAGCATTTTCACCAATCACCATGACCTTGCATATACAAATTGAAAAAGACTGTCCAACTCAAATCCTCTTCACTTCGACCTCTGCAACGAAGAATTTCAAAAGAGCTCCGCTGTTTGTTCATCCTTTCTAACACACTTATATAATAAAATGGCAATGCTTTTCTAGTCTTACATGAGATAGCATCTTTTATGTATAAAAAAATAAAAAATAAAAAATAAAAATAAAAAAATTAAAAAAAAATAAAAAAATATTAATTCGATATATGTATAACATGAGATAAAGTTTCTTTTACGTAATATGAGAAAAATATTTCCCATAATAAAATTGGTATAATAGAATGAGAAATGTTATATTTACAAATTTTTTATTTATAAATTCATATAAATTATATTATGTACTAGGGGAATATATTCGTAGTTGAGTCTATTTTCAGTAATACATAATTGAGTTTGCAAACAAAAAATTTATAAATATAACACAAAATTGGTAAAATTGAACAACAACTCAAAAGTTTTAAATTTAAAATATTATTTTTTTACTTTTAATATAAAATCCTCATTAATTATGAAGTGGTGCGGCTTTACAATCCTTCCTATCCCTTAAAAGGTGTAGTATGTCGACAAAGAAGCACGGACACTTTAAAAAATAGGGAGAGTCGTGTCCGACACGGTATCGGACACGCGGTTAACTTTTTCCAACACGCGAATTTGATCGAGTCTGACACGTTCCGACACGGTCAAATGACATTTTCGTAAATTTTTTATTTTTTTCTAAATTTTATTTTTTAAAAATTAAAATATATTAATAAAGTTTTTACATGATCATATTAATTTTCTCCTTTTTTTTTCCTTTAAGTAAATAATAGATTATCTCAGCACCATCATTGTCATTCCTGTTACGCTCTTACCATGTCTCCTCTCCCTAATCTCTTTCTAATCAGATCTAATCTCTCTATCATCCCAGTTCTTTTTTTATTAAAGCTTCCACCTTTTATAATGTTTGATTGTGTTTTTGATGTTTTTAATTTACAGTGTATTCTTTTAGTTTATGTTTTTTCCTTTTGTGAAAAATGCTTCTACAATTTTTGATATTGGGTGTCGGTGAATTTTTTACTGCTGTTGCCATTAGTTACATCAATTTTTTTTCTTTTTTTTTTCCTTTATGTAACTCCTTAGATTCTGACTTTGAATCAATTTTTCTTACGTGTTTTTGGATTAGATAGGAAATTTGAAAGATAATATTTTGATGGATATTAATAATTTTTTTATTTTTTGTTAAATTATTGAATATTAAATGAAATATACACTATATAATTTTAAAATACTATTTAATATTAAAACTCAACGTGTCGAAATCCATAATTTTTTAGTGTGATGTATATAATTAAACTTATTTTTAAAAAATTTTAAAATAATATTTTAAAAAGGTATTTTTCTATAAAAGAAAAATATTAGCACATACATTAATTCATTCAAATTCAAAAGGATAAAAAACTTATAGTATAAAATAATTTGTGTTGCCTTTTATAAATAAAAGAAGGGAAAATCGTGTGTCCTTTTAAAGGATATAATTTTGTGTTATTTTATATTCTAACCGTTGATTTCCGTTAAAATTTATTGGGTCAAATTCATTAATTAATTAGTACATCTATAGTTATTATAGATGAAAATAAAAAAAATATATATATGATGAATTAAATGAGTGATAAATGATTACCAACAAAAAAGAGAGTGATAAATGAAAGTGCTATGCATATATATGAGTCGTCCTCGAGAGTCAATTCGTTGTGAGAGAAAGAAAGAACGCAGACACAGAGAGAAAGAGAGAGAGTCGATTGAGGAAGGAAGCTTATCTAAGGATGGGACAGTCGAACAGTGAGACCGCACACTCACCACTGGTCACTTATCTTTCCATGATTTCTCTACTCACTCTCTGTCCTCCTTTCGTCATTCTCCTGTATGTTGTTATTCTTATCTTCCTTCCCTTCCTCAAATCAAATCAAATCAAATCTCACTGATCTATATATGTCTATCCTCAACTTACATAAAACCTAAATCATAAGTTTTACTTTCAGATCTCACTTATTTTATTATTTGATGATCTGAATCAGCTTGAAACAAACAAAATGACCATGTTTGAATGCAGATGGTATACAATGACAGTTGCTGATGGATCAATTTTGAAGACATGGGATTACTTGAAGCAGCAGAATGGCTTCATAAATGTATGGCCTAAACCCACTGTTACAGCTTGGATTATCATCGCCGTCTATGCTGCATTTGAAGCAGCGCTTCAGCTTCTTCTCCCTGGTCAAAGGGTCGAGGGTCCTATTTCTCCTACTGGCAACCGACCTGTTTACAAGGCTAATGGTGTCGCTGCATATTTAGTCACGCTCATTACTTATCTTGCCCTTTGGTGGTGAGGAGAGGGTTTCTTCACCATCTTCCTCTCTTTCAACTTGTTTTAAGCCTACATCTTTTGTTTCTTGCTAGAATCATTATTATCTTCTTAAACTTATCTCTTTCAGCACTATCTAGATAATAAAATGGCTCATTGGATACTCCGTACTCTGGCTTATCATTTTGTTAATTAATTTCCTTTTTTTAGTTGAAATTCTAAATAAGATGTAGTATTGGTAAAATGAGATTATTCTTTCTTTGCTTTCCCTTACTATGTCTTTTTATTTCACCAGATACTCTAGAGGCTTCATTGATTATATTTTCATCCATTTTTGTTGTGTTTCACTTTTTTTATTGTGTGTCCCTCTCGCCCAGTCTCTTCTGCTAGATCTTTGGAATAAAATAATGAAGATATCATTTCACTATTGCCGATGAAATCAACATTTCATTTCATTTCATTTTGAATATTCTGTATTATGTTTGAAAATGTGACTAACAAGTAAACTGATTGAGTGGAGATTTTCACGAAGATTAGCAGTTTTTATTTAACCCCCATCACCCAAACATATATATATATATATATATATATATATATATATATATATATATATATATATAAAATGTGACTAACAAGGGAATTTAAAATGCAGTTTTGAGGTTTACCAGGAATGAGACTTGGTATGATCCGAGGTTGTTATATATGTCTAATGCATATGTTACTATGTGTTCTGTAAGAAAATTGTGTGAAACTTTCCTGCTTTACAAGCTTTTCCTGCAAAGCAAGATGTTTTGCTGATTTTACTTTTTCAGTGACAGATGATGACATGTACTTTTTGTATGCATTTTTCAGGTTTGGGATATTCAACCCTACAATTGTTTATGATCATTTGGGAGAGATATATTCAGCACTCATCCTTGGGAGCTTTGTCTTTTGTATTTTCTTATACATAAAAGTGAGACAGTTAAATAGTATAGTAGAAATTACAAGTTATTTGTTTCCTATGCAATTTATATTGAAATTATTTCTGACTCAAGTTTACATTTGCTAGGGTCATTTGGCACCATCTTCTACTGATTCTGGCTCATCTGGGAACGTAATCATTGATTTTTACTGGGTAAACTAATCTCTGCTTTTTACTTTGACTAAACAGTTTCACATAGATTAACTTCTTACATATCTGCTTATTTGCATTGAAAATTGAAAAGGATTGCAGAAAGAGAAAATTGAATAAGGAAAAAAAAGTCATTAGTAGCATTATAAATCTCCCAAGTCTGATTCTATTGACACTTGTTGGTATCATGCCTTTAGAGGACAATTGATGCAATGAACCGATCTTTAAAATTACTGGCTCTTCAATTCAATTCTAAACCTAGAAGGAATTAGAGAATGCATATCAGAGTCTTTTAGAAATTTGTTATCCTTTTTTCTTCCACTGAAGTTGCATTCATGATGCCAAATTGTGAACTTTAAAATTTCTGATGTAGAAATGTCTCTGTTTTCTGATTGTAATTTCCACTTTCACCACGTAAGAAGAAATTACTTGAGAAATTGAACTTTGTATCTCTTAGGTCATGATTTTATGTGAATAACAGCCCAAGACATGTGTAGTATAATTTAACCTTTTTCGTAAATAATGGTATTCTAATGTCTCATCATTCCTGCAGGGTATGGAGCTCTATCCGCGCATTGGAAAATATTTTGATATAAAAGTTTTCACAAACTGCAGATTTGGAATGATGTCGTGGGCTGTTCTTGCACTGACCTATTGCATAAAGCAGGTTGAGTCTCTAAAGGTTTTATTTTTTGCATGAATCAAATCCAAGTAATACCAAATTGTGCCTGCTTATATCAGCTGCAACTGCAAGTTTGATGATTATACCGTTCAACATTAGTTGGGTTACACAGTATTAACACATTCCTTTGGAATACCTATTTGTAGTTGTTGATACTTCCTTGTAGAAACTACTTGAGCCTGGGGGCCTCAGTGGTTAGCTTACTAAGCAAGGTCTACAGAAGCTTAGGGCCATATACTTTTGGATTGTGTTGTCTTGCTTGAGATTTAATTTATGACATGGATATGAATCATATTTATCTTTATGTGGTTGGACTTCCTTTGTTGCTTTGGACTTAATGGCCTGGTGTAACTGACTTGTTACTGCCATGAGTAGGATGTGATGGGTCCAGTACTAGATGAATCAGGAATATAATTTTGTTTCATAATTTTATCTTGCGATGCTTCCTCCCATCTTTAATTCTCTAAATTTTGTATTCTTGTCTTAATAGTATGAAGAAACTGGGAAAGTAGCTGACTCAATGCTTGTAAATACTACATTAATGCTGATATATGTTACCAAGTTTTTCTGGTGGGAAGCTGGATATTGGAACACAATGGATATTGCACATGATCGAGGTTTACTTATGCTCTATTATTGCTTCTGCTGGATATACTTGCTCATTCCCTTTGTTCTACTATTATGTTCTTTTGAAGCATGGTTATTAGAAAGAACAGTATTTTCGTGGTATTGTAACTGCAACCTTTTTGAAGGCTTTTTTGTATAAGAAAATAATGATTTCATTAGTTTTCATAGGTTATTAAGATTATATATTCCATGACATATATTATTGCTAAATTCATTGTACACATTGTATTATAACTTCTTTATTGTCTCTCACTAAATCTTATAACACCAAAATCTGGCAGCTGGATTTTATATTTGCTGGGGCTGCTTGGTGTGGGTTCCATCTGTGTATACATCTCCTGGAATGTACCTTGTCAACCATCCTGTAAATCTTGGCACCCAGGTACCATCTCCAACTTTTTTGTGTTGCAGATCTGTTGTAGTTATACAGTGGTAGAACAAAAAAGAATATAGGGCTTAGTTGTTCAAGTAATGTTTCCAGCAGAGTTTTGCTTATTTTTTTATTTATATTTTTTCTTATCTTTTCCCAATTTTTCTGAAAATTTCCCTCCTCTTCCAGCTAGCGCTCTTTATTTTAGTGGCTGGCATTCTTTGCATATATATCAACTACGATTGTGACCGGCAAAGACAAGAATTTCGTAGGACAAATGGAAAATGCTCAGTCTGGGGAAAAGCTCCATCGAAGGTGCAGATATACTATATAATTCTCATTCGAGTGCATTTTCTATATAATGTTTGTCAGATTAGAATACTTACATAAATTTTTGCCAGTGGACTTACATAAGCTAGTCATAATGAAAATACATTTGCAGATAGAGGCCTCCTATACCACTACTGCTGGGGAAACAAAAAGAAGCATTCTTTTAACCTCTGGATGGTAAGTTTTCACTTAAAATTCTATAAACACAAAATTGAGGTAATGATTACGTGAGACTGTGAGAGTTGTGATTACTGGAGTATTGAGGAGTTTATGCACACCATTTGTTGGGGGTTGGTTCCAGATATTTGATTTAAAATATATTGTAACTCCATAAAAAGTTGTTAGTAGTTTACATCTAGATATGAGTGTTATTCTAAACCATCGGTGGCTTTTAATCTCAGAGTAGGTCTTGGCTTTTGATATCTGGCGTGACTTTATTTTCTTAGATACACGCTTTCTCTCATAAAAATAACCAATTCACTCTTTCTGTGGTACCTGCAGGTGGGGATTATCTCGTCATTTTCATTATGTCCCTGAAATACTGGCTGCTTTCTTCTGGACAGTCCCAGCTCTTTTCAATCATGTAAGGGTGTCTGTTTCTCTGTACTAGTTGGAAATTGGAGATATGTTCAGTTTAGCTTCTCTCTCACACTCTCTCTCTCTTCCCATGCAGTTTTTACCTTACTTCTACGTGATATTTCTTACCATTCTTCTCTTCGATCGAGCAAAAAGGGATGATGATAGATGCAGATCCAAGTAAGCTTTCAGTTCTATCTGTTAGTTTTACCTCTAGTGCATTTTCTTTTCAGCCCATGATGCCCTCTAAATATTCGTCTATGCAAACAAACGGATTGCTTTATGAGTTATGACTTGTTAGTCTGAAACATACACTTCATTTTTCTTATCAATATGGAATCAACAACATACCCTCAGGCCTCAGCCAACTAGAATTGGGCTGTTTCCGAAGCATTCAAATCAGAAGTATAAAGCAATAGGATTGAGAACATCTCAACTTCACATGGCAGCAGTGTTACTACAAGACACAAATCAAAATATCGTTTCTATTCATGTTATCACCAAAGAAATTTTTTCTTATTGCTGCACAATTGCAAAGAATAAAAAAAATGGTTTCTTCAAAACCAATAATCTATTTATCATGAATCGAGTGGAACTTTTCATTACCAAAGGTTCAGGAGAATTTGTAGTTCTGGGTCAGCACCATGTATATGAAGCTGAAGATTTTCTTTACATACAGGTATGGCAAGTACTGGAAACTGTATTGCGACAAGGTACCTTACAGAATCATTCCAGGAATATACTGAAGAATGATTATTGACGAAGGCTTGTCTGGAAGCGTCCATTTGGTTTTTATGCCATGTGGTAACTTAGGACGCTGTGTGTACTTTTGTATTCTTTACCGCTTCTACTTGGTGCCCTTAAGATATGTGGTAGACTTTCGCTGAGAACTAAATCATTGAACCAGTTTTCTTAAGCAAATTTTGTGACTTCGATTTCAGCTGTACTCGTGTTTGTATTTGTATATAACGCCAATCGACTCTTATTATTGCGTCCAATTTTAAGTTTTATATCTGTTCCTTGATGTAGATAAAAAATGTAGTTCACGATCAAGGTAAGATCGCACTATTAATTAAATATTAGGGAGTGTATTGGATTAAGATTTTAAAAGATTTTTTTGAGATGAAATTCTACTTAACTATTAATATTCTGTGTTATATATTAAAGCTAGTCACTATTATTATAATGAGGACCTTTTAAATGTTTTGGTCTTTTTCGCGTAACTTTTTAGCTTGTTATTTACTAATTTTTAAAATTGTCCATTATTAAATATATAAGTTTATTGAGCTTAAACTTATGCATAATATCTGTTTGATGTATTTAAACAAATAATTACATGTGAATTCTGATTTTTTGTTTATGCACAAACATTAAAATAAATCATAATTCCAATGTAAGTTAAACGATGGTGATATAAAATTTTACTATACAACAATATTTAACTAGTTCGGAATGTCAATATAAATTTTGTAATCTTTGTATTTACATTTATTAATATTTTGACATTTTATTAGTTATTACAATATCATTTTGTATCAGATAAAATAAAAATACTGAATAATTATGCATTGAAATATTAGTAAAAAAACGACTCTGATAATATGTACTATTTAAATTCATACAATAAACTAAAAAATTATTTCAAGACATATATAACATAAAGAGGTCTATATTGCTTGCCAAAAAAAAAAAAAAGGTCTATATTTATCCACAAAAGTAGTCTGCAGTACACGTCTATACAAAGCAAATATTAAAAAAAAAAAAAAAACATATAAGAAGATTTGAATATAATTGAGCCCTAAAGATCAGCGTTTTGCCCTTCCATTCCGTTCAAGGTATGGATTTTCGGTGCGATTGTGACTTGTATCGATTTTCTCGTGCTTTGTGATTTAAGAATTTGAATACCAATATACTTTGTCACTTGAAAATTATTTTGTTGGTTGCGAAGATCAAGTTCGCTAATCGGTAGATTCAATTAGTTTGCTGAGAAAATCTTCTTGGTCCGTTTGATGTTTGTTTTTCTAAAACTCCATTATCAGATTGAAGTTCTTAACTGTCTTCGATCTTTAGATGCTTATTAACAAGTTAGGGTTTTTGTTAATACCCCCAAATATTCATGTACACGACAGCATTGTAAGCAGTTATTTCGGAATTCATCAAATTTCTGGGAACGTAGTTGCGGTTTGTACATCATTCTAGATTTCTTTTTCTTTTTTTGGTCATCAATCATCATTGCTTTTAAATTTTAATAATGTCTTTTTGTTTTTTTGGATGTAAGAATTAATGTCTTCAGTTTTTTTTGCATTAAAATCACTTTTGATTAGTATCAACCCTTGACAGAGATGTCGGCGTATGAAAATGTTGTTGGTGGGAAATTGAAGCTCAAGGGAAAGGCACTGGATGTGAAGGCTGGTGGAGTGAAGAAGAAGAAAAAGAAGAACCAAAGAAATCAAGAGCAATTTTCGCAAGTCGCTGAAGATGAAATTTCAGCAGGTTGGTATCTTTGTTTTAGGGCAACGAATTATCTCGTATTTTCTTGCGTTAACTGAGGTCCATTGTTAAATTACAATGTGTGCGTTTTAATAACTTATCCAAGTAAAACAGCTCATGGTGCTGGATCTTTTAGTATGTTAAAATCTTTGCCTTGATTCTTTTTATTTGGCACAATCACCCTGTAAAACGGTAAATGGTTCTATTTAATATAATGTCTAATATAGGTCTGCTGCATATATTGTAGTAATGGTTCATGGAATTGTCGTTAGGGTGTGAACTTTATTGAATATGCTGCTTTATTTATTTGTTATGTGAGATGAGATGGTTTGCCTGTGACCAAGAAAAATCATAATGAGAAAATTTATGAATTTGGAAGCACCATACCCACTATGGTCAAGTTAAACGATAACAGTAGTAATCTTTATCAGGGTAAGCTTAAGGATTTATGTGAAATTCTAATTTTCCCCTATTATGGAAGCGTTCTAATTGCATACTTGGCCTTATTAAGTTTCATCTTTTTTAGTCCCCCCTTAGAATTAGTTCAATTTTCCCATGACTAGAAGAGGTATATTTTTTGGTTAAAAATTATATAGGCCAATGTTTTATGGCCACATTCAACAAGAGAGATATTACGATTCAATGCCATATATCATAATATCTTTCTGCGTTTCTGTAGGCAGGGTGTTGTGCTTAATAGATGATTTCTTGGACTGCTCAGAGTTAAAGTTCCTTTTGATTTATATTTCGTTAATCTTTCTATTCTCTTCACCATAAATTATGCAATACAATTTATATCGTTTATGTTACTAGATACAGGTGGAAGTACAGAACAAGCTAAAGATCCTAATGATCAAGATATAAATGATGTGAGCAAATTGAGCGGGGAAGGGAAACCTGCTCATTATGATGATCATCTTACACCAGCAGAGAAGCGATACATAGAACAGAGGGAGAAACTTGATGTTAATAGATTGGCTAAGATTTCTAATAAATCTCACCGTGATAGGATTCAGGATTTCAACCAATATCTCGCAAACATGAGCGAGCATTATGATATTCCTAAGGTTGGTCCTGGATGATTCAATGAGGGGTACAAGTATGAAGCCCAATCCCTATCATTTGTATTTGTTAGTTTAATATTGATGCCATGTGTATGTACAACAGTTGTTGCCACTACATATCTATTTTATTTTGTACTAGGTTATATTTCAGATGATATAATTTGGTTTCTTCCTGCGGATGGGGAAGTGATGTTATTCCCTTCAAAATATATATATATATATATCTGCAAGAACTAAAAAAAATGCTTATTTTATGTACATTGCTATGATAGCGAAAGCTTTTTTTTTTTTCTTTTTTCTTCAAGGTATAAATCTCTGATAGCGAAAGCTGATTACAAGTTAGTTTTACTTGATCTTTTACTGAAACACACTGAAAATATTTGAGTTAAAATGGAATGATACACAAACCCTTCAAAGTAGTTTGTATCTACTTAATTTTGTATATAACTGAAGCTGGTATTTCAGGTTAACCTGTATCTGTCTAACCTAACAAAATAAAGGCTGGGTTGACTGTTATTATAAAGGGGGAAACTTTTCTCATTCAACAGAAAACTAAAACTTATCTTCTACTCAAATAAAAAGTGGGGCCATCGTTTCAAAAAAAAAAAAATTAAATAAAAAAAATATATTGACACATTTCTCCATGTATGTGCAGGAAGCACTTCTTGTCATCTATTGAAGGAGAAAATTATTTCCCTATTATAAATGGGATGAAAATATCAATTCATCCTGTTTTTATAACCGACACAGATTGACGGCTCACACAAGGTACTGCTATGGTACAAACTAGTGAAACCACAACTCAACGAAATCAACACAGATTAGCTTGGCACATTACGTACGCGAGCAAAACAAAAGCTCAAAGTATTTAACGCTGAGCCATGTTATTTCAAGATATAGTTGTTTGATGCAAAAACGGGAGAGGGAAGGGGGCGGGGAAGAAGGAAAAAAAAAACTCATTTAAATATTACGGCTTTGGAAATTTTATTGTGTCTGCTAATAACTTGACATGTAAGATCTTTTAAATACTAATAATTGCTACAAGGTCGAGTGCATCCATCAAATGCATGATTCAGATAGTCTAGGTCCCCACAAACTCCATCTAGTATCTACCAATCCAGAATCCACAGGCCCGCAGGCACTTCATGTTGTAACATGAATTTATTCGCCTAAATACATATTGAAAGAGCATGTTTCGTCTCTTATTCTCAATATAAAAACTGGGGATGAGTGAAAAACATGATTATAGCTACACGAACAACTAGATCAAAAGTCAAACCAACACCGAGAAAAGAAAGAAAGGTGATACGAATGAATCGAACAGCTAAATGTGAACTACCACAGGATACTCGATTGCCTCTTACAGTTGGAATAACACAATACTTGAGCAAACTTGCAATCTTCAATCATCGGGTTTCATCCTCGAGGTTGCGGAAACCATTAGTCAGGTCCTCATGTAACTTCTTAAATTTGTCAACCAAAGCAGCTTCACCTTCTGCTGGATCCTCAAATTTTTGAGACCTGCAATGACAACAAATCAACAGAGTAAGACCTACTTTATATGTCAAAGTAAGTCATCTATTGTAGCACTACAATTGCTCACACTAAACGATAGAAGAGATCTCCCAAACGATGCTTGATAAGGCTGTAAGTTATCTTCTGACCATCTGTACCAGCTCCCCTCTCTACTGCCTGCACATGTAGCCAGCCCCATGTTAAAGATCTACTATTTGAATGCAATTTAGCCATCTTCACTGAAATCTCTTTTCAGGCCAAAGTAGAAACACTTAGGCTGAGCTATGACCAAGAATGCAGAACTTAAAGAAAAGATAAATTCCTGGTCTCAGAATATGAGTGAAGGATAGCGGAGGAGATGAATTGAACTGTTGAATCACATGCCTATATTAACATGGAATTTCCCATTTCAAATGTAATTAACATCAAACCACTGCTTGATTCCTTACACCACCATACCTGATTTGCCAAATTGTAGAAATGGATAATGTTGCGCATCATCCAAACAGACTTGTAGAAGGGACAGAATTTGTCATATCTATTACAGCCACACAAATAGTACCATCATAAGACGAGCAAAAATAAAAACACTAATATAACACGTCTAAGAAGTAAACCAATTATAAGGACACTTACGGTGTAAAAGCATTCTGAGCCAGATAATCCTCTCTCAAAAGCTTTGCAGTTTCTAAAGTGATCTTATCTCCTTCGGCTAAAGCATCCTTGCCCACAAGCTGGAGTAAACAAGGTCAGTAAATGATTCACTTTAGTTTACTACTTACAGAACAAATACATAGACATCCTGACTAATTTTGTCCAAACCACAAAACAATGTCATAATTTAACAAAATGTGTTAAAGCTCCACATGTCACACTATTTACCGAGTTGACTATATTTGGTAACCCAGGCTCAGACTACATTACTTTAACAGTCTGTCATTGTGATTATTTTTGATACCTCTATCCCCAGAAGAAGAAGCAGAACAATTCTCAATCCCATACTAGTAGAGAGCATGGGGACATTTCTTTAACCAACAATCAAGATAATAGAACCAATAAAGGAACATACCTGGACAATTTCATTCAGGTCATCTTCTCTTTGCAGAACTTCACGAGCCTTTGTCCTAATGTTTATAAAATCCGGATCAAATTGCTCATAAAAGGTTTCGAGTGCCTAAAGGTACCAAAGAAAATATTAAAAAAATTATTAAAAGTTATAGAACCAAAGCTAGAACTACATGCATACAAATTAAGAAAGCTGAACGGAGAACGTGAGTTACAAAGTAACCAACTTTAGGACATACCGTTGAGTACTTTGAATAAGAAATAAGCCAGTTCACAGAAGGAAAGTGCTTCCTCTGAGCAAGCTTTTTGTCCAAACCCCAGAAAACCTGCCAATTAGAAAGAAAAAAAATCAACTTACACAATGAATGAATGTTATACCAGAATAGGTAAAAGAAATAACCAGAGGGATACTCAAAGTGATTAGTGACAACCCAAACAGGGTTTTAAGAATTTGTGAGCATCGGTCAATACATTCTGTGCCGGCAGTTGCTCCATTTTGATAACCATATTCGAAAGTATAGTTTTACCTGAACAATGCTGAGAGTTGCAGATGTCACGGGATCTGAGAAATCTCCTCCAGGTGGAGAAACAGCACCAACGATTGTGACACTACCTGTACGTTCCGGACCTCCAAGACATTTTACTTTCCCAGCACGTTCATAGAAAGATGCTAAACGTGCAGCAAGGTAAGCAGGATATCCACTATCTGCAGGCATTTCTGCCTGTGGAAGACAACAGTACAATCAAAATACATTAATCAATGTCCATGTTTTCCCATGTGTCTCATGCCTAATGATATATAAATTGCACCTTTTAAACTAGTCAACAAAGAAAACCCAACATCATAAAGTAAAGCTACAAATTCTTAAGCACAAAAGGAAAAAAAGAAATAAAACTCTTTCCAAAAGAAACTGGTGAACAACAGTCATTGCATAAATAAAATTTCTCACCAGCCGTCCAGAGATTTCACGCAATGCTTCTGCCCATCTAGATGTTGAATCTGCCATCATGCTGACATTATAACCCATATCTCTAAAATACTCAGCTAAAGTGATTCCTGAGATTCCAAAACAAAATAAAGGTCAAAATATATGATAAAAAAAGTATTAAAACTCCCATGCAGCACACATGTCAAACTAGTTCATTATAAGGGCAAATATAATAAAGTTTCAGCTCAGGTGAAAAATATAGGAATATAGAGAGAGTAGCATATCAATGTGCAGACTATGGATCTTCCCCACTATTGTCACTAAGCAAAGTTGAACTACAAAGTTCACTGCACAGCAATGACGGGTGCTGTCAAATGCTACTGATTTCAATACTAAATAACTTTCACTTGCCAAATATAATTTAATTGACAATAGGAAAGAATTAGTAATGATTAGTTCTCAACAATAAAAAGATGTTTAAGAATCTAAGAGGTAACCTGTATAAATCGAAGCTTCACGAGCAGCCACTGGCATGTTTGAAGTGTTAGCCACTAGTGTTGTACGCTTCATGACAGATTCTTCACGACCATCAGGTAATGTCATTGTAAGTTGTGGAAAGTCCATCAGAACCTGAACAATCATTAAATTGGTTTGAACAACTGCAAAATAACAAGCACACATATTTGATAGAAGTAACCAAAAAGGAAGCATACCTCTGCCATTTCATTTCCACGTTCTCCACAACCAACGTAAACAACGGTATCAGAATTGGAATACTGGCAAAAAGGAAAAAAGGACAAATTTAAAGGTCTGATGAATTAAGCAAAACATTTCAACAAAATCATTATGCCTTGATGGGATGTGTTTGCTTCACCTTAGAAAGAGCCTGACTAATGACTGTTTTACCACAACCGAAAGCTCCAGGTATGGCACAAGTCCCACCAAGAACTGAGGGGAAAAGAGCATCAAGAACACGCTATACAAAACAGAAGTCATCAGACGTGAAAACTACCAAAATTAGCTCGTAGATGAGACAACCAATAACAATTGAGTTTACCTGACCAGTAAGAAGAGGAGTATCAGCTGCAAGTTTTGATGCAACAGGTCTGGGTGTACGTACAGGCCAAGTCTGAAAATGGGTAAAGTACATGCAAGGAAGTTGAAAAGCAGGATAATGATAAGGAAAGCCAATACTTCAATAAAGGAACTACAATGAACAAAAGAAAAGGCTACAAACCTGAAGCATGGTGAACTTCTTTTTGACACCTTGAAACTCAAGCTCCAACACAGTATCCTGCAAATACATGAAGATTAAAATCATATACTGCAGAAAATATAGAGAAGCTCCTGAACACATGAAAATTTAAGATGCATAAACAAATATGTAAGCTTGTCCTGTCATCATCACAGAAATATGAATCTAAGAGAGGCCACTAACATCACTCTATAAAGAAAATTGAAATTAGAAAAGAAATAATGGACATGTCGAAATTGAAATTAGAAAAGAAAATCTTAGATCCAAATTTTATTTTATTTTATCTTTTTAACTAAACATAAAAAATTAATTTATAAATCAAATATTTTTTGTTATGGAATTTGACATGAAAAATTAATAAGGTATGAAAAATTATTTTTACTTTATATTTATATTATCGAAATTTAATATTTATTGGTTACATGACTTGTTATGGGTTGCTATATGTATTAAATGCAAACTATATTATTTATATTAAACATATTATTTTATATCAAAATGTGTCCTAACGTATCGAAATCTAAAATTTTTTAGAATTAACGTATCGGCGTGTCGTGGCGTGTCTCGTGTCCCATGTCAGTGCGACATAGTTCTTAACAATATATAATGGTGAATAAGTTCAAAAGACAAACCTTTAAGGAATATTGGCCAGGTGGTGCAACGTAGGTAATCTTTCCCATGGCATCAGGAGGAAGTGCAATATGATGTTGCATCAGACTGTTCTCAAAAACAGTCTGCAATAGTAAATAATCCACACAGCTTTAGAAAAACAAATAAACAGAAAAAAGGAACAACCTACAAGATAGCGTAATTGGATACAAAACATACAGCATATAGATCTCCACCGGTTAATAAGTCTCCTTCACCTGTCACCAGTGAATAAAATAGAATATCAGGAAAAAAATGACCACATTATAATCATTTTCTGTATAGAATTATCAATAGAAAACAACAATATTTTCTCTGGTACCAATTTTCTTAGGCTGAAATTCCCAAAGTGTATCTTTGTCAAGTGCTGGCACAGAGACACCACGAGGAATATAGACATCACCAGATCTTTTAGCAATAGTTTTCAAAGGCCTCTGTTTGGATAAAAAATATTTTCAAGTTAGAAAGAACAGACTAAGAAGGGAAAATTTTAATTATCTGAATTAGTCAGCAATTAAAGTCATCAGATATAACAGAATGTTCCAAATAGAGGAATGGCAAACCTGAATTCCATCAAAAATATTTCCCAATATTCCAGGCCCCAACTCCACGGATAAAGGCTGTTATGAAATATACTGTATATCAGCTGAAGTATACAATGAGAATTTAAACAATAAGAGAAAGGGATGTAGAACCTAACCTTGTGCGTCCGTAATACTGGATCATTGACCATTAAACCAGCTGTTTCCTCATAAACTAAAATTGCAGATAACCAAAAAGTTTTTCATTAAAGACTAACAAAAAGAAAAGGAAAATCTTGTATCCTCAATACATTATGTAGTCATATTAGACAAGGTATGGGATTTCAAAGTGCAGAACCTTGGATAGTAGCGGAATCTCCTTCCAGACGAATAATTTCACCAATGAGGTTATCGCGACCAACACGCACCAGTTCATACATAGCAGCCCCAGCCATGCCATCGGCAACCACGACCGGTCCCGATACCTGTTTTAATTGGGAACACATAATGGTACAGCTTCAGCATCCATGGCACCATATGTTCAACTTACAGGTCAAATAATTTAATTAAGGAGAATGGGAGCGTGATTGACATATGGGAGTTCAGTGCTAGAACAACGTGAAAAAATTAAGACATCGTCAATGAAATAAAGGTAAGATAGTATCGGGGAATTACAGTAACATCATACAAACACACAAACAGTGTACCCTTTGTGATACAAAACAACAAATAATGAACAAAAAAACAAGAACAAAAGATAAATCGTGTAGTAACTTTAGAAATTCAGCATCAATCACTGATTAAATGAGATAATTAATTAATTAATATAGCCAAGACGAAAATTCAGAAAAACAGAGCAACTACGAGTATGAGTGCGTGTGCTACGATCGATCGACGTACGACTGAAGATGGATAAACTGAAGATCAACAAGCGAACGCGCGAATCGAGCCAATCGTGTGGAGTTGAATATATTAGGGTGCATATCGTAGTGAATAAACGAAAGGAAACGGAATGGAATAAAAGTAAAAAAAAGAGATATGATTTAGGAAGTAAGGAAGGAAGTTGAGAGTTGAGAGCGGTAATACCTTGCGAACGTAACCGTATTCACTCTCCTTCTCGGAGTCTTCGAAGGTGGTCAAGCGACCTCCATAAACGGCAGGCATTTTTAGATCTGACAAAGAGAAACGATCAACACAACACAACACAAGTGCCTCTGCGACTATGCAACTCTGCAAGAGAGAGAGAGAGAGAGCACGAGTATTGTATGATGAATTGGCAAAGTGAATTTGTAGCAGCGAATCTCAATTACGAATAATTCGATCAGCTAGCTATATTGAAGTAAGTTGTTTCCTCCTGATCCCAACTACGTCTAGTAAAGCCCACGTCGCTATATGGTAATTTCACACACACGTATTCGGTTCATTTTAAACCGTTCATTCATGTGACAGTAATTTCATCAATTGCTTTTCTCTCTCACTTTCTCTTTCCTCTCTCTCTTGTCCATTTTCACAACTCAATAAATTCAACCACCCGGATATGACTTGCCAATACACGATATCCAGAAAAGTTAAATCTTTCGGATTTTGATACTCTGGTGTTGTGAAAAACAAAAACAAAAAAACATATTTATAGTTACATGAAAAAATCAATTTAATATAAATATAAATATAAATCAATTTTATTGCGTAAAAATCATAATCATGTGAATATGAATCAATGATTGATTTTATAAATATCTATTTTAATATATTTTTTTTGTTTTTATATAATTGATTCAGCTTTATATCGTTAGGATCCAAATCCTTCTAATTAACTAAAAAGGCAACTTTTTAAAATTTCAAAAACATTAAAATTTGCTATCTTTTTAATTTTTTTACTTTATTTAACTTAACATTTTAAAGAATATTTAATTTTTATCCATAATATATTACTAAGTTAAGAAAAAATGTACATGATTAATTTTCAATTAATATTTGTTAGTGATCTGATAATTTATGCTTGAATGTTAATAGTGAATAAAAAAAAACCCGCTGTAATGTAAGTATTGGGAATAAATTTTTGGTGCTTACAAAGTATTTATATCTCAGTTAAAGTTTTTTTTTTTCTTTATCAAATTTTTTCTCTTTCTTCTATAAGGTGTAATGGTCGATACACTATCTCCAAATTTATTAAAGTAATGGATTCTAAATCTATCATGCAAACTAACCGCTTCTCTCTCCATACTTTAAGGCTTTCTAATAAACAAATCTATACTTTCATCTAATTAAAAAAAAAAAAAAAACCGCTGTAAGACATCTTGTGGTTTTCTCTGCCCCTCTTACCCTTTGCTCCCTATAGCTCCCGCTCTCTTGCCGTGTCTGTGTGTGTTATCGTGCGCTTCTCGAACTATCTCCTCCTTACACTTTTCTCTTCTTCTCGATCTCACCGCTGTAAGTAATGGAGTTCTAAATCTGTCATCCTAATCTCTCGATCGAATCCAATTTTTATTTTTCTACATCCCTAATGAATTCGTGCATTATGTTTTGCTATATTGATTTCATCAATCGTTTTTCATCACTCGCTAATTTTTTTTGTTCTTTCGTTGTTTTTATGTTTGAATTCGCAATCCAGCTTTGTCTTTCGGTGTTTGTTGAATTTTGATTTTGTTTGTTTTGAACGATTTTTTTATTAGGTCTGCGACTGCTAATTTTTCCCTCATATCAATAAACGTATTATATGTTTCATAGAGGTTCTTTTTCTTTTAGGACTACGACTAATGTTTCCAACTAGGACTGTGATTTGGTGCACATATTTATTTATTGTTCTTGTATTTCATTAAGTTTGTATGTTTACAAATTAATCTTATGCTCAGTTTGTTTGGGCGTGGAAGAAGACATTATTGCTTAGATGATAAATTGTAAACTCTATCTCCTTTTTCATTCAAGTTATTAGTATTATCTAATTTATGCGGGTCTTGTCTGATGTGTGGATTTTATTTATAAGATTTCACATAATCAGCAGAAGACAATTATAAGTAAGAAGTACTTACTACGACTACGACTAATGTTTACAATTAGGCAGGGGCCTGCTTTGTCTGAAAGGCATGCTAAATTTTTGCGTGAGTTCAGTAATGTGGTGGTCTTTGATGAGGCTTAACAGTTCCAACGAGAAGTACTTACTACTCGAGCAAAAGTTCTACTTTTGATGATATCGTTTTTACTTAAATCAGCACTTTAAATTCTAGTTTCATTTTCTGTTTTATGTTCTCAACTAAGAAAAAAATTTCATGTCTCGGTGATAGCTTTTGAACATTGAGTTTCATTTGGTGGCTATGTAATCTGCTACTCATGTGTTAATGGCCGTTGTCTGGAAATGAAGTTTTAAGCAAATATGCTCTTATCTTTACGATGAATTTCCGTTTTTATATTCTTAACTTAATTTTTGTATATTTTATGCAAAGAGACTGATTCGAACCCACGACCTGACACACCACGGCAAGCAAGCTTACCGCAGAGAGACTAATTTTTGTATATTTTATTGATGGTTATTGTGGTCTGCTTGTTAAGTTATATGAACATTCTTTTTCATAGATGTCACACAATTATAATCTCTTTGCCTTCTCTTTTGGTGGTGTCTGTTTAATTTAACTGAACATTAGGCTTTTTGAATTGTTGCTTGATCTAACCAGGTGAAATTGAGCTAAATAATCGCTTCATAATTAGCTAACCCTGTATAGTCTTAAACAAAATTGGACAATTACACGCACGAGATTATAATAAATAGTAGTTGTGTTATACTTAGTTCATCAAATTATTTGATTCATCTAATCCCAATCATGTGAAAGCCCCATCTGCTAGCTAAAGAAAAAAGATTTAGCAATAGTGAATATTATGATAAATAGTAGTTGTTGCTGCCCAAATTTTTATGGAAATTTATTTCATTTTGTCCAGCATTTGTAAGGGCCTTACCGACGTCTATTACCTCAGAGGTTTTGTTTTGGAATTGATTCGTTAGATCTTGGAAACAATGGCTATCGTAGGAGTAGAATTGAACCATGTGGAGGGTGCACCGGAGGAGAATTGCTCCGCCAAGCCTACCAAGCAGGGAGAGGGTCTCCGCCAGTACTATTCTCTTCACATCCATGAGCTTCAGCTCCTCCTCCGCCAAAAGACCCACAACCTCAATCGTCTCGAGGCTCAGCGAAACGAGCTTAATTCTAGGGGTATGTTTTCCCTAACCATATTCTTTACTTTTACTTATTAACCTATTGTTTTGTTTTTCTTGTTTTTAATACGGTTTTTCAATTTCATTGCAAAGACACAAACCCTATTAGTTAACTTTTTGTTTTTAGTTTTCATCAATTAATCCTTGATATTCTCAATTATGCCAATCTTGATAGTGAGGATGCTCCGAGAAGAACTGCAGCTTCTCCAGGAGCCTGGCTCATATGTCGGTGAAGTTGTCAAAGTTATGGGCAAGAACAAAGTCTTGGTCAAGGTCAGCTCATGTTCCATTCTAACTCCCTCTCTCTCTCTCTCTCTCTCTTTCTATCTCTCGTGTGTCAAAGGCTGGTAATGTTAATTTGTACATGAAATTTTATAAATCCGGATCAAAACCTAGCTGAAGTACTGATTTTTCCTTTACTTTTTTCAGGTCCATCCAGAAGGAAAATACGTTGTCGATATTGATAAAAATATTGACATTACAAAGATTACTCCGTCAACTAGAGTTGCCCTCCGCAATGACAGTTATGTTCTTCATTTAGTTCTGCCAAGCAAAGTTGATCCACTGGTCAACCTGATGAAAGTTGAAAAGGTTCCCGATTCTACATATGACATGATTGGTGGTTTAGACCAGCAAATCAAAGAAATAAAAGAGGTACATTGCCTGACATTCTAAATATGTTGTCTACTATTATATATTCGGAAAATCATTATTGTTTCTGGGCCTTATGTATGTGATCAAATTTACAGGTCATTGAGCTACCAATTAAACATCCTGAGCTGTTTGAGAGTCTCGGAATAGCACAACCAAAGGTAGTATCTTATTCTGAGGTTATATCCAAATTTTCCGTCCTTCCATCACTTATTTCGTTCTTGGTCTTTCTGTTTGCTGACTTTCTTTCACATATAACAGGGTGTCCTGCTCTATGGCCCCCCTGGTACAGGAAAAACTTTGTTGGCTCGGGCAGTGGCTCATCATACTGATTGTACATTCATCAGGGTGTCTGGTTCTGAATTAGTTCAGAAATACATTGGAGAAGGTTCTAGAATGGTCAGGGAACTTTTTGTTATGGCCAGGTTTATCCTCTTTACTCAGCTTAATCCACTCATTATCTGTTGCCCTACCCCAAAATAGAAGGGGGAAAAGGATGTCTTCTTGGCTTCATGACTTTGTGGGTTGAAAATATTTCTTAGACAGGGCATAATTTAACTTAGGGTGAAGATATATTTCTAGTTAATGAGATTTTCATTGTCCAGTTTGGAGTTAGATGCATAAAATATATGACTAGAATTTGTGTGGATATTATGTCCTTTTTCCATTTTTCACTGAGTGACACTTAAAAGATCAAAATGGACATTTTTATTCCACAAAACATTTTTGTTTTATTATATTCCATGTTCAGATAATCTAAAAGAATGAAATATGCTGTCTGAAGTCTTGTTTAATTATTATGATGGACCACTGAACACCGTTCTTTTTTCACAGGGAGCATGCTCCATCAATTATCTTCATGGACGAAATTGACAGTATTGGATCAGCCCGTATGGAATCTGGAAGTGGTAATGGTGATAGTGAGGTACAGCGCACTATGCTGGAACTTTTGAACCAGTTGGATGGATTTGAAGCTTCAAATAAGATCAAGGTGACACATGTTGCTTCATTATGGTGCTATACTCCTATAGTGTATTAAGGGGAATTTCAAAACTTGCATGTTGTCTACTGCAGTAAATAGAAATCCGTAACAGATAAAGAGATATTATTAATTTTATCTGACTATTTTGAGATATGAATGCACAATATTTTGACGAAGTTCTGAAGAGAAATCTGTAACTATAGGTTTTGATGGCCACAAATCGGATTGATATCTTGGATCAAGCCCTCCTTCGACCGGGACGGATTGACCGGAAGATTGAATTTCCAAACCCTAATGAAGAGGTTTCCATCCTTGCCTTCATGTTACCCTTTAATATTATTGTAATCAGAAACGCCTTCTGCATTGATAACAGATATTCCTGAAAATGACTGTGTATTCATTTTTATGTAGTCGCGGCTAGATATTCTGAAGATCCATTCAAGAAGAATGAATTTAATGCGTGGCATTGATTTGAAGAAGATTGCTGAGAAGATGAATGGAGCATCTGGTGCTGAGCTTAAGGTATTTTCCACTTCATTTGCATTGCATTTTTGGTTTTTCTAGCTGCTCTACTATCCTCTTAATAATTGTCCTTTGCTTTTGTGATTTATTACTCTGTGGTCGCACTTATTTAAATAATAGGTGCCTTCATTTTCATATAATATTTCCTTGTCGAATGTGGTAAATGCACCATCCAAGTCAAAAATCACAATGATAAAAGCATATAGTGATGAATTTAAGTATTCATACTAAACCAAGTGTAGAGCAATTTGTTTGCTTATACTGTCTGCTTAAATTAATGCATTCTTTTAAGTGTGTCCTAACCTGAAGATCCTTAATTTTTGTGTCTCTTTTATGCAGGCTGTGTGCACAGAAGCTGGAATGTTTGCTTTGAGGGAGAGGAGAGTACATGTGACACAGGAGGATTTTGAGATGGCTGTGGCCAAGGTGATGAAAAAGGAAACTGAGAAAAATATGTCATTGCGGAAGCTGTGGAAATGATTTTTATTTCATGTTTGTGGTGCTTATTGTCCTACGAGAATGGACAGAAAACTCACAGTAGGGTTGTTTCAATTTACAGTCACACTGGCTTTCATTTTGATATGTTCACTGCGTTATGTACCAAATCATGATTCTTTCCATTTGAGTTCTTCCTTGTCTGTGTCTTCAGAGTGCACTCTGCATATATTGGGTTAATATTCTTAAAGATTTATTATTGCAGGCCACTAAATTAAACTAGTGAAAATCATGAGCAACCACAATTATGCAATGCCTAAAAACAATAATCCTTTAATCACCAAACGAAACCATTATATTTGAAGAGCTTACAAATCAGAACCTCAAAACCTTTCTTGTCGTCATTGGATTTGGATTGAAGTCTACTTTCTATGGAATGTGTGCGCGCTTTTTATCTTGAAATCTATCAAATTGATACTGAATGCCAAACTTATTATTAATTATACTCTACTTTCTTTTCTCCTTTACTAACGGTTATTATTAATTATCAGTAAGCTCTGTACCACAAAAATTTCTTAAAGATAATCTTATCATTTCCATGAAGAATCTTAATGACTTTTAACATAAATGTAAAGTGAATATAGTTCAACAAATGTTGTGAAGAGGAGCTGTTGCACAGATATTTCAAAAACTTGATAATATTTAACAGCATATTTAATATTTTTCGATATTTTAACATACTCTTACGTTTATAATATTTAAATTTTTTTTTTATAACATAAAAAAATATCAATGTTTTACCTGATATAATAAAAATAAAAAATCGTTACTGAATAAATCTCACTGAGTGTATAAGAGATTTTCAGTTTGAAAATATAATAATAAATATTGACAATTCTTTGCAAAATTGATGAGTTTATAAATTTTATTTTATTTTTTGTTAAATTAATGAATATTAAATATAATATAACTACATAGATTAAAAATATTATTTAATATCAAAACGTGTCTTAACGTTTTGAAGTTTAATATTTTTAAAATTTATAAATCAAAGTATATCGTATCGTATCCCATATCAGTGTCAGTGCAACATAAATAGAAGTATTGTGTGTGTATATTTTTTATAAACAATTGATATAACTTATGTTTATTATGCTGAAAAAATGCTTTATTGTCATTTTCTCAGTTATTAATAAGTCTTAACTCATTTAACGGCATGATCATGTTTTTTATTATTTACGAACGCAATATATTAATCATTATAATATGTTGATAATAATGGCATATATATATATATATATATATATATATACACCAGTGTCAAATTTGAAGTTTGACACCTCATCTGAGAGCCGTTAGATCAAAAAAGATCAATGACTCTGATTTATAAGCATGTGACACCATTGATCTTTTTTTATCTAACGGCTCTTAGATAAGGTGTCAAACTTCAAATTTGACACCGGTATCAATATATATATATATATATATATATATATATATATATATATATATATATATTTAAGTTGGTATTTTTGGACATCGTCTATTGATACAAATTTTTTCATGGGCAAAAAACAAACGCATTTGTTTTGAAATGTATTTATTCTAGAATGTTGTCTCCTTTGATTGTTGGTTTAAATTTTTTTATTTTTTTTTTTGTAAGTTTTGTTGGTTTAATTTCTAAACTACCTCATTTCCAATTGAACCGATATTCACACAAAGCAAGCCATTAAGGAGAGAAAACTTAATATCATTAAATTTCATGTAAAGATTCCATAGTTTGGAGAGATGCATATTTTCACTACTAAAATCTTTCAGTATCAATTTATTATCTATCTAATCATCATTAGATTAACATTTTTTCTCTATTCAAAAACTTTTTAACATTCTCTTTCTTTGATCCAATGGTGATGTGATGAGTAGTAAGTTAGTAGTAAGAATTTTTAGTAGTTAGAATTTTTAGTAGTTAGAATATCCTCACTCTATTTTGGATGTGAGACCTTTATTTGTTTTATATTTTATTATAAAAAAGTTTAAAAGAGAAAAGTTATCCAGTACTTGATTCCAAGATTAGAATGTCATAACTTATAATCATAATTTCATATAAGAATCAAGATGGATAGCTGCAAGCTAGGCATTTTATCCCCATGCGCTGTCTCCTTCTCCTATGAGTAATTAATTAGAAGAATATTATTATTGTACACTTATTTGTTTTAGTGTTTTATGACAGTTACGTCGTAGGAAAAGTGATTGTGTTATGTTATAGAGATTCGTTTTGCGCGCCAGAGTTTTTCTTTGCTGCGGGCCCCTAAAAAATATTGTGTGTGTAGGAAAAATTTTGTGATCATGTTAAATGATAGATGATAAAGCTTTGTTTTAAATATGAATGAAATTTCAAGTGGTGGTTAGGACACATAATTTTAAAATTTCCTTTTGAGAGAAAAGGAGTTTCAATGGCATACATGGCTGTATGTATTGTCTCCACAAGCACTGAAGCAGGCCCAACCCAGCCCAGACGTGCGTGTCGCTTTCGTACTCCTTCCCTGAGATAGAGAAGGCGAAGCAAACATAGCACCGCGTTACAAGGAAAAAGGAGAAGGTAATTTGGCTCCTCTCATTGTTGTTTTGATTCACTCACTATTTAGCTATGCATTTTGGATACTAACATTCTCCCAAATATAGATTTGCGATATTATGGACTTGGCTTTCCGTTCACCCTTCTACCTACCATCACCATCTACCACCACCACTACTACTACAAGGAGGCCCAATTACCTGGTTAAGCCTTTGAGATCAACAACGTGGAAACTCTCCATGTCCATGACCATGACCATACCTTCAGCTCAGGTTGCTCTTCTTATGCCTCTCTCTCTTGCTTGCTATTTTCTTTCCAACACAAACAAACTGGGGTTAACTAACTAACAACTTCCTTTTTTTTGGGTCATAATCATAAGGCATATGATTCTGTGTTAGAGAACAAAAAGCATCAACTTTTGAACTCTCTCCAAGACACACAAAGGGGGCTCTTGACAACTCCTGACCAACGCTCTTCTATCGAGGAGGCTCTCGTACTATTACTATTTTCTATCTTCCTTATTTTCTTTTGTCCATTCAGTCCACACTATCAATATATAAAGCTCTATTTGGGTTGGCAGGTGAATGTGGAGGGGTGCAACAAGGGTGAGCCTATCAATTTGGCCATGTTGGATGGAACATGGCGCCTCCAGTATACTTCTGCTTCTGATGTTCTCATTCTTCTTCAAGCTGCTGCTACACTTCCTTTCTTTCAAGTACTAACATTCCTGCATTCTGTCAATTGCTTCTTCTTTTCTTCCTTTTTCACTAATCTCTTGACCAATTTGTTTTCTTCTGACTTCACATTTTTCTTTACCTTTCTTTTCTAGTTATGCAAAAACTCTTGGCATTGACCATTTTAAAATAAATTTCTTACACTGCTTTTTTATGAGTATCTTGCTTCCTCAGGAAGTCTTCTCATTAACATGATTGCTACAAGTTAGGTGCTACGCTTATTCACAGCTATTATATCTATGAAATGCATTTATGCAGGTCATTGTGGCAATGCTTTTTTTTCTATGTTCTCTGTTATTTTGTTTTTTCTTTCCTGTGTTCTCTTACCATTATTATTATTATTATTTCATTTGCTTCCATGTTGAGATAGGTTGGGCAGATCTTTCAGAAATTTGAATGTCGTGATCAATCTAATGGAGGTGTTATCCGTAATATTGTCCGGTGGAGTATTCCAAATTTGTTAGAGGTAAAACAGCACCTTCCTTTGCACTCCCCTATCTTAGGAGGCTGCAATTAAGTTCATTCTTATGAAAGTCCTGCAGTTCAGAGTAGACTCTGAATTGTGACTTTGTTTTCACTAACTTACTTTGATCACCCTTCACTTGTCAATTCTTTCATTCCCTTTCTATTTTCCACAATATTATAATGAGATTGACTAGGTTGTACTCCTCAGATTGATTCTTGAATATGCTTTCTTAGATATCAAGATGGCAAAACAACTTGTCATTTGTATTCCTGTTACTGGTGATCAGTTCTTTTATACAATTCAAAATTTACTTCCTTTTTCCAAGATTATGCATTGCAAAAAGGATTTGGTTTTTCGGCCTTTTAATGGGGTATGGCCCGTATGGGTATACATCATCCCAGGGGAAAAAGCAAAATTAAAAATGAATTAAGAGCAATTGAACTTTCCCCTTTTTCTTTGCTGTCAGTCTTCATGAACATGACTTATGTTGTAACCTTTATTGCAGTAGACATGTTGGGTAAGTTCAAGACCTGTGATTTGCATGCAAACTCAGAATTTTACAGTAACGATGTGTTCAAATGTGTGGGAAACTGAGATAATCTTATTAGTCAAAACCTAGTTCCTTTATGCTTCTAGCAAATGTATATATTGTTATCTTGGGAAAGACTGCCTAGAGTATTCCCTTCCCCAGACACTCACGAAGTGGGTATTTGAACTGGGTCGGCCCTTTTTTTTTTGTAACTCCTAGCCAAACCTTGGATGGTTGGAAAACAAAAATTGGATGAAATATTTATGCTTGAGCTTTGTTGCTCTGTCCTTTGACCCAAAAAATAAAAAATTCTTGGTCTATTTCTTACAGCAACAAGAAGGTGCTACATTGCTTGTATCAGCCAAGTTTTCTGTTGTATCTGTACGCAATATCTACCTCAAGTTTCAAGAGGTAATCATTTTGCTTTAGATGAACATGCTTTCTAATATAGTTGAGACACAAATCTGTCTAAAAGAATGCCTGGCTTGTTTAGTACACGATACATATAATTTCTCTTTTCTTGTTAGTAAAAGGTTAGAGTGATCATCCACATTTAATTTCATTTATGGTATTTGTTATGTCATAGCATTTTTTCCATGCCCCATTTCTAGATTTTATTATGTTTATGCATAAGTTTTTATTCCTCAAGAATGTGTTAGAGCTTAATGTAAATTCTAGGGTTAATATAATCTGATTTATTATTTATGATGGTGATACCCCTCAAATTTCTCTTCTACATTACCTAAGATTGAGAAAAGACTCTCATTTACTATTGATATTTGGGTATTAAAATGGCATTTCCTTCTTTAGTTGGTACTATGCATTTGTAACATCAGATGAAACATGCAATTTATACCTGGCAGATCACAGTTCAAGATATAAATATTAGTGAAGAGCTGCAGGCTCTAATAGCTCCAGCAATACTGCCACGAACTTTTATAAGTCTGCAGGTAATTCAACCTTAATTTATGGGTATGGCTGTGTGCTTGGATTGTTAATTTGAATGCACTCTCTTACTGGCATAAGATATACGATACCAAACCATTGGCACGGGTAACCATGTGTCGAAGCTGTTTCTGCTCCAAGACTTTTTTTTTTTTAGTAATATCTGCTTAAAAAATTTGGTGTGTACTTTATGTGAATGGCCTAATAGTTATCTATCTCGAGAGGACTAGTGCATACCAGTTATGTTCATGTCTATGGGTTTTATTAATCTCATATTAAAGGAGATAAGTTATCTCATGTTATAGAGATAAACTTATGGGTTCCACCATCTAAAAAAAAAGGTGACACAGTTATCAAATAGTGTTTAGGAGAGAAAACTCATCTCATGTAGCATGAGAATAGGTTTTTTCTATGTTTATTATGGTTAACTTTTAAATATATGTATAGGGGAAAAATATTTCTACAGTTAATGCAGATAAGTCATCTGCATTTATACGATACCAAACAAAAAAGTTATTTGCATTTATTCCCAAAATAACGTCGTTTTGATATTGAAATCTTAAAAAAGTATAAATATAAAGACTATTATAACCCTGAAATAAATTAAAATTACAAAAGTACCATGATTTCCGCTCCAAAACGACGTCTCCTATGTATATATAGCGCGCTCGCACACCCATACATTGTTTATAAGTAGTAGACATATACAATCGTGCTTTTCTCCTGCAGATCTTGCAATTTCTCCGTGCTTTCAAAGCTCAAATCCCTGTGAGGGATTCAGGAAGGTATGGGCTACTTTGTTGAAATAGTTCCTGCCTTTTCTGGACAAATACATACGTGATGCTTCTTTTTTTTCTTGTTGAGTTGTAGGGAATCAGTAGGAGGACTATATTATCTTAGTTATTTGGATGATAATATGCTTTTGGGTCGTGCTGTTGGTGGAGGAGGGGTATTTGTGTTTACGAGAGCCCAATCTCTCTACTGATGAACATTGAGCATCAGTTAAAACTTGTAATGCTTCCGGCAATAACACTCGATGAGCCTTTGTTTATGGAAGTAGCCACATGCAAAGCAAGAAAGTAATGATATGATTATAGTACATAATTATAGAATAAGGCTATTATTTGCAATTGATCAGAGGTTGACTTGTATATTGATTTCATTCTATATTGGCAAACCAAGGAGATAGTCCGTGTTCAATATAGATGTTAATATCAGATCCCTAGCATATAGTTCTTCAAATTGCGCATTTGAACAAAGCATCATGTGAACAAAATGGTAAACAAAACTAAACATAACATAAAAAGAGCGAGAGAGAAGAATTAGTCTCAAACAAACAACTGTCTTTTGTTGTAAGGTTAAAATTCATATTATATGCTAAACTGTTGAATGAAAAGCTTCCATCTCAATTACAGTTTCATTTTCACCAACTCTGGCCGTAAGATTACGGGAAAAAGATTTACCTCTTCCAATTTGTTCGTCATACATCCTGCGGTCTTGTCAAGCTCATTGCAGTGCTTGCGATTTGTTCTACCTATGCAATGGAGCCTAAAGGGAAATTAGAAAAGGACCCAATGAAAATAAATAAATAAAAAATTAGAAAGATGAAAATGAGTTGGAAATTGATGGTGACAGTATATACTGAAGGATGGTGATGGGAAGGTGAATACTGAGTTATGGATGATTAGGATAACGAGGGATATGGGGCTAACAGCCAGAAATATGGGAACCCATTCACTACTATTCATGGACCACTCACTGAGTATATACTATTTGTTATGATTTACTAGTTTTGGAGAAAATTAAAATAATTGGTGGTTAGGTGGTGGTAAAATAGTCAGCATACGTAAATAATAATAATAAATTAATAATATAAGAGTCAATCGTTTATGAGCCAACAACCACCAGGCATCATCATTCATAGATACTACTAGATTGGTAGGTGCGTCTTTCCAACGCCATCATCATTCACAAGGCTACTTGGGCCTCCCTCTCCACCACAAATTCTATATTCTGTATTTGATTCGATTAGGTTGAATAGTATGTTGAATAAGAAGAATTCATCAGATGAGTTAGTTGGGATTGAGAAGTTGCCGGATCATGTGCTCATAGAGATATTCACAAGAGCAGGAGTGAGTGAGTGGGCGCAAATATCATGTGTGAAGAAACAATGGGCTTCTCTTTTCCGATGTGAATGTTTCTGGCAAGCTGCTCTTGCTAACAATTATCCATTTGCGGATCCTTCTAAAACATGGCCTGGACCTATTCCTCCTCCTGCTTTACCCAAGAGGTATCTATCTATCTATGTATATACTTAACTCGATTCTATTTTCGAAAAGTTCACCGATGTCCCTATCGTTTACTCCAGAATTATTTAGGCCTGTATGGTTTTTTTTATCACATATATCCCTATAGTTTGCAAAAGGGTATGTTTTCTATCATATATGCCCCTGTAGTTTGCAAAAGGGTATATATTCTATCACATATGTCCCTGTAATTTGCAAAAGGGTATGTTTATTTTCTATCACATATGTCCTTATAATTTGCAAAAGGATATGTTTTTTATCACATATGCTCCCGTACTTTTTTTTTTTACAAAGGACGAGAGGATATGTGATAAAAAAATCACACGAACATAGATGACTCTGAAGCAGCAAAGCACCGGCCAAACGCATTGATTAACTTTTCCCTATTTTCTTGTTTGATGATATAGCAATTAACACCACACCACACACTCTGCCTATGGCTTCTTTCAGGAGATTCATGGCCTTATATATTAGTCAACACATGTTTCCTTCCGATCCCAAAACACAAATAGATGAGATTGTTGGTCATACTTACCTCTTTTTGAAAGAGCAGCTTCAACTTTCTATTATGCCGCCTCACAGTGGAATACTTCATGGAACCATGATTGATCAGTTCATTGCTTGTGGAAACTCAAGAGACGTAGCCCATGAACTTGCTTCTCGGATTTGGCTTGCTGTTCTTGACAATTTGGAGGAAAACCAACACACTTTTTGCTTACTTAAACGCCTTGCCCAAGAAGGGGATGTGAGTGTACCTTCCAACTATACTTGAAGCTAACATGTTAATTTCCTTTTGTAACTTTTGCATGCTATTGCTAGCTAATGCAATTATTCTTGTTCTTTTTCCCTTTTCAGTCCAAGAGGAGTTGAATGAATACCGTAGTGTAATCTAATTATTTTTGTTATTATTTTCAGCAGGTATTTCTTCCATACCCTTACACTATATCGGTCAAAGTTCAATGGAGGGTGTTTGAGAAGCTTTTCACTGATTTCCGTGATTGCTTCAACCATGTAGATTATTATGATTTGTTGGCATGTGCTAAAAGCAGGTTTCAGCCAATACCATCTGCTTGGTTAGGTTATTAAATGTAGGCTTTAATACTTGTTATGTTAATGCAGATGAAATTTTTTGCAACAATACATAGAAAATTAAGATATGTATGTGGATTCTGATCTTTATTTTTTTTTAAATGTCAGGATTCATGCGAATCCTAGTATAAATATGTTTGTTGGAAAAAAATTTATCTGCTATCATTGCAGAAGTAGCGAACCCAGTGTAATGTTTCCCTGAATTCTTTTGGAAAATGTATCCCTTCATGTTTCCCTAAAATGAAACCGCGCTGAAATCTGAATTATCCCTTGTTCTTTTTTCCGATCCTGATTGTTGTTGGCTAATAAGGACGATGGGGAACATTGAACATTTTGCCACTGATCATCAAATTATTTACTAGACTGCCACGCCAACAGTAAAATTCTCGGAAAGCCATGCGGCATAATTCGCTACACAGTATAGCGAATTACGTGGACAAAATGTCAGGTTGTACAGTCAGCCACAGGCCACGTGTCAAGCATGCAGTAATTCGCTACACTATGTAGTGAATTATGCATGATGATGTGGCACAATTTTCTTGGACACATAATTCGAATTATGCATGATAATTGTGCCACATCATCATGCATATTCGCTACACATTGTAGCGAATTACTCAATGTTTGACACGTGGCATGTGGCTGATTGTGCATCCTGATAATTCTTGTCCATGTAATTCGCTACACTGTGTAGCGAATTATGTGGCCCATTGAGACGTGCCACATCAGCACATATAATTCGCTACACAGTGTAGCGAATTATGTCGCGTGGCATTTCGGGAATTTTTACTGTTGGCGTGGCAGCCTGGTAAATAATTTGGTGAACAGTGGCAAAATGGTCACTGTTCCGGACGATGGGGTCATGTAATGTGTTTATAATTTAATTTTAATGCTTTGTCGAAAATTTGGGGGGAAATATTTTACCACACTTTAGTCCGGAACAGTGACCATTTTGCCACTTTTCATCAAGTTATTTACTAGACTGTCATGCTAACAGTAAAAATTCTCGGAATGCCACGCGGCATAATTCGCTACACTGTGTAGCGAATTACGTGGACAAGATGTCAGACTGTACAGTCAGCCACATGACACATGTCAAGCCAGCATTAATTCGCTACAATGTGTAGCGAATTATGCATGTTGATGTAATACAATTATCATGCATAATTTGAATTATGTGTCCAACAGAATTGTGCCACATCATCATGCATAATTCGCTACACAGTATAGCGAATTATTGCTGGCTTGACATGTGTCCCGTGGCCAATTGAGACGTGCCACATCAGCACACATAATTCGCTACATAGTGTAGCGAATTATACCGTGTCGCATTCCAAAAAAATTTACTGTTGGCGTGGCAGTCTAGTAAATAATTTGGTGAAGTCAGTGACAAAATGATCATTGTTCCCTTTCGTCCTTCCCAGTTTGAATTGGATTAGGCAATCAATAATTGATTTTAAAAAAATAATTTTGATATAATTCTAAGGGTTCGTTTTTTATGCAATTAATGCAGATAAGTTATCTGCAGTAAGCCCAATACGACGTCGTTTTAAGGCGAAAATCATAGTATTTTTGTAATTTTAATTTATTTCAGGGTTATAATAGTCTTTATATTTATAATTTTTTAAGATTTCAATATCAAAACGACGTCGTTTTGGAAATAAATGCAGATAACTTATCTGCATTAACTGCAGAAACATTTTCCCCTAATTCTAAAAGGGTTTTATATTTCCCATGTTAAATGAGAATTGAAATCTCATGTTGTAGAGATAAAAAAACATGTGGGACTCATGTGTTAGAAAAAATTAGATGTAGGACCCATGCAAGCACGAAAATCGAAGGGTGTGTAGGAAAGTTTGAATTCTCATGTTAAACGAGAAATATAAAACCCATCCTAAAATGGTAAAGTTTTTCATTTATTCTATGCATCAGATAATTGGTAATATATAGTTAAACTTAACTCTTATATTTACGATTACCATTATTTGCGTTACATATCTTTGTAAAGAATCTTTTCCCGGAATAACAAAAATGCAGTATAAATACTTTATGATTTTAACCAAAAATTAAAAATTAAAAAATTGTATGCTGGTAAACTTGTCCCTAGGGGTGGCAATTTAAGACACGACCCGCCAACCCAACCCGGATCCGACACGAAATTTTCGTGTTCGGGTCAACCCGTTTAATAAATGGGTCGTGTTCGGGGTTAGAAAAATATAACATGAAAATATTCGTGTCGGGTCACGGGTCAACCCGTGAACCCGCTCTGACCCGCAAATATAATTTTTTTTTTATTTTTTCAAGGTTATTATGGTAATTTTATTGAATGATACAAAAAAAAAATACACTCTAGGTTTCTTTTTATTGAAGATTTTTTTTTTGTTATATTACAATCAGATTTGGTGCTATTTTGGGGCGAGTCGTGTAATAAACGGATCACACTTATATTATAAGATTTTTCGGGTCGTGTCGTGTCAACCCGCAGAAAAAGTGGGTCGTGTTCGGGTTGAGAATTTTGACACTAATAATTAATCGGGTCGTGTTCGGGTTGAATCTATTCGTGTTCGTGTCAGACACAGGTCGACCCGAACCCGACCCACGAACACGATTTGCCACCCCTACTTGTCCCTTGCCCATTTTTATTGGGTACCTAGGGAATTGAGAATTTTGTGAGTGACATATTCTATAAGCTTTTCAAGCTATTTACAAACATAATTATTTTCAAAACGAATTATTGCAATATTTAGCGCTGAACATTATCAGAAGCAATGGAGTTTTTGTTTTGTATTGTGTATTAACATTAAAGCAACAGTTGAGTTTACACTTTAGTGCATGAATGTCAAGATTCTCAACCCTTCAAAATTAATTTTGCCAACAAAAAAAAAATCAAAGTTCACATTAATTGATCTTATTTGGTTCAAAATTACAAATTTATTTTTCACTGAAGAAATAGATTTTGATGGAATTGAGTTGCTGTATACAAAATTGCTTTTGAGGTGAAACTCATGATTGTATACAAAGATTATAAAATTTTAGCAAGTAGGACTTATGATTTTCTTAAAAAATATTCATATAATTATACTTCTAAATTATTTAAACTTTATAATACGCTAACGAGTTTAAAATAAAAGAGATTAATCTTGATTTGCTGATATATTCTTTTTTTAATATCACATATTTATGTTTCATCTCTTCATTGAAGCACTTTGAGTATGGTAATAGTGTTTTTTAACTTATTATTGTTAAGAAAATTATTATCTAATTATATAGAGTCGGATAATTCGGATCATTAAAATAATTTAACCTCTTCATGGGTAAAATGTAAAAAGTGTCTAAAGTTTTGGCCGGTGTGTAATTTATACGTTTAGAAAGGTCAAAAAGAAAAAAAAAATCCTTGACCCTTATTAAATGTGTTAAAAAAATCTTTGCTCATCAAATATACACTTCATTAATAAGAAGTATAATATGCTCCAAGGAATCAATTAATAAAACTACCATAAACCTTGATATTGAATTACAAATCAACATTAACAATAAAAATAGTTAAAAAAACAATAGAGTTGATGTTAGATTTCATCTGACTCGAAAATCAGTATCTAGCTAAACAAAGGTATGAAGTTTTCAGCATCAAAGTTATGAGAATGAGTAATTTACGAAAAGTAAACGTTACATTTTTCTTTAATTTGATGGATTTAATGGATTGATGGAGGATGTGTTATGTATATTTACTTATTTATCAAAGTTCAGGACTTTTTTCTAATACTGATTTAAGAAATTTCAGTGGAGTTCTTAAGAACCATTTTAAAACCAATGGAGTTCAATGGAGTATATTAGCATTTTAAGATTTCCATTAAACTGAGCATTTCTAAATTTTTTATTTCTAAATATTATCGTAAACTGAATGTTTCTATCATATTTCTAAAAATTATGATTCTCGGATAAATAAAAATTTCTCCACTTTTGTTTGATCTTCCGTCTACTTACTTTCTTCTAGCTCTCTGTTGTCTTTTCTTTCTTTCTCCCTCTTTGTCAGTTTGAATCTCATTTCGATTTATTAATTCCATAATCTATTTTTACCAACATTATTTTTCATTAAAAAATCTTTTAATTATGCAACAACATGTGATTATAAACATGTAATAAGTGAGACTCTGTTAATTTTATATGATAGCATGATTAATGAGGATAATAAATTATTCAAAACTTAAAAGCACTTCGAGCTCTTCTAATAATGAAACTTGATCACAATATGACACTATACTCGATGAGATATAAAATCTAGTAGATCAAGCTTTGTGTTTTCCTTTTTATTTTTTAGATAGACAAGCTTTGTGTTTTTATTTATTTACACACGTTTATATACATAGATTTCCATATTTAAATATTGGGAAAAACTATTCTCATGTTACATGAAATAAATTTTCCTTCCTACACACCCTTTGCCATATTTGTCTTTTCTTTTATTTTTATTTTTTAAGTGCGGAGCTCACAAATTTATTTCTATGACATAAGATAATTTAATTCCTTTAACCTGAGATTAATAAAACCCTTAAATATTGTATTATCTAATTTTATATATTTTAATTTGGTCATGTTCCTAAGTAAAAGGTAAAGTATTTGAGATATGTACAATAATTTTTGTGCCTCATCTCGATCCTTGTCAAATTTGAATTTTAACATTTCATCTGAAAGTCGTTAGATCAAAAAAGATTAATATCATATACTTACATATCAGAAATCATTGATTTTTTTTTTGATCTAACGACTTAGACGATGTATTACATTTCAAATTTGTCACAAATATCACTCATCTTTGGATGTGATTATTGTTGGGTGGAAGAGAGTGTGATTATGGAAATTGATAGAGGTCATAAACATAATTTCAGTATGTTATCAAACACAAATCGAAACCACTTTTGCGCGGCTTTCTGACAATATTCTGTGTACGACGTCCCTGTCTTCTTCTACTGTTACTGTTCTGTTCCTCTCTCTTTATAGGCTTTCGTGTTCCCATCCCATTACATTTCATTAATGCTAATACCCATTTTTATTTTTTATTTTTAATTTTATTTTTTCTGTGATTTATACTTTTAACGTATCTAAATCCTGAACTTTATTTTTTATTGGGAAATGAGATATCAAACAAAACAGAGTGCTCAGTGCTCTCACATTTATTTCATTTTTTATTTTATTGTTTCATACACTGCACAGTGCACACTGTTCTGTGTTTTCTCTCTGCTTCTTCTCAGTCCCTTCTCTCTCTCTAGGGTTTCTCTATGCAAAGTCTCCTATCTTCTCTTGTGCTGAGTTTTCTGATTCTGATATGTGACATTGATCTCATCAAGTTTCCCAAATCCTTAGGTTAGTGGAAAAGAACATTGGAATAATCTTCTGCCTCATTTTTTCCATTACCTTGTTGGGCTACATTGCATGTAAATTTTGATCCTTTTGCTTTATTTACTCTTCTGCTGCTGCTGCTCAATGCATGTACATTTTCTCTTTGAATTGGAACTGGTTAAGAAAAATAGTAATAAAACCAGCAAAATTGTTGGGAGTGTGTCTGAATCATCTTCATTATTGTCTGAGTTCCCGAAAATCTGACTTTTTAGTGATTTTGTTCAATATTGCTCAAGAAAATCGGCTTCAGCACTTCAATGTAGGAAGAATCTGCAAGCAAACCAGGTGAGACAGAGAGAGGTTGTCTTGTCGGTGGTTCTGATATTTGTAAATGCTCAATGCTGTCCCAGTCTTATGGCAAAGGTAAAAAAGGAATCCATCATCTCGCATATTTGGAAGGGTTTCTAGAAGAGTACTTTCCTTTTATCACCTTTCTATTAAGGGGATTAGAGTTTTTGGAAATTTTCAGTTTCTGTAAAGAGATTTTTTTTCTTCTTCTTTCCCTGTTTTCTAATGGATACTAGTAGCTATTAATTAGCCCCGATCTATATGAATGGAAAGGAATGTCATTTCCACTATTATGATGTATGCTTGCTTCGCCATTAGATTACTAATGTCTTGTCTTGGAAGTTGGTACGGAATCTGGGGCTCAAGGTTGCTTTATTATCAGGTTTTTGGGCTTTTGAACAAGTTAAAGGCACTTTTTTTCAATTTCCCATGGCTTTGTTGTTAAATCCAGCCCCCTCGTTTTGCTCGGCATGAAAAACAAAACTGAGCTGTTAGTGCTACCATTATTACTCACTCTCTTTCTGTTTTGATATGATTGTAGGTTTTGATTTAAAAGATTTAAAATATTGGGCTCAGCATAGAATCGTTTGTCTTTGAAAGGTAAGGTGGTTCAATCATGGATTTTTTGAAAATCAAGAAGTTCAGAAAGTCTCAGAAAGCAGATAGAGAAAAGGATTTGGCTGGCAAGGCAGGGCCAGAGCCTGAGGAACCTAAGCCTAATAATGGCTGTCCTGATCTGTGTAAATCAGCAAATGCAGATTCTGCTGCTGAAGCTGAGGATGATGATGATTTTATTACCAATGAAGTAAAGAGGAGGCTGAAGGAATTGAGAAGAAATAGTTTTATGGTGTTGATTCCCGAAGAAGATTCCTGCCCAGAGGAGGGGGAGGATGAAGAGGAAGAGGGAGAGACAAGCTCAAATGAATGGAGGGATGTGGAGGCAGAAGGTCAGCAATGGTGGCGTGGCTTTGATGCTGTATTTGAAAAGTACTGTGAAAGAATGCTATTCTTTGATCGGATGAGCACACAGCAACTTAGTGAAATTGCCAAAGGTAGACTTTTTGTTCTTGCTTTTTTTTGTTTGGGGGTGAAAAGGGGCCAGAGGCATAAGAAAAGCAAACAACTTCATAGAAGAAAAATCTGGGATTTGTTGTTGGAAATGATAAAATGATTTTAATCATGCCATCTCTGTATGCTGCATATGCAGATACTAGATTGTTGGGAATGTCTACTAAGGTTTTTGGGTTCATTTAGGTGTTTTGTCTGTGGACTTGCTGCATGATGTGTGAACAATAATGAATGCCTAATGAAATATTACTCTTTATCATTTCTTTTTGGAAAAAGGAAATATTAGCCCAAAGGAAAGATCTTATAAGCATCATGGTATCTTATCAATTGGAATTTGATTTACATTAACATTTTAATTATCTTTCCTGCTACAAGAGCTCCATAGTTGTTTAAGGTGTGCTGGCATTTTGTAAGTTTGGATTAAGCAATTCTTTTGGATTAAGTTCGGTTTATTACTTCATCAAAATTAAGGGAGATGTGTGTCATCATCCCAATGCAAACATAAACCCAAATAGAATCAAGTTAAGGGAATTATGTTCCACAGCTTAACATGCCTGTTCTAATCTTGTATAATAAAAAGTACTTTGGTAAAAAATAAAGACCTTGTTATATTGCATTTGTCATATGTTGTGATATGCTACATCCTCACTCTGTCAGGTTCACAGTACCCTTCAACTCCATCTCCAAGATCTGCATCAAAGAAGCTGGCTTCTCCCCTTCGTTGTCTTTCCTTGAAAAAATTTGAAGAACCTGATGATGAAACTGAACATCTTCAGCAGCCTAAAAATGATCCCTACCAGGATATTGAAACTGCATATGTTGGTCAAATTTGCTTGACTTGGGAGGCACTTCATTGTCAATACTGCCATATGAGTCAGAAGATATCTTGGCAACCTGAAAATCCTACCTGTTACAATTACAGTGCGCAGCAGTTTCAACAGTTCCAAGTTCTATTGCAAAGGTTTATTGAGAATGAACCTTTTGAGCAGGGCCTTCGAGCTGAAATTTATGCTCGCACAAGGAATACTTTGCCTAACCTGCTCCAGGTCCCTAATATACGAGGTGAATTTTCTTTAAATCATTTAAATTCAATTGGGCTATCATGGATATGGCTGAAGTTATTAATAATTGAAATAAAACATTTTTATTAGTTGTTTGTCACTGTACGTAATTATGCATTTATGTCTGTATGACTAAGTGCTCAACTTTCTGAATCTATTCAGGTTCAGAGCATGAATTAATAGATGATTCAGACACCAGAGTTCTTGCTCCTGATCTTATCAGGATAATTGAAAGCTCTATCCTTACATTCCACCTTTTCCTGAAAAGGGACAAGAAAAAGTCAAGTGGTGTTACAAACCTGTTTGGAAATCAGAACCAGCTTGCAACTCCTCTACAACAGGTTCAATTTACTCTTGAGAAGGTAAATTCAGATACTTGTGATCCAAGTTTGCAGTTTTATATGGTATACTAATCAACCTTTGATGCACATAGACAATAATTTTAGCTTGGCCATCACTCCTCCCAATTATAAGTTTTTTAGGCTTGGTAGTTACAAGTTGGTAGTGTGTTGTTCTTAGAATGTTACCCTCATTATCCATCAATTCTAGTTGTCTACTTAAATTGCTCTATGTTTGACTTTTCCAACGTTTGGTGACATGCTAATAGGCTGATTATCAGCGAATATGTTAACCATTGTTTTTGCTTTTTAACTAAATGATTTTGAGAGCTTTTTCTGCTTTTAAATCCCAGTGCAAAACAGCTTGTTTCTCAGGTTTCTTGTTTTTGATGAAATAGGATTGGGACATATAGGTGGATCAAGGAATTGTATAATATACTCTTAAGGTGTTCCAATCATCTATGTAACGTTTTGTGCACTGCCATTGTAGAATTACTTTTCTGCTGCTAAAGATGATGCTAGCAGTTGAGCCGATGTGTTTTTTTGCGCTGGACATCACGGACGATCAATTATGTGACTAAGAAAAATGTCCATCTTACTTTATTTTCTTCTAAATGCAGAAAGTGGCGAAACTGAAGGAACTGCGTAGAAAGAAGAAAGGTTGGAGAAAGAATTATTGGCCCCAAAAGCATGAGGACATTCAGCTATTGCTTGGCCTTATTGACATGAAAATCTTATCAAGGGTTCTGAAAATGATGAGGATGAGTAGAGAACAATTGTTTTGGTGTGAAGAAAAGATGAAAAAACTGGATTTATCACATGGAAGGTTAGAGAGGGATCCATGTCCCATCCTCTTCCCTTGCTAGTATCAGTGAATAGCTGCGGCAAAGTATCATCTTAAGTCCTTTCTGCTTGGAAAGGCAATTGTTGCTAATATATATAAATGCCGCTTTTAAACGCCAGATGGGCTTTGTATCGCCCTACAGCTGCTTAGGATGTCTTGGGAAGAATTCTTGATACTTTATGATAACCAAAGAGTGTAACTGTAGCAGAAGTCCATCATATTTGAAGGATTATGTTAATATATTTTAAATATTAGTAGTTAATTATGTTAGTTTTCTGGTGTGTATGTTATAATTTAAATATTATGTATTTCACTATTGGATTAATATTTTTCTTTTGTCAAAAACTTTTTTTAAATTCTCTCTCTTTGTGTTCAATGGTGATTAGAGAATTATTAAGTTTAGTAGAAAATATTTAGTAAGAAATCCTCCGTCATAATTTTATTTTTTCCACCAAAAATGTTTACAACTCTTATAACTAACTTAATCACCGTTGATTTCCGTCAATCTAACAATTATAATTTTTTTGGGAATTAATAAATGTGACACAATAAATGTTATTAATTTTTAATAAATTATAACTGTGAGATCGATGGAAATCAATACTGATTAAGTTGATTGTGAGAGTGGTAAATTTTTTTTGTGAAATACATGACTAATCTATTTAAATAGATTAATTATGTATTTCATAACAAATGCTGAAAACTGCTTTTACTTAAACTGTGTAGTAGAATGTGAAGGAGAATTAATTTATGTTTCTCTTCCTTTCCTCCGTTTATTTTTTCAACCCTATAACCTCTGTCAATTTTCTCGTGTAACCAGGTTACATGATGAAATTGACAGAAAAGAGAAGAAAAAGAGTTAATTCTCCTTCATATTCTGATTTCTACTACATAGTTTGAATAACATCAGCAGTTACAACTGCAATGTTATAACTGTAATTAAACAGAACAATTTAAATCCAGACGGAAATACATGACTAATCTATTTAAATATTTAAATTATAACACATACAAATCAGAAAACTAACGTAATTGACTACTTATATTTAAAACATGGGTGAGGATATTCTAACTATAAAAAATTCTTATTATTAATTTACTATAAATCACATCATTATTGGATGAAAGAGAGAGAATTTTAATCTAATGATGATTAGATGGGTAATAAGTTGGTAGTGAAAAATTTTAGTAGTGAAAATATCTCTCCTCTTAAAATATATTACCATAATCTTTCAAATATGATACGCTTCTGTTACAGTAACAACAGTTCTCTGTAATCTTAAATGTATTATTGTTCTGTTAAAATCGTGATTTTCCGGGATGTTTTGTAAACTCCCTGTATAACATAGTTGTTAAAGACTATTCTTGTTGGTTCTTTGACTCCATTCAACTTAACTCGTATGCTTCTCTTTTGTCTGAAAATAAATAGATACTAAGATAAAGAAAACAAGAAATATACGATGTGTTTGATTGTATTTTGATTTTTGTTTTTAAAACTACTTTGTAGAATAGATAATGAAATATGTGTTTTTTTTATATTTTTGTTTTGAAAGTTAAAACACAAACTAAAAAAAATTCAGAATTGTTTTCTAAATTTGATTTTTTTTTTAAGTTATAATTTTCAATTTTTGTTTTACAAAATAGGTTTTATTAAATAATTTTTTTTATTGAAATTAAAAAATTATTTTTGAAACATATCAATGTGGCAACGACTAATCTTGCTTTTTCGTTTTTCAGATTTTTGCAAATGTGACTAAAAAAGTGCACATTTTTCTGTTAACATTAATGTTCTGTTGACATTAAAAAAGTGCACATCTGACGCATAAGATGGGACGTTTAGGTTTGAACCGAATCAATTTTTTTGAAAAATTGAATTGGTTTAAATGGTTCGGTTCGAAAGTGGTTCGATTCAATTCAAAAGTGGTTTAGTTCAGAAGCATCTTCGAAAACAGTTAGTGAAATCAGATTCGGGTCAACCCTCTTTTGAAAAGAAAAAAAAAATAAAAGTTTAAAAAATAAAGTTATAAAAATTAATTTGGTTTGGTTCAGAAATAGTTCGGTTCTTAAACCGGTTCGGTTCTAAAAACCAGTTCGGTTCATGAATTGGTTTTTAAAAATTGATTACGGTTTAAAATAAACCCAATTTTTTGGTTATTTTGAACACCGTATATACATTGGCAAATTGTGGTAGAAGTCTTGACATAGTGAAATCAGACAAGGGACGTTTCGAATTGGTTTATTGCAACACGGATTACTAAAATAAATATTAGGTTTTTATTTTATGATGTTACATGAAGTCATGTAAGACTAAAAGACAAAAGAAAATAATAATAAAAATATGATAAGACACTTTGTTCAATGATTTTGTTTTATCTTATTATAACATAATCAAATTATTTTCCTTCCAACGTAACTCTTATTTATCCCATAAATATATGCTTCATATGTTACCTCTTTATTACAATAGAAATATATATCTTCGTATAATATGCTCTTTTAAGCTTCCTCCATTGGGTAACAGTTTTTGTGTTAAACACATCCTTGGAGTGCCATTGAATTTGTATTGAATATAGACAAAATAAAACAAGCACGGATGTTTTAGTGTGAGTTTAGATTTATTTATTTTGTAATTAAAATCAATTTAATCAAAAGTATATTGGGAGTTTTTTCCTTAAAACCTGACATGCTATTAATGCATTAAAACATCCTTGTTCAAATATTTGTTTTCTCCTTCTATCCATTTTTTTTATTTAGAGCTTTCAAAAAATGAACCGTTAGAGCCGGTGTTGATAAATCTAGATGGGCCGGCTGGGTCAAATGGGAGTTGATAAATTGGTCATATAAGCAACAGGTCGGTTAATATTGAAATCCGACTAATTTTGGTGAAAATTTTCCAAAAAATAAAAATAAAATCATAAATGATATCATTTTTTTAAAATTCACAAATAATTTGTTTTCTATTGAAATATTTAAGTAATTTGTTATAGGTACATAGATTATGTACCTACACATTAATATTATTTTGGTTATGTCGTATGCAAGAAATTTTGATTTAATTTATATCTAGAGATGTCATCTACTTAATAAGAAGCACCACATCACAAGCATTATATGTTGTTTGATTCTTTGTTGGATAATAATGTGTCATTTATTATTTTTTATATTAAAATTTTAAAATTATATTATTTTTTGCAGCTATTTGATTATGTTTATAATTTTTTTAATATAAATTATAAATTTACTTACTGGCTATGTAGTTGAATCAGTTACCTAATACCTCAAGTCAAACGGAATGAGTTTAATAACATTAGTTAGAACCGTGACTTGCTTGTGTTTATGACTTATATTTTGGTATTATTTTGTGTTATTAGGGCTATAAAGTTTGAAATTTTCTTCTTGCACATCTCCTCTTTAATACGTTTCTATAGGATCTTGCAAATTCTCTCCAACCATGCCCGAAACAAAATTTAAATTAATTTATAAATCACACGATAAGTATTTAGATCATATGGGGATTAAAATTTTACATGAAAACATATTAATATTTAAATTATAACTATAAATATTTACATCATGTGAGAAGAGAAACTTTGTGTAATATTGTATTAATATCTAAATTACAATATAAGTATTTGCATTGTAGGAAATAAAAAAATGCATCTAGAATTGGTTTAATTACAATAAAAAAAATCTGTATGTGTGCTTTCTTTATTTTTGGGTGTTTAGATAAAAAAAAATTAATAATTCACTGATATTTTCATAATTTTATGTTTTTCATTATTTGTATTTTTAAGTTAATGAATACCATATAAAACGGTATTTAAGACTCTACTTAGGATTGTTTAACATTTCATTATTTTAATAACCGTAATTGAAAATGTAGTATTTCTCTTTTCGATTCTAATTTTATTTAACTTTGATTCTGTATATATAAAAAATAAGTACAATCGTATTAATATTTAAAGGGTTTATTATTTCTTCATATATAAAGTTATTTTCCTCAATCCAAAATTATGTTATTTTGGAGTTAAAAGATTCAATGAAGGGTGTTTTTGATAAAATTCATATAATAATAAACAACATAATTTTGACAGAGAAACAATAAACCCATATTTAAATCACATAAATAAATAGGATCAAAATCATTTTATACCGGTATAACTTGTAAATTATATCTCAATCTTAGATCCTATTTATATCTAAGAACTCTAATATATATATTTTTTGTTTGTGAAAGAAAGGGCTCAGCAGCCCAAAATACAACTAAACAACAAAAATGTTTCTACATCTACTAACCGCACAAATATCAGCAAAAAAAATAAACAATTAAGCCCATGAGAGACCTAGTTAAACTCCTTATAAGCATAATTCTCATGAGGGCAAATCATATGGTTGGCTAGCCAATCAGCACATTGGTTTCCTTAACGGTAAATATGTTGCAACTTGAGTTCCCAATCTTTGTTCATTCATGCCCGAATGCGAGTAACAATATGCATAGAGCCGTCAAAACGGGCCAGCCCGGCCCGTTAGGCCCTAGCCCGCACGGGCCAGGGCCAAAAAGTCCACAGGGCCAAAAAGCCCGCATATCAAACAGCCCGCACGGGCCAAAAAATCATATAACCCCATGGGTTAGGGCCAGCCCGCGGGCCAAAAATCAACTATATATATATTTTTTTTGGTTAAAAAATCAACACTTTAAGAGTAAAATTCTAGAAAAGACAATAATATCTGTGATGTATTTATTGATAGAAAGATCACTAGATACATGGTTACACATTTAGAATTTTCAAATCAAAACTCAGATAGGTTGGATATCATTATCATCTCAAACGTTTTTAAAATATCCAAGGGAACCGTTTCCCAGTAAGATCAACTCAAAGATTCTCATACAACTTTGAAATATCTTGGGAGTTAATTTTAAGAGCACCTATAATCATTAAGTAAAAAAACCCTCGTTAAGTCTTAAATGTTTCTTGAAAAAATAAAAAATAAAAAAGTACTAATCTAAAGAGCTTAATAACCTCAAACTCCTAGAGTCACTAAACTTCGTAGAGAAAAAAAAATTGTGCCTTTGCCTTTCTAATACGTCCAAATTTCTACCAGATGTTTTCCCAACTGGCATGAATGATTGAGTAGGCTTGAGCATATCCAACCTCCACATATTTATGCAATTTCCAAACCACAAGTTGTAAAGATTTTTCACGAAATTTCTCATTCATAATACCAGAAAAAGCTGTTTCGCTCCATCACGCAAACCCAATTCCAATAATCCCAAGGACTAGTCTAAGATCCCCAAAATTCACATAAGATTCTGAGAAGACATGAAAAAAAAATCATTTACATAGATATATAAACTGTTCTTTTTTGGAGGAAGCAATAGAGAATATGTTGTTTTTGTGAAAGAAAAAGCAGATCGACATTTGTACTATGTCTATTTGTGAGCAATGTTTACATTACATCAGAATTTTCAAAAGATCAATTTCAAACCCATCCATCACTTTCTCTCTCTAAAGCAGACTCACTCTTTAAATATTCTTTGCTGCAATTTTTTGCTCTGAAATTCAATAGCAGAGATTTTCTATTACCTTGAAATTTTCAAGCAGCAGCTTTGGAATCCGTGGAGGGTGTTTTTTTGGTTGATTTTTCTTGTACATTCAGTGATAGATAGAAACTTTCTTGCTTTTGGATTTTTGAGCATTTCGATGTTTGATGTACCCACAAGCCATGACACCCAAGTTGGCACACGCAGTAAGAACATCAACAACAGTTACATAATCAGGGGCCACACCAACCAGCTGCATTTCCATGGTTGAAGAGAAAAGGAGTGTGAGAAAAAGAGTATTGTAAATAAATTGAAATTCGAAAGCCGTAAATTCATAAATCGAAGAAACAGAATACCAATTTCTGCCATCACAATTGAATGAACAAGTGCTTACCAATCTTTCGTCAGTGATTTCCTCCCAAATTCGAAGAAGAACGACATGCCAGTATCAAATGATTATGAACCTCCAACGAAATTAGTGTGAATTAATCTCCTCAGACCACGAGGGAATGATTGAAGCGAGCTAGGGTTTCAAAGTTGAGCTACGATGAGAGTATGATGGGAATTTAGGGTTTGGATAAAAACAATTGGGCTGGCCCATGGTTAACCCCACCCTAACCCAAAAGATATGAGGGTTATGGGGGCTAGGGGCAAAAATGACCCTACCCCATGTGGGCTGAAAAATAAACGGGCTGAAAATTGAGGTTGTAGGGCTGGCCCGCGGGCTGGAGCCCATATTGACAGCTCTAAATATGCATACTCCTGAATCCTTTTTTCCACGTGAAATCCAAGCCTTTCAATATACCCCACAACTCTGCCGTGAAAGCCGATGCAATTCCCACGTGATAAGCAAAACCCCCCTAACCATTGACCATTAGAGCCTCTACATAACCCTCCACATGCAATTGCTCCTGGACTTCCTTTAGCTGCACCGTCTGTATTTAATTTTATCCAACCTTGATCCAATGGCTGCTATGCTATCTGCATTTGAACTAACGTGCCAACCTTCCTTTTATTATGATTGTTATCAAATGTTAGCTTTATATCCATTAACATATGTTGCACCTTCCCCACAATAAAATTCTCATTTGTTATCTTCTTTGCCATGATAAAAGGCATTTCGAGCATTCCACCACTCCCAATAGGTTAGTAAGAAAATTGTATTCCAATTCAAGTTGATGGGCCCTTTCTTTCACTACTTATGTTAGATACTACCCAATCCACCCATTCCTTCTCATAAAAGGAAATTTGTCTCCTCGTTGGTATTAATTTGTTCCAAACTCGTGTAGCCATTACACAGTCTCTCATAATATAAAATTCCGTTTCTTCTGCGATTTCACATCAAGAGCAAATTGGAGACACGTCTGACCACTTAGCAACCCATGCTCTAGTTGGAATTCTAATTTATTATATATGTGAGCCATTTGACGCGAATAAATCAATGGTCAAAATTTAGTGTAAGACTTCTTATTCTTACATTATTGTAAGAATAACTTATCCCAAATAAATATCTATGTGATATATGAACTAAAATAGTAAAATTACATAAATTGCATTAGTATTTAAATTTTATAATAAATGTTGTATTATATAAAAAATAGAAAGGCTAAACTAATCTCATGTCAAAGGAGGTAATTTTTCGGTGACACAAAATCAAGATGAGTCCTATTTTATTTTATTTTTCATTTTTTTTAGTGGGACTCACATTAAATTCATCTCACAATATAGGACATTAAATTCATCTCACAATATAGGACATGCTCTCTCATGTAATATGAGATTAGTTTAACCCAAAATATAAATATATAAATCATAAAACTAATAACTTATCTCTAATGTATTCAATCATTATTTTAATAACCCTAGTTGAGGGTCACATTGATTATAGTTATTGGCTTACGTTTTTGAGAAATTGCTGTAACATCCCGTATAATTAGTAAAATACCTAGGTACTATATGCTATAGGTACATGTGTAGAACTCGGATGTATGGTTTATGGGTAATGGCTTGTGAATTGTTTGATTTTTATTCCTTGGATAAGACTAAGGTAAATAATTAAATTAAATCATAGGAGGGTACATATGTAGACATGTGGATTTAATCTTATAAGTATGTGTTATAGGACCTTAGTGTTCATTGGACCTTGGTAGTGGGCTAGTGTGTGTGTGGACTTGTTGCTATTGGATTTGTGATTGGATTTTTGGTATGTGACCAATGACCCAAGGATGGCCTTTGAACCTACCTTGTTTTAGCCCAAGGTTGTAACCACTTATCCTCCTTAAAGCCTAGTCCAACAAGGCTGCCTTGTGCAGCAAGGAACACTACTTGGCTAGTTGCTTTTACTTCTCACTTATGCGCACATGTGGGTGGATTACACTTAGAAAAATCTGCCAAATTCCTTCATGTTTGACCGCCACCTCACTTGGCTTTTACACACTTGATTTTAATTTTATTGCATGGTAGACACATGTGCAATTTAGCATGTTTTTAGACTGCATACTCAGCCATTTAGGCGCACATGGGAGGAACCTTTGTGCAGAATTCTTGTGTCACCAAAATTGCCTTACTTGTTGACTTGGAGAACCCTCTTACACTTCCATCATTAGACTGCATTGTGCAGATTTTGTTGCAAGCTTTTGCAGCCATCATGAGTCAAACCTCCTCCTCCTTCCACATGCATCATTAGTGAGATTTTGGGACTGCATTCTCATCATTTTTGCGCAGAGGACAGCTCCAAAAAAATCAGAATCCTTGGCTGCCACAAAGCTCTCTTGCTTGTGGACTTAGTGAACCTCCCTCACACCTCTCTTTGTGCACATGGTTTAGCCTTCTATGCAGAAATTTTCTGACTTAGGACAGCCCAAAATTGAGTGTTAGACTGCCACAAAATCTGCACCCTTGATGCACCTTTCTCCCCCTCATCATTGCGCACCAAGGCTGCCTAAGTGCAGATTTTTGGACTGCCACATGGTTAGTTACTTGTTGACTTAGCAAAGCTCTTGCATGTGCTCATGATGCACATCTTCCACTCCTCTCTATGCGCAAAATCATGGTCAATTGTGCAGAAATTTCTCTGCCTTGGACAGCCCTCAAAGCTGAACAAATCTTCCCTCACCCCTTGCATGTAAATAGAGTAAAGTTGAAGCAAACCTTGCTTGATTCAGCCTTAGATTCAGCCCCATCCTCTCAAAGAAATCTGAATATTTCATGATAGTTAATCATAGCATTTTTCCCTCACTTTCACTATATATGTGCGCATGGAGAGGGGGCTGCCTTCATGTGCAAGTGCAGCCAACTCTTCTCCAACTTCTCTTCTCCTCACTCCCTCACTCCCAAAACCGAACCTCAAGCCTCCTTGGAGCTAGAAGACTTTGCTTAAGACAACTCCTTCCTTCCCTCACCTCAACCATACACCAAGCTAGTGCTAGCCTTGTTCCTCACCTTGTTGCGCATAGGACCTCTTAGGAAGTGTGGACTTGTGTGTAGTGAAGCTAGAAGGTGGTGTGATTCTTGACTTGAAGGGTGTGCTACAAGAGGTAGGCCTTTAAACTTTGAACTCCTTCTTAGTGTAGCCATGTATTTATGCGCAAATGTCTCCTTGCATATATGTTGCTTTGGATCCTTGGTTGAGCATGATTAAAGTTTTAGTATGGAGTCATTTTAGGATGATTTGTATGCATAAAAATCTTATGGTTATGGTTAAGCTTATGCCACTATTTCTTGTATGGATGTGCCTCTGATTTGGAGAAGTAATGTGCCACTGTTTCGGTTTGATGTGCCACTGTTTTGAAGATGTATGCCACTGTTTCGGTTCATCAATATCACCATTATATGCCACTGTTTTATGTACACAAATGCCACTGTTTTATGTACACAAATGCCACTGTTTTATGTACACAAATGCCACTGTTTTATGTACACAAATGCCACTGTTTTATGTACACAAATGCCACTGTTTTATGTACACAAATGCCACTGTTTTATGTACACAAATGCCACTGTTTTATGTACACAAATGCCACTGTTTTAGTCATGAAATGTCACTGTTTCCATGCTTAAAATGCCACTGTTTTAGTCATGAAATGTCACTGTTTCCATGCTTAAAATGCCACTGTTTTTATGCATAATATGCCACTGTTTTAAGTCATCATATGCCACTGTTTTATGCATAATGTGCCACTGTTTTAGTCATCATATGCCACTGTTTTTATGCATCAAATGCCACTGTTTTAGTCCTTCTATGCCACTGTTTCTGTTTTAAAAATGCCACTGTTCTGTTTTAAAAATGTCACTGTTTCTGTTTAAAACGTCACTGTTTTGCTGCTGTATGTCCACTGTTTTGCTGCTGTATGCTCACTGTTTTGCTGCTGTATGCTCACTGTTTTGCTGCTGTAAATGCTCACTGTTTTGCTGCTGTAAACACTGCTGTATGCCCACTGTTTTGCTGCTGTATGCTCACTGTTTTGCTGCTGTATGCTCACTGTTTTGCTGCTGTAAATGCTCACTGTTTTGCTGCTGTAAACACTGCTGTATGCTCACTGTTTTGCTGCTGTATGCTCACTGTTTTGCTGCTGTAAATGCTCACTGTTTTGCTGCTGTAAATGTTCACTGTTTTGCTGCTGTAAATGTTCACTGTTTTGCTGCTGTAAGCCACTGCTGTATGCTCTCGGTTTTGCTGTAAATAGCCACTGTAAATGATTAGTTTTAACTGATTTAGGTGCGCTTAAGAAGTGAGAATATTTCGCTGCCGTTGGTAATATTTAAGGAAAGCTAAGGTAAGTGTCAGGCGATGATGCCTAATGTAACTATTGACTATTGGTATAGAATTGTGACATGATGCTCCATATGCCGTAAAAATGTTATGTTCCATTATAATGAAAGGAAACTGCCAAAAATGTGCCGTGATGGCTATGAGGTAAAGACGTTATGTGGCAGCATAACGCATATGAAAGGTATATAAGCATGCATCTTACATCATACCGCATTTTTACGCCTTGTGTGTGAAAGCATAGCATGACATGCATGTAACAAGATCATATAGGCCTTGTTTTAGAATAGTTATGTACAGGACCATGTGTTTGAGCAAGCATCATGTAGGCATCCCCAAGGTACCGGGGTATGGGACACTTGGCATCAGTCCGCATAGGCCCACAGATGGAATCCATATGGAGCTCAGGTGCCAAGGGTATTTTGATTCCACTGTGAAGTGCGCGCACGACGGTGCTAAAAGCGCAAAGGAAAGGCGTTATATACGCAATATATGAATATGATGAAAAGGAAAAATGAAAAGGAACAAGTATATGTTGAAGTGACTGTTTATGATTTTGTGCCTAGTTAATATTGTTATATTACTGGTTTTATTGCCACACTACTGGGATTATTCTCACCCCTTCGGGGCTGCTATTTTCCTAAATGGCAGGAGGACATAAAAGCACATGAAGACATGATGTTTGCTGTTGATTGCTGATGCGTGGATTACCATTGTTGCTGTTTGTTTAAACTGGATAACTGTAATGATTAATGTTTTGGTACTTTTGGATGACTGTAGTCTTTATCATGTTTATGTTAGCTTGAACTTTTACGAACAGCAGCTATTTTGGAAAACCTTTATGAAAAGAATTTAAGTGTTGAAAATTTTTATATGGATTTGTTTACTGCTTTGTTAGCTCATGTGACGTTAACGACTCTAATTCCGCTTAGCAAACGACTCTCTTGGATGCATACAAGGGAGGGCGTTACAATTGCAATAAACATATGTATAAGGTTTCCTTGCATTCGAGTGCCTTGAACATATGATCGAGTGGGGTCTATTAGACCCTTTCACCCTTAATTAAATTTAAATAATACCATTTTGGTCTCTATTTAATTATAAAAACATTATATAATTTTAAAATGAATTAATTCAAACGCACGTAATAAATGATGAATTACGAAATAAAAAAATAAAAATTAGCACCTTGATAATGATGTTATGGTGAATGGTCAAGGCACACATGAGTCATGACATGACAGGATCCCAAACCAGGGAAGAGAGTCAGAACATTATGCCACCTTAAAATAAGCATCCTTGAAGCCTTTAAAGGATTGGGAGTACGAAATAAAAATACCCCTACCCAGAGTGCCTCAGAGGGTTACCCACCCCTTCCTCTCTTTAGCCTCGGCACCAGTCCGGGCAGTATATACATCAAACAGAAAGAAGAAAAGAGAAAATGTGCATGGCAGGCAAAGATATGCACACACTTGTTCGAAACCTCGGATGAAAGCCCATGAATTGGGATGAAGTTGTGAGGGAGCAATCCAAAGTCGGCGGATCACGACAACTTGAAACTCGGTAAAGGGAAACCGAATTCCCAACTTGGTAATTAGGTCCCGATAAAAATAAAAGAAATGGGGATCTTCCAAGTTAGGACCCGCACATACCGGGTTATCGCCTACTAGGAGAATATCAACCCCACTGGGATCTCCAACTGGAAGTTGGGCTACCTCGGCAAGAGACATCGTAGATTGCATATTGAGAATCTCAAGAAGAACCCAATTCTGAACTTCAGACTCTTCCATAACTACGGCCCTGGAACACGAATGATGAGGGTCAATATAAAAATCAACCAAATCCGACCTTGGACTACCAGGGTCAGATGGCAAGGAACTTGGACTCCAAGAAAAAGGAATGGAGTTGTCAGAACTACTTATAAGATCAACAAATAGCATCTGATTAGAAGTCGAATCACTGAATGCGGTAAAAGGAATATTAGATTCCGGAAAACCCAAGTCAGATGATGAACTAGAAGAACTATCACTAAGCCCGAGAGGAGGGATCCGATCTAGAATGGATCTCGGACCAGGAGCAACCTGAGATGGGGGAAAAATGAAAGACAGAGGAACTGGGTCACAAAGGGAGCTCGACCTAGGAGGAACTACAGGACTAAAGGTCGAAGGGGGTCCACCCCTACCGAAATTAAGTTGAGACTGATTTTTCCCTCGTCCTCTCCGACCCCTACCTCTCCTGCCTCGTCCACCTCGGGAAACCCGACGACCTCCTCGATGGCTTTGGAGAAACTGTTGGAGTTTTTCCTCCTCGGTATACTCCTTACCATAAAACCAATATTGAACTGCACGAGGTAGTTGTTTCACTACCTCCTCATCCCTGTCATCACCTCGGCCAGGAGCCGGATTAGATGATGAACCAGAAATACTCATCAAAAGTCCCAAAAATGAATAAATTCTATGGGAACCAAAGGAGAATCAGGAAAGAAACACGAACTCTTATTCCTCCCCGATAAAAAACAGAATGCAACACTATGAAAACCTTAAGACTACTTAGTCAAATAAACAACAACAACAAAGAGGGAAGGAAGAAGTACCTGAGTAAAGAACGAGAAAGGCAACTGTGAAACGAGTAAAGCAACTGCGAACTCAACAAAGACCTTCACAAACAATGATGACAAGAGGGAACACTCAGGGAAGATAACGCCGGAGGAAGATCCAAAGAAGAACGAAAATCCTATACCATTTTGAAAATAGGTATTTAAAGGAAGAAACACCCCAGGCGTGAAGACGAAGAGGCCTTAAATGGTTGGATAATCAAGGGCTAAATGGTAAAATCACCTATGCTCGAATTAAATGAATGCACTCATGACCTGCAAAAGCCCAGAACGACGCTTGCTCCACGATGCACGAATCACCAATAAGGGAACAACACGTGGAAAGTCATAACCGTCGTTGCAGGCAAGAAGCAAAAAGGTCAGGCCAATATGATAAGGCCAAATCCGAGCTCATCCATGATGTCACGACTAAAAACCCGCATCACGGCCAACAACGACAAAATCGATATCTCGGCAATGAGGAGAAAAATCCCTCAAAGCGAGATCGCGTCTTGCCGACATATCGAATGTCGAACACTTGTCCCAGTCTTCGATGCAACTGATCCGAAACACCAACTACATTAACTCGATAATGTCGAAGCCGAGATGATACCTCAACACCCCGGCATTCCGAGCTTCGTAATACCAGACTGGGGGGCAACTGTTATGGATATGTATCATATCCTAACTACCCACCTAAGAAGTCATCGAAGGATAAATAAGCAATTATCCTAACAATATTAAACAACAAGATACTTAGGATATAATCCTTATCTAAACAACAAGGAAATTGAATCCTACTGCAACTGGGAGATCTTCACAAACCCTAGAGGTAACCCTTATAAATAAGAGGCTAAAGATCTCATGTACACACTTTTTAACCTATTTACTATTACTGCCAACACTGTGCACACACCTATGTCTTGGCTATAAGCCTATTGCTTGTGCGCAGTGATTGAGATATTGGCTATAGGCCAAATACATACATATTTCTATGATATCTCTGAGTACATACCTTACGGTATAGCAATACGGTCTTTCCATTGCTGAACATGTAGTAACAATATCCTATCTCAAAAAATATTATAAAATGAATTAATTCAAATGGACGTAATAAATGATGAATTACAAAATAAAATATAATTTGGCATCTGATTTTGATTTTTGATAAAGATGTTATGTTATTGTGAATGGTCAAGGCGCACATGACATGACATGACGACCCAGTCAGTCTACATAAATAATATTTGTTTGATATTGATGGTGGTTGTGTACTCTATCTGTATGTAACCCTAACCAACCGGGCATAAGACGAAGCGACGAATAAGAATTGTTGATTTTGATTCTTCAATATAGTCAGTTAATTAGGTTAAGAAGGATAGAGAGTGAAATCGAAAGAAGAGTTGAATTGAATTGAGTTGAGTTGAGTTGCGATGGAGGAGAACAGAAGCAGAAGCGGAAGCAGAAGGGATGGTGGTGAATTGGGAAAGTCGATGATAGGGTTGGTATGCGGTACACTTGTTTACTATCACTGTGCCTTCAGGAATTCAAGCATCGTCTCTCTTTTCTCTGATGTATTCATTGTCCTCCTCTGCTCTCTCGCTATTCTCGGCCTTCTCTTCCGTCAAATGAATATCCAGTCAGTACTACACCACTCTACCTTTCAACTCAATTCAATTCAATTCTCATTTCATTTCATTTAGGGTTTTCCAACCCAACCCAATCCAATTCAATCTTAATTGTATTGTATTAATGTATTGTAAATAAAAAGGGTACCTGTGGACCCACTGGAGTGGCAAATATCTCAGGACACTGCTAATACCATTGTTGCTTCCTTAGCTAATACCATTGGTGCTGCCGAGTCTGTCTTAAGGGTTGCCGCTACTGGCCATGACAAGAGGCTCTTTTTTAAGGTTTTCTTTCATTTTACGTTCTTGTCCTTTTTTTTCCCCCCTTTCAATCAACTCTTCTTCTTCCTTTAACATTTATATTTATATATCATTCCATTCTGCAGGTCATTGTTTCCCTTTATCTATTATCTGCTCTTGGAAGATTGGCTTTGGGTATTACCGTTGCCTATGCTGGTACTTTACTTTACCTTTTATAGACTCTTTCTCCCCCTTTTCCTCACCTTATTTATTCTATTTTGAGCTAAACCGATATAATTATAATTAGCATCCTCCTTTTTATCTCTGCTTTCTTAACTTGTATATTTATAACATTTTACAAATATCAGTCTACTATGTGGTGCCTGCTACCTGTTTAAAAGTTTATTGCATGTGAAATTTTAATTACTACATTGATGTGCCACTTTCTTGTTTGATACTAGAAGAGGCACTTGCAATGTGGGTTTCGATTGTAAAAGACTTTGGCAGTTTTGTTTCTTTGCAAACCTTAAAACTGAATGTAAAGATTTAATCTATATCTGTAATATATGAAAATAATGATTCAAAAAGACAAGTTCTTTATTAATAGGAGTCTGAGTGGTGGGCCTTAGTGTTTTATTTCTAAATTCTAATAACAATGATGCGCTCTCTTTGTAGTTATAGTAAAAACAAAATATTGAGCATTTTCTAAAAGTAAAATAGACACAAGTTAGAAGAGGATTCCCTTTCTGCAATTGATAGTGGAAAGATTTTACGCTGGCAATGAATCAAATTTAAACTGTTATCTTAAATAGAAATGATTGTTAGTTTATTATTCAATCTGCATCTGCATTTTAAAACAAGCAAAAGAATAATTGGCTACTGTATCGCCTTCATAGCGTCTTTGGCATTGACATACTTTACTCTGACCAATGCTTTTGCTGTTGACTAGTATCTCTTATGATGTTGAGGATGCAAAGGATTTCATATCACTTTTCATGAATATCACTTGGTGTTATGCCGTGATAAATAACATTTCTTCAACGTTGCCATTTTAATTTGAAATAGGTTCTGGTAACTTTAAATATCCCACGTTAATAAGACTTGCCTGTTGTTTTAGAAAGACATTTAAGGTGTGTTTGGGAGTTTGGAGGGAAGGGAAAGGAAGGGGATCCAAAGGGAAGGAAATAAAGGGTATTCTCTTGAGAGAATAATAGCTGTGCTCACTGGCTTGCTTCTCATCCTCACGACGGGCTTAGCAACTTTAATGTTTTCTTTAGTCTCCCAACAGAGCATGCAGATCTTCTGCAACAAGATATGTCCAATAGGTTTTCTTTAGCTTTAGTTTCTTAGTTTTGTTATGTTCTGTTCTGCGGGGCCTTGCCCCTTGTTTATTACAAAATAAAAAATAAAAAAAATCCCCCTCATATCCCCCAATTTGGGGGAACTCTAATTCTAAGGATAAGAAGGATTTTAAAAAGTTCCCTATTCCCTTCCTCCATATTTTTAAACTCACAAATAAGGGGAAGACATAAGTAAAATCTCCCCCTTCCTTTCCTTTTCCTCTTAATAGAGACTCCCAAACACACCCCTAAGTAAAATGGATCCGTCGCATGTTTATGACTGTATTCCAATGGATAGAAGGGGCAGAACCTGGATTCAATAGAAACATGGAATGCCCGTCCTTTTTAGTGTATATTGATGGACGGGAAGCTCTACAATTTTCAAAATGTTTGCGTTATGTGTGAACTCACGTTATGTTTGTACAGGACTATGCTTGTTTTGTCTTTACATGCTCGCGGAGTGCTCTCAATCAATCAGCTCAGGTGTGGCCTGGTTCTTGGGAAGAAGAAATGACACTAGTGGAGAACAAGACACGATCATGTAACATATTCATTTTTTGCTTGCCTTTTGGTGAATATTTAATGTCGATTCTGCGGCTAAATTGAAAATTGCAACAATCTATCCATCATATAATTTAACTTGTGAATAATCTTGTAAATATGATGATATTTTATTCCTCAAAAGATGACTCTTTTTTTATATCAAAATAGCTCAACAGTTTCTGTTTCGTGAGTGTAGCTTTAGTACTACGGGAATATGTATTCCTTTATTAAAAATAAGAAAATTTGGGACTTAGGAAAAAAAAACCATAAAAGGGTGGATAAAATGGAAATTTTATTTATATTACTTTTTTTTTTTCAGATTTGGTAAAACTACTAGTGTAATTCTGAAGATATTTTCCTGTTTCATGCTATCAAAGTCTTGTCATGTGATGTCCAGAATCTTTTAAGGGTTATTTTGAGGTCAATAATATATTGAGGAACTATTGAAGATCATTTTAAAGACCAAATCAAGATATCCATTATTTGGGCTTAACCAGATTTTTATTATGAAAGAGTGACAATTTGTTAGACAAGTTCAGAAATATAACGATGTAAAACAATGCTTTCTGTGCACTATTCTTTTCAGGTCATGTGTTATTTTACATGACCAGATAATCCTAACAATGGTGACAAAAGATATAAGAGAAAAAATATTGGAATAGAAAGTTAAAAAATTATTATTATTAATTTATTTATTGATGGTTAAGATCCTCTTATGTAATAATATTATGTTAAATAAAACATAAGATTCTTCATTTTCGTGAAAAATAGAGATGAAAATAATATTTGTCGTGCTTTCCTAAGGCTAAGAAAGAAAGGAAAAAAATAATAATTCAATGATGCTCTGTTGAAACTTCTTTCCCTTGGTTGTGCTCCTAATTGACTTAAAATCCATTTTTTTGATCGACTGTAGCAAATTAACAAAACATGCTGTACTTTACTCAAAACCAATTTAGCTATACCACACAAAAAAAAAACAAGTTTTGCTATAGATTCGTTGAAGTCCCAGAGATAGGCTTGTTCAATTTGCTCTAATCGTTTCAATTATTTTGAATCTCCATTTCTTGTTCAAATTGAAAAAAAATTAGTTGATTTTCAACGCTCATTCTACTTGAAAGCCAATACTGCCACAAACTGCATGCAAAATGCGAGTGAAGTTAATGTGGGCCGGGAGTTTAAAAAATTAGGTGGGACTGAGGTGAGAGAAAGAGAGAAAAAGTTGAGGAGAGAGGAGAGAGAAAATATAAAAAATAAAATTTAATACAAGTGTCAAATTTTGAGTGGAAGGACAGTAGTCTTGGATCATGTTAAAAAAATTCCGCAAAATCCTATTACATGGGGATGGTTCAAATTTCAAAAGCTAAAACGTGCAATTATCTCGGAACAGATCATTTATATCCATGCTGTAATCTCGCTAAAAAATGGGGAAGGATATTGTAACAATTAATTAGTGCTACTACAATGGTTATATTATTTTTCATTGGTTATGATTTTTCATATTTTATATTTTATATTTATTTTCACTTGTGTATAGCTATGCCTTCCAATATTTAATGCTTTCATATTAATTATGTGAAATCATAACAATATAAAGATGAAAATTAATATAACAGTTGGATAAACATAATCGATATAACAATGAAATTGATTGGTAGTAATATTTGTAGTAACACTAGTTGCTTGTTACAATATCCTACCCCCATTTTTAATATAAAATCACACATTTTTGTGCTAAAAAAAATCGCGACTAATAACTTGAAAAATCATTTTTAACCTTCCAAAAACCCTAAAAAATATGTTGCTTTTGAGCTTTAACAAAACTCTTATGACTGAATCCGGTTTCGAGCGGGTCAACCCGCCAAAAGAAGAAGACACTGTAATAGAGAAATATCAAGAAATACTAGAAATGGATCCTCTTATGTTTAAAAAAACATGACATGATCATGTGGCATAATTATAACCTAACGATTATGATTTAGTAATTATCTATTTTAACATATTTTTCTTTATCCTCTTTTATCATCATTGATCCACCTTTGTATGGTTATGATTGCCCATATGATCATGTCATGTTTTTTTAACACGAGAGGGTCCACTCTCAGAAATACCAGGGGTTAGGGTGAAATTATGAGAGAGACATCCTATTTATCTTTCTCACTAAAAAATCTCATTAAATTTACACCAATAAAGAATTCATTAAAATCGTCAAATCTTTGAATAACACAAGATTATTTTTTCTTTTTTTTTTAAATTTTGATTAAATATCAACATATTTGGACGAACTCCAATAATCTTCTAAGATACTACTCGAATACGACGTGATTTTTTTTTTCAATTTTTAAAAATTCTAATTGAATATATTCCACCCAAAAAAAAATCTAATTGAATACTAATTATTTTTTTTTATGCAAAAATTAAAATCCTTAAAATCTGAATCCAATACATTCCTCCTAAATTTAGTTTGAAGCATCTAAGGATAGAGAGAGATGATGAGGCAAAATACTTATAGAATGAGATAAAATACCCATATTGACCCTTACTGTTTCGCGGTTGCCGCGGCCTGCGGATTTCAATTTAATTGAAGTTAAGAAGTAAACTTTACTAATATAATAAGGGATGGGATTTCAAGTTTGTTTCAAATTGAAAGGAACCCAACCCAACCCTAGCAGATAGAAAAGAAAATATATATATATATATATAACAGAAGAAGAAATTTACAACAACTGAAAATGTCGTCAAAAACAAAAAGGCTTTGTTCAGCTCAGTCTCAGTCTCAGTCTCAGTCTCAGGCATGTCAATTCAATCTCACTCTCTTGTTTGTCTTTTTGTTGTGTTATATGGATAACTTAGCCTTAGGATTCGAAAGGAGGTTTTGTTTTTTATTTATTTATTTACGAATATTATCCGAATCGCAGAAGAACGGGGTGTTTGGAGACGTGTACAGCATGATGATGGTTCCCAAAGAGATGGACCATAACTCTTCCTCCTCCTCCACCTTTGATTTTCGATTTCAACTACCTCACCTTGCCCGAGTCAGTATTTACTTACAATTTATGGAATCAGTGTTGAAACAGTACTAAGACCATTATGGATAATAAAATCGAATTGGTGTGTTGTAATGTTCCCCTTTCAGGATTTTTTAGGGACTAGAGAGGTTGCCGAGTTTGTTAGCGGCGCCCTAGCAGGGGCTATGACCAAAGCTCTACTTGCTCCTCTTGAGACCATCAGGTTCCTCTTCCCTCAAACAAAAAACATCTATGCTTTATAGTTCCAAGTTCCCTTTATTTAGTATAATCTATATATATATAGCTTGAGATAAGTTTATCTCCGGCTAGCCCCAAAATTACGTCGTTTTGATTAATGAATGGTGTTTATGTAATTCTAGGTGAATTAACGAAGGATGTTATTATAATTTTATTTATTTTTATGGCATATACATTTTACTGAAACATCATTCATTAATCACCTAAAATTACATAAACACCTTTCATTAATCAAAACGACGTAGTTTTGGGGCTAGCTGGAGATAAACTTATCTCAAGCTGCTTGAGAAATGTTTATCCCATATATCTATGTGCTAGCTAGCTAGTTTATTATGACTTAATTTAAACATATTGCTGTCATTCTCATAATGTGTGAACTGCGCAGGACAAGAATGGTAGTTGGTGTTGGGTCCAAACATATCACTGGAAGTTTTATTCAGGTTATAGAGCAGCAGGGGTGGCAGGGATTGTGGGCTGGAAACATGATCAATATGATTCGTATAGTTCCAACGCAAGCCATTGAGCTTGGCACATTTGAGTATGTAAAACGGGCAATGATATCAGTCCAAGAGAAATGGAAACAGAATGAATGTCTTAAGTTGCAGATAGGTTGCTTTGATTTGAAATTATCTTTATCTTGGATTTCACCGGTTGCTGTCGCAGGGGCAGCTGCAGGAGTTGCTAGCACACTTTCATGCCATCCTCTGGAAGTTTTGAAGGTATCTTGTGGCAATATTTAATACACCTGGATATATTAAATTGAATGGATTATATTAATTTTGTATTTGGGCATGAAGATGCATCAGACTTCCATGGTGACACCTCAACCAATATCATTTATATGGTTGTACAGTTGAATTAAAAATGACCAAGACAATTTACAAAAAAAAGAAGAAAAGGACCAAGACATGAGAATATCAAAGCTTTGCTTTCTTGTCTTGTACTCTGTTTTTAATCCTACTTGTCTTCTGGTTTGTTATTACAGGATCGGTTAACTGTAAGTCCTGAAGCCTACCCTAATTTGGGCATTGCAATTAGAAACATTTATAAAGATGGTGGTATTGGCGCTTTTTATGCTGGTATCTCACCTACTCTAATTGGCATGCTTCCATACAGTACATGTTATTATTTTATGTATGAGACAATAAAGAAATCTTACTGTCAGACCAAAAATAAGAAGTCTTTAAGTCGTCCGGAGTTGCTTTTGGTTGGAGCTCTAGCAGGTGAGAGATTCTCCGATGGTTGTTAAGACTTAATTCTTTTTGTTTCTCTTTTATTGCTCTCTATTGTTGCCCTGTGTCATACATGACCATGTTGCATGCAGCAAATGATAGCATGAAATATTTATAGTTATGAATAAATTAGCCATATGCTGTTTGATTTCTCTCCTACTTTTTTATTTTTTTAACCCATATGCAGTGGACGGGTGATAGGATTTGTTCTGAACTGGTGGTATGGGTCCTTTATGCAGCTCATTCTCACACCCACTACAGGATAAAACATCCTTATCACTAAATATTCTCCCCCTCTCTATATAACCACCTTCCACTATCTCACTGGGACATGCTTGCCCCCATGATTGGTACTACATCTACACAATCTTTTACCTGCAGTAACAGCCTCACTCAATCACATATCTTCTAGATATTTTCACAACCACCTATGTAAGTAAGATTTTGGCCATAGGGTAAGAATCCTTGGCCTTTTGCACTCTTCACCTCTTGCATATACTCTAGATCCCTGCGGAACAAGATCAATTGGGGTTATGGAACGAACCCCAACAATTTCTTGTGTGCACTCATAGGACAAACCACCCAGGGTTTAATAGCCCAGCACGTTGACACCAATGTGCAGCCCCTCATGTATGCCCATCGGCCATCGCTTAGCATGGTGCTCTGCATTGCCAAATGGTTAAAGAAAAAAAGTTGTGTCTTGGCTAACAGCTATAATTTTTGGCCTAGTGGTAAGCACTTGATATTGGAGTGAGGTTACGGGTTCAAGCTGCCCAAGAAGCAATTTCTTCTGTATGCTTGTAGGACTAACCACTTGGGGTTTAACAGCCCTATACATTAACTCAATGGGTTAACAAATTCAACCTGCCAGATTTGGTGGGTTGGGTTGTAATTATTAAATTGCCAACTTCCCGTGCATAAAGGCGTGTTAAAACGGTTTGGATACAAGGCAGGTTGGATTGATCCTTCAGGTTACATTATATATTAAAATAAAATGTTACCTGAAGTGTGTTGGGTCTTATGTTTTCTTCAGTTTTCACACCTAAACCCTAAATTACCTAATCGATCTCTCTCCCCATCCAATTGCTCTTCACCTAAATGGATTGTTTCATTATGTTAAGTTCATAGTTGATATTCAAGTACTTTTAATTTTTTGTTGAGTGGCTTTATTTTTTACTTTTTTTTTGATAACAGAGTGGCTTTATTTTCTTTATGCTTGTTAGATGACAATATTTGATGAAGAAAATCTTAGTCCTTAGGTTGAATCCTTGTTTGATATTCCAATTCATTTTTTTTATTTAAGTGGGTTGACCTGGCAACCCACCATAAAACAGGGTTTGTTGGGTGTTTTCAACCCAGTTGCAAATGTGGGTCTACCCACCCTTCCTCGTTTTGTTGGGTTAAAGATGGGGAGTGTTGGTTCACATTGCCAATTTCAACTGCAGGTGAAACACCACCCCTATTCTCTACTGTAATAGACAATGGAATACACCAGGATTCAACTAGAAAAGAAGAGATGAAAACGAAAAGAAAGTAGAATATTGATTAATTTTTGTATGGAATCAGTGAAAGCACTACATAAAGTAGCAAAAAAGAAAAGAAAAATGTTCTGGGGCTTTCAAGAGACACTTCATTTATCCAACTCCCAATTTTTACCCACTCAATAGTCTGTCCCGTGACCTACCATTCTTTCTTATTTATCTTATATTCCCTATTAATACAGAATCACCCATGACTGATACCCATAATTAATGCATTATCAACATGGAAGGGTCTTATCCCCTATGGCCCTTCCTTGAATACACCCGTAGGGTTGGTGTGTTCCTATCAGAGAGAGAGAGAGAGAGAGAGAGATTGTACTAGTTTTAATTGTATATTTGATAGGCGTATACGGTATACCACTTACTCTGCAGTGTGTTTTGCCTATGTTTCACTTGATTTTTTTTTTTGGTGAAATGTTTCACTTGATTTACTTTTATTTTCCATTAATTGGGCTCATTCAAACTTCACATCTAAGCTGTGTAAAGCCTTAACTTTTATAGTTGGTAACACAAATGGTTTGTGTTATGTTACATGATTTCTTTATACACACCCAGGTTTTACTGCCAGCACAATTAGCTTCCCATTGGAGGTGGCTAGGAAGCGCCTGATGGTGGGAGCTTTGCAAGGTAAGTGCCCACCAAACATGGCAGCAGCACTTTCAGAAGTCATTCGAGAAGAAGGTCTGAAGGGTCTTTACCGAGGATGGGGTGCAAGCTGTTTAAAGGTCATGCCATCCTCTGGCATCACCTGGATGTTTTATGAAGCATGGAAAGACATACTGCTTGTCCAGAAGGGTATATCCTTATAGCTTTATAAGGTTACGTGGGTTTGTTAGCTCTACAACTCATGCTTGTCGCCCATTATCATTTTTTTTTTTGGTAATATAATTTTTTTCTTTTTAAATTTAAGAATGGGATAACTTAATACCTGGTTTAAAAAAAAAGAAAAAAAGAATTGGATAACGGTTTTTTGGATGGCAGCCAGTTGGCTAGCTCGTTGGAATGGTAACTCCTGCTAACCAGTTAGTTAGCCCAGTTTTTTTTGCGAGTTTTCTGGTTTCGATATTGATGTCGTGATAGATTCTTATCAAAGAAAAAGGTGAGAGAATGAGTTTGGAGAAGTTTTCCCTGTTTCTTGTTTCATTCCATCAAAGTTGAGATGCAATCAAATTGTATTGGTTTGTTTTTGGATAATTATTTTATTAAAATTTATAACCGTGCAATATTTTTCTTTTCTTTCTTTTTTATTTTTTAGGTGTGGATCCCACCACTATGTATTATTAAGCCCCAAATTGTATTGGTTTGTTTTTGGATAATTATTTTATTAAAGTTTGTAACATACGTATATCTGGTCTCGTGATTATTTTTAACTGGCGAGTATAAGTGAGTAACTTTAGGATCCCAGTATATATATATATATATATATATATATATATATATATATATATATAGAGAGAGAGAGAGAGAAGGTTCATTGTTTGTCATTTAAAAGGATGATCCTTTTAGATAAATAGTGTGTTTTTTTAAATTTTAAATTATAAATTTTTCCCTCCACTCTCTTTTCCCCAAATTTATTCCTTTATCTCTCTTAAATGGATATAAGTGTGTATACTTTAAAAGGATACATATTTTTCCCTTAATTATATTAGTGGTTCCATTTGCTGATTTTAATTATTATATATTCAGAATTGAATTAAGTGCAGCAAGAGATGACTGATGAGATCAATGTTATTAAAATCGAGATCTTAAGTCAAATTGGAAGCGGATTAAAAAATTGTAAAAACGTTTGGAATATTAGTAAAATTATTTTGGTGGAAAAAAAATTATAAAAACGTAAAGTTTTAACAAGAAAAGAATATTTGGAGGCATAAAACTAAACAAAGCGTGAAGGCCATGTCAACCCAAACATTATGAAAACCGACCAGCATAAATGACAAAAGGAAAAAATGGAGAAGGTAGAAATTTTAATGTCATATTTGGACACGTTTTGATATTAAATAAAATCTTTAATATATATAATATAATTTATATTTAATACATAATAATAAGTCATATAATTAATCAAATATTTAAATTTCATAACATAAATAAAAATAAAAATGATTTTTTGTACTTTGTTAATTTTTCATATCATATTTCATAACAGAAAAAAATTAATTTATAATTTTTTTATTTAGTTAATAAAATAAAATTAAGATTAAAAAAAAAAACGGCCATGTCAGAAAACCCAAACATTATGAAAACCGACCAGTGTGCATAAATGACACGTGAAATTTGAAAAAAATGGCGTGTCCGTGTCACTTAGGGTAGAAATGCCTCAACTAGTTTGTCAGAATTAGAAACAATCAATTGCAAGTCTTAAAATAGCAAACTTTTTTCCAATAAATAAATAATGCCATTATTAATCCTATTAGGCTTAGATCTGAAGAAGCATTAAACAAACTAAGCTTACTATTTATGGACCTTTTCCCCAGGTTTGACCAAATAATTAGCCTTCATAATTGTTCCTGCTACACAATATTCTTGATTATTCCTTGCTATGTGTGCACAATTGCATAAAATATATGTTTAATGCTCCATTCTTATTTAGGAGTAAATTGGTTCTGGACCGCAGCGTATTAGGTGAGATAAATAGAAAAAAAGTTGAGGAGAGAAGAGAGAAAGAAAATAAATAAATAAATAATACATGTGTCAATTTTTGAGTGGAAGAATCACGGTGATCCGGGAGCATATTAAAAAATTTCTTTAATTAGTTGTGAACGAATCAACATAGTCGATTTGCGTATCTTTATAGGTATGTTATGTTGGATACTTGAAAAATGAAACATATTAAATTTTTTAAGTTTCCAATACAATATATTCTATTTTTTATTTATATCTATTATTTTTTTCTGGAAAAATTTCATAAAATATTTAAAAAACTGTTTGTTTCGTATAGCAAATGTTAAATCCTATAAATACATGAATTTGCTTTAAAAGTTTTTGCACTCATTTTGGAGGATCAGTGAATGATTCACAACGAATTGAAGGCAGTGAAATTATATTTTCGGTGAAATTGGCATGGATTATTAAGACATTATTAGAGTATATTTGATGCATAGTATAAGATAAAGTCTAATAATATAAGACTTGATTGTATAAGTTCTGATTAAATTTTAATACTATCCAGTTTACCAAATTTTTTTTTAATACTATCCAGTTTACCAAATTTTTTTTTAATACTATCCAACATTTAATATGGTATTATATAAGATAATATCCTCTAATATTTTAAAAATTAATATATTAAAAAATTATTTTAATATATTAATATTAAAATGATATATATATATTTTGGATATTTATTAAAATGATATATTAGTTCTTGAGAATTGTACTTACAAGCAATATTAATACATTAACCCTTATCAGGCCTAATCTCACCCTTAGGCCTGATTAAGTTATATATCATTTTGATGTATTAAGGAATTCTGTTGTATAAACTTATACTATACTATGATCACACCAAATAATTAAAAATGTCATAACTGATAATATAAACTTATAGTATCAAGCTTTATCTATCACACGAAACACACCCTTATGTCATTACCGCAAGACACACATTGACTATGCCAGTACAAGTGTCTCTCACTCCACCGGTGCTGCTAACAGTTTTTCTTTATCTAGATGCTGATCAGTCAAAGTTACTTAACAATTTGATTTCCTTTTAATTAAAGGCCGACGTATGACCCATTAATGATAGAGTTATATGTTTATTATGTTATAGGAAAAATGATTGTGTAATGTTATAGAGATTTATTTTGCGTGCCATATATATATATATATTTTATTTTAAAATGTGTGAACCCCATAAAATGTTGTGTGTGTAAGAAAATTTATTGTGTTATGTTGAAGGATAAAATGAAAACCCTTAATGATATACTCCACTCACATCCAAAGTTGCGGAAAGTAGCATACAACAACAAACCTTGTTAAATGTTATTAATTTAGTCATCTTCCATCATTATAAAAGGCACTCATTACAAGGTAGTTTTAAGAATTTTTTTTTTTTTTTGATAACAAGTTTTAAGAAATTTAGTGTGTACACACACACACAAAATGAAAATTACAGTTTTAATTTTAATTTAAACAAAAAACCAGTTGAAAAACGGTTTAGAAAAAATCGACTTCTTATCATGCCTAAAAAACAAAAATGTTAAAATGTCAATTTGAAAAAAGTTGACTTCTCAATATTAATTTTATTTAAAAAAAAGGGAAAACAAACATTAAGAATTTGATTTAAAAGATATTAACATTTTAATGTTCAAAATAATGGAATATTTAAAAAAAGAGAGTAAATAATTCAAGTAATAAAATTAAAAAATATATTTCTATAAAAAAATCTTGAAGGCGTCTCTATCGTACAATGTATCTTTTATTCTATAATGTTGAACAAGAAGTATCTAGCAATGCAAGTTAATATTTTTATATACGGAGTAATGAAGAAAATACTTTGCGAGAGGAGCACATTACCTCTGACCACTAGTCCGATGGAAAAAATCAGGGGATCAAGTGAACGCTCATGGTCAATTGTGAGCTAAGAATGCTCAATGAGCAAGTTGTCTCTTCCTAACATTGGATCTGCCTCTTATAAGGTGTTTGGAAATGAACACTAAATGTCTAGTTAAAGAGCCTACAAAATGAAGATAGAGATGACTAGTAATGGGAAGCACAATACCTCTAGCCAATGGTTTGATAGTATGAATATCAAGGGTGTATGTATACACCTCCAGATTTCTGAGGGCTTGAATATGCAAGATGGTCCCTCTGGGGCATTATTTTGGTGTATATTAGGCCTCTAGGGACGGTAACGGTGATGTGGAATATGTTTAGAGGATAAATCCACCACTTGTGTTAAAGAATAATTTCGACCCAAAAACTTAAATTTGTAAGTAACCAGTCTTTAATAATTTTATATTATAATCTCTAAAAAAAAAACTCTCATGTAAGTTTTTTTAATGTTTGAAGCATGGATATGGTATATGCTCATTTTTTTGGGTTCTACCTTTTGCATATTGCGATTACTTTGACTCTAATAATACCATAATAAACTACCATCTCACTAAGTTTTTGAATACCATGTAATCAGTCTCCAAATCGGGCGTTATTCGGGAAGGCATCTCGAAAAACTTTTAATGTAAATGTATAAATAAATAAATAAAATATAGTATGTATATGATGAGTAATCATTTAGGAGTGAGTCAACTTGACTCAATCAAATGATTTTATGATATGAGTTAGAAAGGACTTTCGTTTTATTTATGAGATTCTATTTTCTCATGTTGTAGGAGGTAATTATCTCCTACTATAGACACATAATGTGGCGGAGCCCACCATTTATTAAAAAAAAAAGAAAAATAGTGGCATAATTTTTTATGTGAGACAACATGAGAGAGTTATCTCATGTAAAATGAGATAATGATTTCCCTTTATTTATTTACTTCGGTATATTTGACTTTCTTTATTAATAAGATCATGTCAACCTGTTGGCTCATGTTTTTATATTTGTGGTTGCTCAATAAACAAATGGGCAATTCACATGGAAATCACAGAGCACCATCTTCCACGATCTTCAGAGCATCCAATGAACGAAAGCAGCACTAATATATTCAGGTAATAATAATATATCTTTCAAAATAATCATGTTTCTATTTCTTTATAATCTTATTTTGTTAATATAATTTTTACATTATACTGAATTAATTATGTATATCTTTTACAAGTATGAATATTTTTCTTTTGATTGATACTTTGGAAATTTAAAATATGAGAACAATACACGTAATATATACTTGGTAGCTAACGTAGAAATAAAATATAGAGTAAATTAAATTTTAGCACATAGCAAGGTATGCGCATATCCGATGTTGAGGTTATAAATTAATGCTTGCCCCGATATGATGAGATTCAGAGTGGAGAAAAAATAACAAGCAAAGAGTGGTTTCCTTGATGGATTCAAAGAAGTCTAACAAGATTAGAGACATTGTTAGGCTTCAACAAATCCTCAAGAAGTGGAAGAAGGTTGCTAATGCTTCCAAGAGCAACTCTGCCTCCACTGCTACTACTAGTACTACCATCACCACCACCACGACCACCGGTAAAGGAATCCTGTTTTTAAAACGAACACTGTCGTTCACAGATGTTTCTTCAAATGACATGGTTCCAAAAGGGTTTCTCGCTGTTTGTGTTGGGAAAGAGCTCAAGAGATTCATTATTCCAACAGATTATTTGAGACACCAAGCATTTGAGATGTTGCTGCGAGAAGCCGAAGAGGAATTTGGTTTCCAGCAAGTGGGTGTGCTCAAAATTCCATGCCAAGTATCAGTTTTTGAAAAAATATTGAAGCTGGTGGAACATAAAAAACAAGAATTGCTCAGCTTGCATGATTCTGAGTCTGATTTCAGCACTGGAGAGAAGGACAAGATTACTCCCACTCATCATGCTCAAATGTGTAGATGATCAAGATATATATATATATATTAGTTCTTTATTTATTCTAATTATTTCTTAATTTACACAAGTCTTGTTTTTCTAGCTAATCTTCTTTTCGTTTGCGAAAGGCAATGTATTAATTCGAAAGTGGTGAAAAGTGTTAATTTAATTAGACTTCGAATAAGAGTTGTATTTCTCCTTTAACTATTTTGATAGTGTAGGATCATAAGTAAATCCCTTCGTAAAACATATACCTAGCTGCATTTGTTTCCTTACAGCAAAATAGATTAATTAAGGTCTCTTTGGAATTGTCGATATAATTAAATCAGCAAATTAAATCGATATAATTATAAACATTTTGTGTTTTTTCAAAAACTTTTTAGCATTCTCTCTCTTTGATCCAATGATGATTAGATAGGTAGTAAATAGTAGTAGAAAATTTTGGTAGTAAGAATATCCTCCCTCATAAATAAATCAGCAAATTAAATCGATATAATTATAAAATATGTGTTGGGTATGGCTGATGAGGTCGATCCCTTGTTGTCGGGGTCAACTAGCAGAAAGGCAAGGTGGGCGGGTGGGGTCTAGGGGGGCAGCACCCGCTAGGTACTGTTGTAGGACTCTGATTTATTGTAGTTTTCTTAGCAGTTTGGGCCCATGAATAGCTGCTGGTAAGGTTTTCTAATCTATTTACATTTTTTTTTGTAAACCGAGTGACTTGTAACGAATGTCGGTGAGGTGAATATAGTACACAAGCTGGACGTAACCTTTATTAGATGAAACAGAATAAATTACTCTCTCAATCTCTTTTCTCTTTTCTATTTTTTGTCGATTTCATGTTATTGTCGATTTTCAACGATATATATGTAATACACATACTCTGATATTGATATGAGAACCTGGATCAAGTTTGCAATAGACTCGGTGACAATGCTCAGATTAATTGATTCCCACACAAAACAAAAGGGTGTGCAAAGCCTGGTTGTGCGACTCATGATCCGATATTTCCGGTGCCCTTCAAGTGATTAATGATCGATGCATGACTCAATTTTACAATTTACTTTATTTTGAATCCAACTTGGTTTAAGATATCTATGCTTAAACTATAAATAATATATAGGAGTGCCTTGTATGTACGTACGTACCCCTTATTTATATGTGAATAACATATCCATTGAGATTTTAATTATAATTCTAAAAAATCAAGAATATATCAGCATCAAAATGACAATATGATAATATATTACGTATTGCATTGCATGTTCGTACAGAGAAGGTAATGCATGGCATATGATAATCAAATAACTAACATATATATAAAGATGAATTAATGACTAAATATTAGCAATTTTAATTTGTTGGAGGATATAATCCGTTCCCTTGCGAGCTGAAAATGGTCTTCATCGATCACAGGGGATAACAAAAACACCATGATTCCTCAGTCATAGTCTCCATCAAAACCCTGAAGTCAGGCTTTGCCAAGAAGCTTATTGGAATCACAAACCTTCGAAACTGTGGGCCCCATAAACAGACAGGAATCCTTTGGGAACCTTTCTCCTCCAGTAATGGCTTTCTGGCAATTGAAGGATATATATCTATATCTTGCAATTGGGAGTCTTAGTCTTGGTGAGGATATGGGAATGCTACCAAATTTCAATTCATGTATCATATACAAAATCAATCAACAAAGATAAGTCGATCAATTTTTACAACTATCAAAAGCTAGTTTGTGTCATCTAAGAGGAAAAGTTTCTTCCTTTTCCTTCTAATCTCTTTGAAAGGTAACTTATCAATCTAAGAGTTTTATAATTTTATTAAGAGAGAGAGGGTCTGAAATCTGAATGCTTAATTACTGATGCCGTCAGTTAGTTATTTTTGATTAAAGGTCAACAATTAATTAATGGGGAAAATGTAAAAGACACAACTTGTGTTGTTTTATTATGTTTACACTATGTATGGTAAGATATATAGTGTTAATATAAAAAGTTATTTTTCCTCTCTTCTATACTATAAATTAACAAATAGAAATGGATATAATGACTAAATTTTAAACTTACTAAATCAAAATGTGTTTGCCCGAGTAGAAGGAATTTGGATCCCTTACATGTGTAGTACTTATTGGTTCGATTTTGAGATTCATGTATATGAAAAAAATAAACAGATAAATAAATACCGTTGATAGAGGCCCTCGCCTTCCACGTCGGAATGCGTTCCAGGAGTTTAGTCTCTCACTTAGCGAGCAAGGAAATAATATTGATAACTAAAAAAAATTTAAACTTACTTTAGAGTTACTTTAAAACCTGAATTGTTGAAATTATATGTTAATGTAAAAAGCAATACTCTTACGAAAGTTATTACGAAACAACATGGCTTCAATCATGCCATTTTTCAATCAATAAATGCAAACTTATAAATAAGGAAACTAAATTGTTTAACGAAAATCATGGCAGGTCATTCACGGAGAATTTTGTAGAAAGTGTTTCGTGACAAATGAAGATTTCCTTAGTAATATATGCATTTATCTACTTAAAAAAATAAAGTTTGCTTTTTCTACTGTCAATATAGATAATTTATCTACGTCGAGCCTAAAATGATATTGTTTTGAGACGGAAATCAAAGTATATTTGTAATTATAATTTATTTCAGGGTTGTAATAATTTTTTTATTATAATTTTTTAATTTTTCAATCCAAAATTTTGTATTTACTGTAAAAACATTAAAGATTAAAAAAAAATAGATTTATTTAGTCTCAAGTATTTCAGTATCAGATAGATATGCAAGTGGGTTTCTGTCCAGCAACTTACTTTATTTTCCTTCTGCCAAATAGATATTGTCTTTAAGCAGATGTCACGTGTCATGTTTTTAACTGTATTGTATTATCTTATAATTATATTGATATTTTTACATTAAAATTGTGTACCGATTAATGATAAAAGAAATTATTCACGTATATAATTTATTTGAGATTAATATTTGTTCTTTTAAAAAATATAAAATTAGAAATTACTCACGTATATAGTTTATTTGAGATTAATATTTGTTCTTTTAAAAAATATAAAATTATATTATTTTGAGTGAGACAAAAAGACAGATAATAAAAATAATGGGAGGAGAGAGTGGGAAATTTTTTTAATTTAAATTTTAAATAAAAAATACTATTTTTAACTAAAAAGACCATTCTTTAAAAGGATAAATATTTTTTCCAATTTATTTATACATTTTTAGTATAATAATATGGAAAAATTGTGGGAAAAAATAAAAGTAGAAGTTTCTTTCTTACAATATATGAAGGAAAAAATGTTTATACAATTAATGCATATAAGTTATCTGCATTTATATCTGATATTGAAATCTTAAAAAATTATAAATATAAAGACTATTATAACCCTGAAATAAATTAAAATTACAAAAATACCATAATTTTCGCAAAAAATGACGTCGTAGTAGGCTTACTGCAGATAACAGTAATTGCAGAAAAAGCGAACTCATATATGAATTATAGAATTTTTCACTTTCTTCAAAAACTTTTAAGTTGAGATAGGCACTTTAAGAGTGCCTTCATATACAAGAAATTTAATGCTGTAGGAACATTTAACATAATTGTACTTGGTAAATGCATGCTTGATCGTAAAGTTTAAGTACTTCCAAGTTGCACTTAAAGAAAATGTATCCAATAGAGATACTGCTTAAGAATGTGAATCAACCATTCCTTTGCCGCTCTGTGGTATTCGCCACACAATTCTCATAGGATATGAAAGGCAACTTCCAGCAATGGTTCAAAATAAGTTATAAGTATTACTATGATATAATCCGTTTATGGTCATTTTTTAAAGAAAGGTTTATGTTTATTATGTTGTAGGAAAAATATTTGTGTAATGTTATAGAGATTCGTTTTGCGTGCCATATTTTTTTCTTTTCTTTTTTGTTTTAAAATGTGTGGGCCCCACAAAATGTTGTGTGTGTAGGAAAGTTTATTGTGTTATGTTAAAAGAGGAAATGAAAACCCTTTAAAGAATCAAGGAACCAGACAGAAGAAAGGGACAACAAGGTCAACAAGACAAACTAATTGCATAAAGAAGAGCTCAAAGTCAATGGAAATATACTTATCAACATCACCTTTATCCCAAACTTGGGTTAGTGGTCGGTGAACCCATATCAAAATAATATTAGATTAAGGAAAAATAAATAAATAAATAAATAATCATAAAATGGTCATATAGCTTTTACCTTAAAACACCAGAGAAATCTCTGGACTTCTATTTTCATGTGAATCTGCAATATGGATAGAGGTTTTTTTTTATATCACCAAGTTAATGACCTTTTTTTTTACATGGCATAGCTACATAATTAATGTCAATATAAGTTTTTATCTTGAATAGCGATCCACTAGTGCTTTAGCTTTATCTGGGGCAAAGAACCTTGCCTGCACAAAACGGTTAAAAATGCGCTCAAGATTTTTATAAGATCAGGATAAATCAACAATTTTCCAAAACCATCAATGCTGCAAATATGAAGAAAAAGGAAATGTTGGATTATACACGTTTTCATTTTAACATTTTTTTTACCTACTCAGTTATGCAAGTCAATTCATAAACTTACTTGTATGAACATCCTCTCTGCATCTCCAATGTTTTTGTTTTCTTTTAGGATGATTCCCTGCAAAATTACAAGGTGATATTATTTGAATACATAGATGCTTTCATTGCATGTCAATTGGTCCAAAAACATCATTTAAGATAGGGATATAATATCAAGTAACAGGTGAAAAATGGTAGAGGATGAGATTGATTTAAGACACATAAAAGAAGTCATGATGTAATTAATTATTACTTAGTTCCACGATAAGATTATATTAAGATATATTCAAAACAAATTAGAAGCATAAAAATATGGTAGTACTTTTTTTTTTTGCTAATCCTTTCGAGGCGGGAGATCACATTAAGTGGGTAAACCTCTCCGAACAAAGTCTTTTCCAATATATGGTAGTACTTTAAGTACAACTGGCATGAGAGATGTGGTTTGAGGGCCATCTAAAGATATTGCCATATTAAGGGGGACAATATGAGCCTTGCCAGGAGGTCATGGTTGGTACCTCAATGAGGCGTGGCTTATCACATTCTTTGTGAAACACACATTTACCTACTTCTTTTAAGTGTAACTAAACAGTTCCCAGTTGACTTGCTCATAAGATCACTTTTTCTACCTCAGACGGACAAAAATTAAAATATTGGCCTTGTTTGGTTCTAGTTTTTTTTTCTCAAAATCAATTCTATAAAATAAGATTAAAAAACAGTTTGGAAGAACAACTTTAACTTTTATGTTTTTAAAAATTGGATTTTGTTCTCAAAACAGTTGTAAGACCAAAGCAACTAATTACAAAACAACCATTTTCAAGGACAATTCTCTGCTTTACATGTTACTGGAAGGGCTGGATTCATGGCTTTGCCTTGATGCTCTGCACATGGATTTCTTTAAGATGTTTCCCTATCTAACTTGCAGAGGGTTGCATTTTTTGGCCTCCTTGGACAACATTTTCTTCTAGTTTCTATGTTTACGAGGATATCTTGTCCCTCTGTTTGTACTTACCCTCTTCTCTCTACTAAATTCTCTTCTTTTATCCAAAGGAAAAACATAAAATGCTACCATCATAGTTAAGAATGTGCAAATGTTTTATAAAACACTTTTTTGAAAAATCTTTCCACCTCAGTTTGGTGAAACTAACATTACTTACGATCCACGCCAAAAGAAAGAATCTACTTGCACACTTATACACCCCCAGTTACAGTATATTCTAGAAAAAGGTACAGAAGGGCAATCAAGTCAATGCCTCATGGTGAGGGTGAGTCAGCAGCTAACCAAATAGGTGAAGAGAATCTGGTGGTTAATAACAGAATGGGTGAGCTGCACAACCCAGAATGGGTGAGGAACATGTGGAGCGTGAGAACCAGGAAGAGGATAATTGAGGAATTAACAAGAGGGGGCATCAAGGAGATCATTTGGTACTTTTGGGAGAGACCCTGAGCCTCTCAAATAGCTCAGGAACTTATCCTTTGGTTTTCTGTTAAATTTCCATTTCCATTTGTTTTGAATTTTCTGCAATGAAACTTGTCACTGACAAGCATTTGTAATTCTGTTCATGAGTAATCAATTTCAGAAGTGTTGTTTCTTGTTCATTTTGGTTGATTTCCTCATTTTTACCATAGGTACCAACCAACAAAAAAAAGGATCAGAAAGACCATAGCAGTTCAGTAAACTTCTCTAATAAATTCTACAGCTATATGCATTTTCTTTATTACCAATTATATTGTTTTCGTCAATTAGATTTACAACGAATAGAAATGAGCATAATCTCCATGGTTAGTAATTAAATGAGAGATTAGAGACCTTAGCTAAGTATCCACGGAAATCATCAGGGTGAGTAGATATGAGCTGATCGTAAACAGCTACAGCATCACTGACATGGCCCCAATCTGAGTAAGCTTTCCCTAGAAGTAATTCAACCTGAGAATTGAAGGAATACAAAAAAGCGAAGAAAAAAATGTAAGGAAAACAATGTAAACAATATACATAGAATGTTTTATATGTAAGGAAAAACAAAGAATATAAACTATGTAGTATTTACATTGAGAATGCCTACATCAAGGAAAATCCTGAAAGCAAAACAAAAGATTCAAATGAAAGCTAACTAAATTTTTCCTAATTGCCAGGGGTACTCCATTTCACTAGTGTTAGAAGTGTTGAGATATATAGTCCCACATTGGTTGGATAAACAACTAATGTGGGGTTTATAAGGCCTTGGGCAGTCCCACCCTTTGAGCTAGCTTTTGAGGTGGTGTATCCCAAGGTTCTTTACATGGTATCAGAGCCTCGTGTCCCGGGTTCAATCCTCGTCGCCCCCCACTTTCTTTCAAGTGGAATTTCTTTGTTCATACAGATAGGTGGACCTGTGCATTGTCCACCCTTCAAGCCCAGTGGGCTCTCGTGTGAGGGGGCGTGTTGAGATATATAAAAACCATTAATGTAGCCTCACCCAACAGCTTAAGCTTTTGGGTTGAATTGGTTCTTTACAAGAAGATATTAAGTTGTAGGTGTTATTATTAGTGAGCTTCAGCTTGTACAAATAATACTAGTACTCGAATGAAGTTTGGTATACATAGCAGTACTAGGTTATCATATCGCATTCCATTACATTTGTAACATAGTACTAGGTAATGGTACTTACCGAGATTTCATTTTTTACTAACTGTAAAATTTTAACATAGTATCAAATTAGTGTCATTAGCTGTGTTTCCGCATCATTGAGTTTATCAAACAACCACCTCACCTAAAAGCTCAAGTTGTTAAGTAAGGGCTATGTTAATGGTTTTACAATAGACTTCTTTAACACACTCTGTTATACAAGAGCCCATTGGTCTTGAAGGGTGGATAATATACAGGCCCACCTACTTGTGCTTAAAAAATTCACAGTTAAATATTTATTAGAAAAATGGAAGGCAATGAGGATCGAATTCGTGATCACTTGATCATAGGCTCTGATACCATTGAAACAATTATCTCACCTAAAAGCTCAAACTGTTAAGTAAGGGCTACGCTAATAGTTTTATATTATACTTCTCTAACAGTTTAGAAAACTCCTCTGAATTCTCCTTGTAAAGAACCAATTCAACCCAAAAGCTTAAGCTGTTGGGTGAGGCTGTGTTAATGGTTTTATATATCTCAACACGCCCCCTCACACGAGAGCCCATTGAGCTTGAAGGGTATACAATGCACAAACCCACCTACCTGTGCTAAGAAATTCCACAAGAGAAAGTGAGGGGCGGTGAGGATCGAACCCGGGACACGAGGCTCTGATACTATGTAAAGAACCAATTCAACCCAAAAGTTTAAGCTGTTGGGTGAGGCTATGTTAATGGTTTTATATATCTCAACATTCCCTATTGTTTTATTGTAACACTATTCCTTCTCTCTTTGTTTGCTTGGTCAGAATCGTTTTTTGGAAAAAGGTCATCATGACCTAGGGTCACAACTACTGAATCTGAGCGGCTTTTGTATTTGCTGCCATTTTCAGTTTTTAGGCAACCCACTCACATTCAAAACGGGGCCGGGGGAGGGGGTGGGGTTCTGAGTGACGAGGCAGCCGACAGTGAGGCTGGGCTGTTTTGGGTGTAGCTGCTGCACACACTTTCTCGCTTGTGCAGGCTGAGAACAACAAGCTATTTGTTTTGGGTGCAAATCTTCTAGTTTCTGATATTGACCTCATGTTGGCTTCCTGATATGGGATCATGCTATTTGAGGTAGAACAAGTTCAGAATTGCCAACCACATTTGGGTGGCTGGTGGTGCCACGTTTGGCTGCTACAGGAACAGTGAGACTTGAGGAGTTCCCTTCAATGGTGTCTGGTATTGTGGCAGCATTTGGTCAGTAGCAATAGAGTTTTGATTGTTTGTTGTTCTTCCTATGTTTGGCTTGATTGGTTGATAGTCTGCCTCTGGTTCTGTTTGACACTTTGGGGTAATTTTATGTGCTTTGTGTTATTTGAGGATTTTGTTAATGATTTTTTTCTTTTGCTTTCAAGAATTTGTGAATTGAAGACTTTGGATGCTAGTAAAGGACCCCATTTGTGTTAATGGGTGGTATCATAAACCCAACTTGGTGTTTCAGAGACCTGGTTGGATGTGATTACCTGGCCGTATGACACCAGACTTAAGTGTTTTGGAGACTAGTTAGTAGGTCGAGGGGGCCATTGAGAAGAAAGGTTAAAGACTCTAGGAACTGTTTCATTTGCTAGTCATGTGTTGAGAAGAAGCAAGTAGCTATCTGCCAAGCACGTAGCAAGGTTTTGTTATTCTGGGGAGTACTAGTTTCCTTAGTTCTTTGTTGAGATTGGCTGAGTTGATCAATATTGTTGGAGTTATTTGATTTTTGTCTTAGCTTAAACTTGAGGGGAATGTTAGAAGATATTAGTTCATTAGTTTTAGTGTTTGTGGGCTTGGGTTCATATTAGTACTTGATCACAGTATTAGTACAAAAAGTAGTAATAAGTTATGATATTGTATTACATTACATTTATCAATTATATTTAAAGTTTACCATTGGTAGTCATCTTTCTCTATCTTTTTCTTCTTTCCTAACGCTATAATTTTAACAACCAAGTTGATCCCTTTGGCTATATAAAGTATATTAACATCATCATCTTGTATTCTGTGACAAAGCATTTTGTGTTTTACAACAATAAGTTCATTAAAAGATTTTTCCTTTGTCTTTAACCAACTTTTCCAAAAGCTTAAGTTGTTGGTTAAAGGCTTTTGAATGATTTTATAGCTCTAACATATCCCTCATACAAGAGCTATTTGGGTTTTAAGTGAGGATAATGCACAAATCTAATTGTGCCAAAATTCAATTTTTATTAAAAGAACAGCGACGGGAAGAGTCGTACTATATGCCACTTGGTAATAGACGATTTGATACCATCATGTGAGCCAATTTTTTTTATTTAAAAAAACACTATGTTGGTCCCTTTGGCTATATAAAGTATATTAGCATACAAGAAAAGTCATTCATCTTGTATTTCTATGACAAAGCATTTTGTGTTTTACAACAATAAGTTCATTAAAAGATTTCCTTTGTCTATAACCAGCTTTTCCAAAAGCTTAAGATGTGGTTAAAGGCTCTTGAATGATTTTATAGCTCTAACATGTCCTTTATGCAAGAGCTATTCGGGTTTTAAGTGTGGATAATGCTTAAAATCCACCTACCTTGTGCCGAAATTTAATTTTTTATTAAAAGAATAGCGACGGAAAGAGTCAAACTCTATGCCACTTGGTTATAGAGGATTTGATTTCACGTCGTGAGCCAATTTTAAAAAAGCTTAAGTTATTGGATAAAGATTCCATGAATGATTTTATAGCTTTAACATCCTTGTTGGGTTTTATAATGTCACTTTCTCATCACTCAAACATGTATTTAACCCATGAAAATTATGGTATTTGATCCAATAACAGAGGCATAGGATAGAAGATTAAGAGCTGTGAAGAACCATTTCAACCCAAAACTTTAAGGTGTTGGGTGAGAGTCTTTTTAATTGTTTATATTATTCTCTAACACCCCCCTCACGCAAGAGCCCTTTGGGCTTGAAGCGTAGATTATTGCATAGGCCCAATTTTTGGTTTACCTTATGCTTATTTAATTCCACAAGTGGGAGGCGGTGAGGATCGAACTCGTAACCTTGTGGTCACTGAAGTTCTGATACCATGTTTTCAACCCAAAACCTTAAGTTGGTGGAAAAGCTTAAGCTGTTGAGTTGAATTGGTTCTTTACAAGAACTAACTGATAATTTTAACAATAAAATCAAGTTCCAGCCAAAAAAATAAAAACGGAAATTTAACACCAAGAAAGTTGGAAGTCATTATGTTAAAAGTATCCTGTCATGTTAAAATTATGGTCACATTGTGCTAATGTCAATGAGCCGCATAGCTCTATTTGTGATATAAATCTTTTCAGTTGTATCTTCACTTATCAGGGAGCCTTAAGCACCGGAGTTTGTCCCTTTTCCCTTTTTTAATGTGTCTTCACTTAATGGTTTAAACTTTTGGGATAATTAGTTCATGACACTTTCCAATTCATTGATCTTCAAATCTAGTGTTCCTATTGAAGTGTGGAAAGTCATGGGGGATGTGGCAATAAAATAGTTGTCCAATCTTTTCAATAAGATTCTTCAGGCAAATAAGATGCCTGATGCATGGAGGAAAAATATACTCGTGCCTATTTACAAAAACAAGGGAGATATTCAGAATTATTATAACTATAGAGGCATTAATCTAATGCGCTATACTATAAGTTGTGTGAGAGAGTTATTGAACATTGCTTGAGGAGAGAGACCAAGGTTTTTGTAAATCAATTTGGATTTATGACAGGAAAATGTACCATGGAAGCCATTTTCTTGATGCGACAATTAATGGAAAGATATCGAGAAAAAAGAAGGACTTACATATGGTATTCATAGATATTGAGAAAGCATACGACAGGGTCCCAAGAAAAGTTTTATGGTGGGTTCTTGAGAAGAAAAAAGTACCATCAAAATATGCAAAGGCAATCATGGATATGTATCATGAAGCTACTACATGTGTGAAAGTTTGTAATGGAATGGAACATCAAGTTATTTTCCTATCACGGTAGGTGTACACCAAGATTCAACTCTAAGTCCTTATCTCTTTACCTTAGTTATGGATGAACTAACAAAAGATATCTAAGAGGAAGTGCCATGGTGTATGCTTTTTGCAAATAATATTATGCTTATTGATGAGACCAAAGATGGTGTTAATAGAAAACTTGAATTGTGGAGAAGCACGTTGGAATAAAGGATTCACGTTAAGTCGGAGCAAGACTGAGTATATGAAGTGAGTTTTCTCTGGTAAGAGATGTAGACCAAGATCCTGTACATTACTTGGTCAAGAGGTACCTAAGAAAGATGCTTTTAGATACCTGGGATCCATTCTGCAAAAAGGCGGAGAGATTGATAACGATGTAAATCATAGAATCAGACCAGGATGGATGAAATGACGTAATACTTCTGGATTTTGTGTGAACGCAAAATTCCCCTTAAGTTAAAAAAAAAATTCTATAAAACACTATTAAGGCCTGCAATGTTATATGGCGCTGAATGTTGACGAGCACATAAGCAACACGAACATAAGATGAGAGTAGCAGAGATGAGAATGTTAAGGTGGATGTGTGGTTATACGAGGATGGATAAGATAAGAAATAAAGATATTTGACGTAAGGTAGGAGTACTACCAGTGGCTGAAAAGATGAGAGAACATAGATTGAGGTGGTTTGAGCACGTAATGAGAAGGCCCCTGGACGCTCCTGTAAGAACAAAAGTTTGTTACCAAGAGTCCGACACAAAGAAAAGTAGAGGTAGACCGAAACTTACTAGGGGGAAGGTAGTAAAACAAAACTTAATGGAGTGGGATATAGATTGGCGGATGGTGTGTCTTAGGACGGAATAGAGAAAAGCTATTAGCGTGGTGGAAGGTTAGACCCGTTGTTATTCCTATTTTCCAAATGGTCCCTTTTTAGTCATTTTCTTTTTCATCCCCCTCCCCCTTCTTCTTTTACTTTACTTCTTTTCCTCATCCCCACCATCTTCTTCTTTTTTATTTTATTTTTTTTACACCCCTTTTATTTTTACTTTTATATTTATATATATTATTATTATATTATTATTATTATTTTAGTTTTAGTTTTATCCATTCGTACCTTTCATTAGAGTTCATCTACTACCACCCCCAATTAATTTGGTATAAAGGTTTTGTTGATGTTGATATTGTATTCTAAGACCTTGCCAAAGAACAGAATATATTATCCATTATTTTACAAGTAAGAATTTACTTGGACTGGATCCAGCTTCTGTGAGTCTGTTGGGCTGCTATCAGATTTTTTGCTGAAGTTTTCTGAACTTAGACTCTCTCGACAGGACAAGAGTAATTGAACAGCCTGTTGAAGAAAGAAAGAAAAAATAAAATGTTAATTAATTCATCATCCACCAGAACCACTGGGTCTCTAATAGATTACCCCCACATTCCTATACAATATAGACTTTTGAACCAGAATGGCCGTATCATGAAATTGGAGCATACATAAAGACTAAGATGAGATAAGCAACCAATTACGCTTTTATTATTTGTTGTTTTCTTTTGGTGGGGGCGTTCCACCTAGGAAAAAAAAAATTATTCTCTACTCTTGACAAAAGCAAGCAAAACCTTTCATCTTGAGAAAAAAAATTCATAGTTACCGAAAATCTCAACTGGCAATCTGTCATATAAAAGGAATTCTAGTATATTTTTTAAAAGCATAATCAATGGTTATTGACAAATAAGGACAATAGACACAACTTTCCAATGTATTACATAAATTAACTTTTATGTACAGTCAAGTCATTGATCTAAAGAATGAGGAACACAAAGCTTATGTGAAAGCAATCAACCTATGTTTTCATCCCGTATTCCAGAAATTCTCAATTATAAAATTAGTTATCCTCCGAACAGAGAGTAACCATCCTTTACTACAGCATTAAAAGGGATAACTATTTGTAGATGAACAAGTACAAATGTGACCGTCATCAAGCAAATCAATAGATTTAATTTGTGCAGCATATTCATCCTAAGAATCCATTATCATGACAACAAACCTCATCTGGCTTTTTGGCAGCAAGTAATGAATTGGTAAGGCCACGCAGAACTTCAAATTTGATATCTTCAGACACCTGTCAGGGATCAACCAAATATTTACTGTTAGATCCCCAATTATTAAAGCTTACTCTAAAAGGGCCACATGAAATCCAATTAATTATGGGTAATTTGGTATTTATCATTATAGGTCATTCATTATGAAATTGTGGTGATTAATTGTCATTGTTCCAATCAATTATGGGTAATCAGTATTAATCATTATAGGTGATTGTGATACTAATCATTATAGGTGATTGTGATACGAACCTTGGGAGAACCTCACTCCAAAAGCTAGTTCATAAGGTAGGAGAGTACAAAGTCCATATAATCCTCACATTAGTCACCCATATAATCAATGTGGGACTCAAGTCCCATAATTTGCAATTAGATCGTAACATTCCCTCAAGCTCCGCAGCCCCTGCACCTATGCGGGCTGGCTTTGCGCTAGTCTTTTCTAGCCCTAGACGAACACTACATTTCTAGCGTCACCACCCGCACCACTCGATTACGACTGGGAGACATAGTGGAAGGCTCTGATACCAATTGATATGAACCTTGGGAGAACCCCACCCTAAAAGCTAGCTGATGAGGTATGAGAGCTCAAAGTCCATATAAATCCCGCATTAGTCACCCATATAACCAATGTGGGACTCAAGTCCCATACTTTAAAATTAGATCGTAACAGATTGATTCTAATATTATGGTGATTGATCCAATTAATTAGGGCAATTCAATATTAATCAATATAGGTGACTGATTCCAAAATTATGGTGATTTGATCGTAAATGATTCTATTTTTACGAGGAATTTGTTATACAAAGGGGTAAGAGAAAAGAAAGAGATAGGCAAGGAATAGGTGAGAAAGGTGCGGGGGAGAGACTGGGCCTCTCTAATTGCCATAGTTTGTTTCGTTGTTCTCTTTTCTATTTCAAATCCTGTTTCGGTTGTAATTCCACCACATGCCTCTAATATCAGATAGATATTAGTGAGCTTGATAAAATATTTCTATTGTCTTGAGAGCTAAAATAATGCAAGATGGAATTACTAAGCCTGCTATAATTAATCGCTCATAATTTGCTATATAGCCTCTTCTGTCCTAAAATATCAAACTATGGTTCAAGTGGGCGTGGATGTACTCATACTTAGTGGCGCAACAAATAGGTGGACACAATAGATATATTACAATCATAAAAAAAAGAAAGAAAAAAAAATTAAGTACATGTTATGGCAGGTAAAAATAAAAAAACCACTTCCCATCAAACCCCAACTAGTTAGGGTAGGGATAAGGATAGTCGTTGTACGTAATTTTACCCTTGCATGTTTGCAAATAGATTGTTTCCATATTTGCATATTATGGCAGGTAAAGAACTAAATATAGTTTACCAACATCAGCATTGCATCCCAAACCAATTGGCGTTGGCAAATAAATTAGATTATAATGTATCCCAAGTCCCAACCTAAATTAATAATTTCCTGAATGGACTAGATCCTTGGTATCCTTACTAGAACTAAGCTGTAAGCATTTAGTTTTGATAGTTGTTCAAGACATTCACACATGAAAACTGTTTAAAAATGTTGAAAAGACTGACCATTGCTGAAGTTTTATATGCAGCAACACTCCCTTCATAATCTTTGAGTTCATACTTAACTTCTCCAAGTAAACGAAAAACATCAGCATCATTTGGTTTTTCCTTGGAACAAAAAAAAGGGAACAAAAATCAGTTCATCAATTATTCAAAGATCAAACAGCATGGTATATGCAACATATTCTTGAAAGAGAGGATTTTTGTGTCAGTAATCAGAATTGCTTGAGGAAATCGTCAGTGTGTGTGTATATATATAACATGATCACAATGAAACTAGGAAACTCTAATTACATGAAACTAGCAAAAAGGAAAATCCAAGCATTTTTACAAAAAGACTATTTTCCAAACTCGATCCCGTGACCTTCCGGTCACAAAGGAGTAATCTTACTATTGTTCCGAGGCTCGCCTTCTTACATGAAACTAGAAGTCTAGGAAATAAATCAGAAAGTATACAAATCAAATCCAAATTATTAACAGTAAATATATAGCTCCTAAATAGGAGGTAGTTTCCGTAAACCGGAGATACATTCCAACACATATAATAGGCAAGTTCAACAAGATATCCATGATCAAAACAACATTAACCTTTGTCAAATCATCCAGTAGAGAAGCAGCTCTTGCATATTCCCCTAGTTCTGCCGAAGTTACTGCAGCTCCCTGAAAATCTTTCAAATGTATCTAGAAACACAAAAATTAGCATAGCAGAACAAAACTTGCATCCGCTACTTACTTCAAGAGCAGTTGGATCTCTTGGGGAGTTACTTAATGTCGCTTCAAATTCCTTAAGCCTACTCTGCCATATATCAGGAAGTATACATTTTATAAATGATTCTGTATTTTCGTCAGAATGTATAGTGTTGAAATTTTAAGGATTATATTAGATGGGAAAGGTAAAAAAGATAGAGACGGAACAGGGAACACATTAAAATATATTTCACTAACGCGACTATGAATAACTGTGATATAGAATACTGATCTAACACACCCATTTATAATAAGGATTTAGCTCCTTTAAAATGAGGACCAAGGAGTGCATTTTAGAGGGAAAAGTGAAGAGTTATAACCGATGATTGGAAAATCAACTAAATAAATTTTAACTCCATGGTTTGTTATATATGTGCAAGCAATTTATAACTATCTATATTTATTTCTTATCTTGCCTCATCTCTTCCTACATATGAATAATGTTGAAGACAAAAGACACGACCAAATAAAGGACCAAATTGTTATCTACTGAGACATCCCAGCTTTCCACCGGTGCATGAAAAGAAACAATCTTAATTCAATGAGCTTTTGCTTCATAAGGAAAGGAAACAAGACAGAAAAACTTAGAAGAACATTACTGCCTGACTGATTGCCAGAGTAAAAACAATAATTGGGTGGAAATCATACCTGAAGAGTAGCTTTATCCTCCTCTGACAACTTACTATTGACCACAGCACTGTCTTCGTTCGGACTAACACTGAAAGATACCCCATTTTAATTTTTTCGGTTCAGAAAGATATCTAAATTCAAACTGTACTCAAAATTAAAGAGCAATTAAATAAACAAGATGGAGAAAGATATGAAAAACATTCATAATCAATAGCTGCACTGAGCATAACATGGTTTACAATTCGTGAAGTTTAATATCTCGAATTATATATATATATATATATGGGTTTTATAAGAGTTCTGTTATAGGAAAAATGATTGTGTAATGTTATAGAGATTCGTTTTGCGTGCCTTAGTTTTTTTTTTGCTTTAAAAAGTGCGGGCCCCACAAAATGTTGTGTGTAGGAAACTTTTTTGTGTCATGTTAAATGATGAATGTAAATCCCAGTAAAATGTATAATATATATATATATATATATATATATATATATATATATCAGTCATATATATATATATATATATATATATATATATATATATATATATGTATATATATCAGTCTGATGGATAATCGAATAGAAGTATGTCCTTTGAGTGAAAGGCTTTTCCTAGTTATATTTGCAATAGCAAGTTTTATAAGCTTATGAACAACTTAGATGTTGACAATGATGTGCAATCTTTTTCAAATGTCATGTTAATTTTAAATAGTGAGAAATGCTCTTCAAACAAAAGAATTTGAGAATCAAAGCCATCCAAGCCCAACCAAAGGAGAAAGAAACTTGGTTTGGTTAATGGTGAGCCCCTGAAATATACTTATGGCAGAAAGAAGAGTGGTAGGCTGAGTCGGATGGGCCCAATTAAGTAAGTAAGAAAGGGAATGAGTTGGTTATGGGGAAGGGAAACGTGTAATGAGGGAATAGGAGAGGAAAAAGAGGGGCAGTTACGGTTTGGGAAGATGCTAGAATATATAGAAATAGGGGAATGGGAGTTAGTTATGCATGTATTGATTTTCTTCTAGGTTACGGGAATAGAGGCTCTGAATAGGCTGACCTCTGGTTTCGTTCTTGTCTTCCTGTAGTTCTTTTTTCTTTTTCAGAACTCTTGTAAGGAGCTAGCCTCCATTTATACTACTGTAATATATTTCTCAGTTTCATCAATTTAGATCTCAGTTCCATCAGTTAATAACATAAACAAGGCTATTTATATGAACAGCACACTTCTTTAGGTGGGAAGTTGACAAAACTTAAGCTTACTTCCCACTTTTACTTATTTATTTTTTTGCATTTCAGGGTTGAGAAGTCAGTTTAGGTTTTACTTACTTCTTGACATATATATATACACACATATGAGATAGGATCCTTTGACACTGGTGTCAAATTTTGAAATTTGACACCAAATCCTAACCGTTAATTTTCTCCAATTAATGGTTATCATTTATTGAGAATTAATAATTAATTAATAAGTTTGATTCCAATAAATGATAACCGTTAATTCGCGTGTATCAAATTTTAAAGTTTGACAAATGGTGTCAACAGATCCTGGCCTGTCCATATATATATATATAAAATCACATTGAGAAGTTAGGTTGAGCCAAATGACTTCTTAACATGTAAAAAGACCAGCATATTGTAGTCAATAATTTTCGAACTGCAGTAAAGAAAAAAATAAAATAAAGAAATAACAGGCTGTTTTCTACATGAATTCCTACTCTCAAATATCCTAGAATGTTGGAGCTGGATACTTCAACAAGGAAAGATACTATCATTGCCTCAACTAGCAATTGACAAACCAAACCCACACAAATTAAAGGAAAATGAACAATTACGTGAAGGTATTATGGCTGCAGCTGTACTTCAGGTATATAGTTTGGTATAAATGTGCATGCATACCTTCCTGATGGAAGAAAATCTCCGAAAGTAAAAACCAGACCGAAGACAATAACAGCTACACCTACTCCAATCTGTATCATGATGGACTGATGGTTACATCAATACCAGTTTTTATATAAATCAAGAATTCATGTGCAAGAAAAAAAAACATTTGCACCTTGGTTCCAAAGTCAATTGTCTTCTTGTCTGAAGAAATTGGTGCATCATAGTCAATTGCTCCAAATTCTTTTTCCTTCTCTTCCTTCTTTTGCTGAAGTGCTGACCTGAGTAGTGTGCAAAAAGAACAATTTATTTCCAATTAATCTACATTGAGGCAAAATCAAAACATATTTTGTGGTAAAAGGATCATAAAATCAACTTATAAAACAAAATTGAGAAATATATAAAAACTTGGACTTGAAATACTAGTAAAGAAATCCTGGTTTTAGAACCTGTTAGAATATCTTAGCATATCTTCATAATACCCTAACTAACCAAGGAGAAAGAGCAGTAATGACAATAACTAGAAGTGTACCTTCTAACTGCTTTTAGACGTTCCTCAAAGTCAACATCCAAAGAATTGTTCCTAAATTTCCCGTCAGCTTGTGAACTTAAACGAGGTGCCTGTGCCTCTACAAAGAAAAGAAAAGAAAAATAGATGTTAATTGAATGCAACAAACATGGGTACAGAATCACACAATAATAATCATCTCATCTGCTTACGAGATGGTTTAGGTGTTGATCCCCTGCTGCACCAATACATACACGTGTTATGTTAGTAAATGAGTCGTCCATCACAACCACATCAAACAAATACAAATGAAACGAAACTAAACTAAACTAGAGAAGGAAAAGGAGAGAGAGAGAGAGAGAGAGACCTTTGCTGCGACACTAAACCCTTGTCAGTTTTGTTGGTCTGAAATAGAATAATCAAAATGAAAATACAATTCGAATATAGCAAAGCAGAGCAGAGCGATAAGAAACAGATACAGCAACCTTAATCGTGTTTTCTCCGAAACCACGCCTTGGCTTTGAATCCGAGCAATTTATTTGAAACAAAAAAAAACCGCTGCTTTTGATTGACATTATTATTATTGTATTTATAATTGTAGTCCAAATATATGTGAGAACTGAGTGACCAGAGTTATTTATCAGCGTTTTTCTCTTCTATTTTCAACAAAAACGAAAGCACAGCAACAATGATAAGGTTGCGACTTTCTCCCGATTAACTGTCACCAAGAAATTCCGATGAAATATGTTTTCTAACTGCAAAGTGTTCGATATCGTGAAGGAGCTGTAATTTTCTTTTTTCTTTTTTTTTCTGTGTAATGCTGCTGAATGCGATGCCTCAATCCTGATTTTCCGAATTTTTAATATTTCGCTCCTAGCTTATTTTAATTTCTCCAAAAAAAAATAAATTTCCTGATATCTATGAAATTCAAAATATTCTATGTTAGTCTCTCTTAGAAATTAAATTAGTATACATCTTCTTTGAATTTTAGAAAGTCTATGATTTCAATTAATTAAATTTATTTTAAATTTTAAAGAGAGCACAATTCAATTTTTTTTAAAAGATTAAAATAAGGTGTTTGTTATCCGAGCATAACAATTCTCGAGAATATACCAAAAAATTATTTGATAGGTCAAAATATTATCAAAATTTTGTTAGAGTTTTCACATCTAATTTATCATTTTATTGAAAAAGCGAGAATACCACCACCCTCTTGGTTTGGTGGTATTTTGTTTTATATTTTATACACACCAAAATTCTGAAAAAATCACATTCCCAATCAAATTTTCAAAAATCTTCTATCAAATATGAATAAATTAAAGGGAAAACTTCAAAAAAAAACCCTACAAGTTCTCTCAAAATCATTTAATCCCCTCCCCGAGATTTTAATCATTTACCCCTTACTCAAAATTTATTTATCACTTACCCCCTTAATTTGATTTTCCATCCAAAATTTTGTTAAATTTTTTAAAAGGTACCAAAATTACCCTTAATAGAAAAAAGAAAAACATAATTTCATCACAAACATGATTTTTTAAAAGGTACCAATTATAAAACTTTATGTTTTATCATAACTAATTCTAGAACCGCAAGGTGATTTAAGGGGACTAAGACAAGACTTGGAACTTGGAAGCCTCATTGTATGTCAATATTAGCATTTGTTGGTGAATTTTGTTTTTAGAATGTGAATCATATTATAAGTTTTTCAATATATATCAGTTAAATAAATGGTGTGAGTGGGGCAAGTGTTCTGCATATATACCGACCCTGGTCCATATTTTTGTATCTCCCATTTTTGTTCACAGATACATTGGACCTCATGGGTTTTGATAAAAGTAGGCTTGTTAATGAAGTAGGTTTTTTTTTTTTGCCAAACTCTATGATAGTACTCAACTTTCGCAACATACCTTGCGGGTTTTACAGTAAAAAATCCAAACTTTGCCTGCAGGAATTAAAATATAAAAAACAGCATTCTACTTGTTTTGTATATATGAATATTTTAAACGTAAATTATAACAATTGTTTGCAAGCTTAAAATTAAGCAATCATCCCTTAAATTAAAAAGACATATTAAACTAGTTACAAAGTAGTGTGTGAGGAAATTATGTTTTTCTTTTTTTCTATTAAGGATAATTTTGGTACCTTTTAAAAAATTTAACAAAGTTTTGGATGAAAAATGAAATTAGGGGTAAGTGATAAAAAAAATTTGAGTAGGGGGTAAATGATTAAAAATTTCGGGGAAGGGGTTGAGTGATTTTAAGAAAACTTATAGGGAGATTTTTGAAGTTTTCCCTAAATTAAATTACCACCTTCACTTTATCGAAAATATGAAAATAATTCTTTTACCAAACACCCGCTTATTATTATTATTTGTAATGAACCCGCAGTCTCACTTGATTGCAATTACAAAATAGTTGATTATAAAGAATTTTTAAAATAATAATTATATAATAAAAAGTTAAAAAAATGTTTAAGTTTATTACAATAAAATAAAAATATTACTAATTTTTTTAAATATCCAAAAAAATAAATTTCATATTTAAATCCTTAAATCAATAACTATTAGTTAGTTTTGAAAAAGAGAAAATTAGAAAGAGGAGAATCCAAGTATAGGTTGAGGATTTTTGTTATGTTCTCTTCATTTTTTCTTATATTTTATTAGATATTTTTTTTACTTGAAAATTTGAAAGGGACGAATTATAAATGGGTTTATCATCTATCATTTAACATGATCATAAAAATTTTCCTACACACACAACATTTTGTTGGACCCGCAACAAAAATAAAATTATGGCACGCAAAACGAATCTCTATAACATAACACAATTATTTTTCCTACAACATAACTCTCATAAAACCAATTATAAATATACTTTATAATCATATAAAAAATGGTTCGTCTTTTGTATAGTCAATGTAGATAACTTGTCTATATTGAGCCCAAAATGACGTCGTTTTGAGGCGGAAATTAAGGTTTTTCTTAAATATAATTTATTTTAGTGTTATAATAGTCTTTGTTATTATAATTTTTTAATTTTTCAATCCAAAACGACGTCGTCTTGGGAGCGAATGTAGATAACTTATTTACATTCGCTTTAAAAACATTAAAGCCTATAAAGAATTAGTTATTTAAATAAAGTATAAAAACATTACTTTTTTAAATACAATAAGTGCACAATGATATAATTTTATTTTATTTTACCTTGGGGGGGGGGGGGGGACATTCAAACATGTACAAATTTGTAAATTGTGATTAGTATGGAAATTGTAAAATTTCATGTGTAATTGGTAAATTAACTTAACTATGATATTAAGTGCAGCAAGAATTAAAGTAATTTATTATAATCTATAAATTTGTGGAATAATAGGTAATTATAGCAAAACTGTGAATAAACTCTTTCCTTTTTTTTAATAAATTCATTTCGTGTTGTAATATCCCAGGAAAATAATAGTAATTTATAATACAATATATTAATAATAGTAATAAATTATAAATTAGTAATACTAATAATGGATGGTGAATTGTGATTATTATGCTTTAATGTTTGATTATTTGATTGGATTAGGATGAGTCAACAAACATAAATTGTTTAGATATGATGATTCAACAAACATAAATTATTTAGATATGATGATTCAACAAACATAAATTGTTTAGATAAGATGAGTCAACAAACATAAATTATTTAGATAGGATGAGGCAACAAACATAAATTGTTTAGATATGATGAGTCAGCATGGAGTCAGTAATGTATAAGCCCAACACTTCAACTATAAATAGAGGCCTAGCCTAACCAAACCAATTAACTCTTCCACATTTCTCCTCTACTACTTTCTCTCTCTTCTCACTCCAAAAAGTTTATTTTAATTATTTTCATCAACCGGTTCTCTGCCCCAAATTATTCTTTTCTTTAGAAGTTAGCGAAAACGGAGACCAGGTAATCCTAATCCCTAGGTATTTTTAGGTTATATTTTATGTGAAATTTGGTATGTGTAATCCTAATCCCTAGGTATTTTTAGATTATATTTTATGTGAAATTTGGTAGGTGTAATCCTAATCCCTATAGAGTCAATTAGCTTTATATGAATTTTTGATGTAATCTCGATGCTTAGGGCACTATAGTTATATTTCCTATTAAATTTATTAGATGTGAATATTTGAATTTTTCTTTGGAAACTCTTGATATGATGATTGAATTTGGGTTTTTCTATGATAGATGTTGAATATTAAAATTATGATATTATTGAAAGATTGAACTTGGAAATTATGATATTATCGAAAGGTTGAATTTAGAAATTACACTCTTGATTGAATTGATGTGAAATCATGAAAACTATTTGTGATAAGATTGAATTGATTGTAATAAATAATAGTGGGAAGATAGCTTTGGGATGGTACCTCCCAAAGTGATGAACACAACCTTGGGCTTTATGCCTCCGATATATTTATACGATGTGAACAGAGAATATCCGTTCTTCTCAAAGTGGTATCTGGCAGGGTTTCCCGGGATACTAGTAGCAACTTTGGGAAGAGGTGTCTGGTAGGATATCCGGGACACTAGGAAGATGTGAATTGATTATGGCCAATGTGATTTGTTTGTGACTGGCAGGGTTTCCCGGGTCACAGGGTAGACTGGCAGGGTTTCCCGGGTCTACCATGGTTCTCTTCCCACTACTCCACTAAATAAACTTAATAAAGATTATGAATGAAATTTGATCGATGTGAATATATGTTGAAGCTGATAATTTGATGTGATTATGATTAAGAATATATATGATAAATATTATATTGATATTTGATTTAATTAATGTGGAATTGATTTATCAAATTTGATTATATATATTTGATTTAATTTGTTATTAATTACATTAATTGTATTATGATTGGGATTACCAGCTTTGCTGACTTTTATGTTTGTTTGACTGCAATGATCCTGCTGGGATGCGGGGGAGCAGATTTTCAGTGAAGCGGATTGTAAAGGATGGGGCTAGCTGTGGGCAGTGAGGATCACAAAGCAAACTTTTCTGGCTAGTTTATGAGATTTAAATAAATGCATAATACATATTTCCTTTATTTAAACTTTAGTTTTAGTTTTGTTTTAATGTAATAAAGTTAGCCTTGCGCTTGACAACAGTACAAGCGCGGCGGTAACACTTCCCAAATTTGATTATTTTGAACTTCCGCTGTTATTTATAAAAATTATTGAATTTATTTATGCTATTATAAATTGTTAGAATTTGGGGTGTTACAAAATGGTATCAGAGCCCTTGGTTGCGGCTAGGGTTTGCTTTTGATACTGACTCGAGGGATCAAATATTCCTGAGTTAAATAAATACAAAAAAAAAGAAATAAAATAATAGGACATAAGATAAATAAATAAATCGAGAGAGGTGGGAAGTGAAGAGTTATTTTTCTTGTCCTTTAAATATGATTTATGTTTTTGAAATTTTGATGATTATATGTTTGGAATTATTTTGTGATTTAAAATTATTATTGATATTATTCTTTAATTTTTTTTTATACGCTATCTTTAGTAACTCGTTCTTATTTTAATAAAAGTAATTAGCTTTCTTTTAGAATTGTTCTTGAATTGATTAAATTTTTTCTAGCAAATGAAAGATGATATATGCAATAAAAGTTTCTATTTGTTTAAAGAAGATATTCAGTTTCGAAACTTTTTTTTTTCTTTTAGCTTGGTTAAAGTTAACAATTCATTAATTTGTAGTATTTTAAATTCATTGCATCATATGTGTTTTTGTTTTCTTAATTATGCATTACTCTTGGTTGGTTGCTTATTTTTTTAAGGGGGTTTCAAAAAAAATAAAAAATAATAAATAAGTTTCGAGGACGAAACTTCCTTAAAGGAGGATAGAATGTAACACCCCATATTTTTATTAACTTTAACCTTATGCCTTTAGTTAATTGAGAAACTCAAACTTTTAAGTTTCGAGGACGAAACTTCTTTTAAGGAGGGTAGAATGTAATATCCCAGGAAAATAATAGTAATTTATAATACAATATATTAATAATAGTAATAAATTATAAATTAGTAATACTAATAATGGATGATGAATTGTGATTATTATGCTTTAATGTTTGATTATTTGATTGGTAATGTTTGATTGGATTAGGATGAGTCAACAAACATAAATTGTTTAGATATGATGATTCAACAAACATAAATTATTTAGATATGATGATTCAACAAACATAAATTGTTTAGATAAGATGAGTCAACAAACATAAATTATTTAGATAGGATGAGGCAACAAACATAAATTGTTTAGATATGATGAGTCAGCATGGAGTCAGTAATGTATAAGCCCAACACTTCAACTATAAATAGAGGCCTAGCCTAACCAAACCAATTAACTCTTCCACATTTCTCCTCTACTACTTTCTCTCTCTTCTCACTCCAAAAAGTTTATTTTAATTATTTTCATCAACCGGTTCTCTGCCCCAAATTATTCTTTTCTTTAGAAGTTAGCGAAAACGGAGACCAGGTAATCCTAATCCCTAGGTATTTTTAGGTTATATTTTATGTGAAATCTGGTACGTGTAATCCTAATCCCTAGGTATTTTTAGATTATATTTTATGTGAAATTTGGTAGGTGTAATCCTAATCCCTATAGAGTCAAATTGTTAGCTTTATATGAATTTTTGATGTAATCTCGATGCTTATGGAACTATAATTATATTTCCTATTAAATTTATTAGATGTGAATATTTGAATTTTTCTTTGGAAACTCTTGATATGATGATTGAATTTGGGTTTTTCTATGATAGATGTTGAATATTAAAATTATGATATTATTGAAAGATTGAACTTGGAAATTATGATATTATCGAAAGGTTGAATTTAGAAATTACACTCTTGATTGAATTGATGTGAAATCATGAAAACTATTTGTGATAAGATTGAATTGATTGTAATAAATAATAGTGGGAAGATAGCTTTGGGATGGTACCTCCCAAAGTGATGAACACAACCTTGGGCTTTATGCCTCCGATATATTTATACGATGTGAACAGAGAATATCCGTTCTTCTCAAAGTGGTATCTGGCAGGGTTTCCCGGGATACTAGTAGCAACTTTGGACAGGTGTCTGGTAGGATATCCGGGACACTAGGAAGATGTGAATTGATTATGGCCAATGTGATTTGTTTGTGATTGGCAGGGTTCCCCGGGTCACAGGGTAGACTGGCAGGGTTTCCCGGGTACCATAGTTACTCTTCCCACTACTCCACTAAATAAACTTAATAAAGATTATGAATGAAATTTGATCGATGTGAATATATGTTGGAAGCTGATAATTTGATGTGATTATGATTAAGAATATATATGATAAATATTATATTGATATTTGATTTAATTAATGTGGAATTGATTTATCAAATTTGATTATATATATTTGATTTAATTTATTATTAATTACATTAATTGTATTATGATTGGGATTACCAGCTTTGCTGACTTTTATGTTTGTTTGACTGCAATGATACTGCTGGGATGCGGGGGAGCAGATTTTCAGTGAAGCGGATTGTAAAGGATGGGGCTAGCTGTGGGCAGTGAGGATCACAAAGCAAACTTTTCTGGCTAGTTTATGAGATTTAAATAAATGCATAATACATATTTCCTTTATTTAAACTTTAGTTTTAGTTTTGTTTTAATGTAATAAAGTTAGCCTTGCGCTTGACAACAGTACAAGCGCGGCGGTAACACTTCCCAAATTTGATTATTTTGAACTTCCGCTGTTATTTATAAAAATTATTGAATTTATTTATGCTATTATAAATTGTTAAGAATTTGGGGTGTTACAAAAAATGGTACAGAGCCCTTGGTTGCGGCTAGGGTTTGCTTTTGATACTGACTCGAGGGATCAAATATTCCTGAGTTAAATAAATACAAAAAAAAGAAATAAAATAATAGGACATAAGATAAATAAATAAATCGAAAGAGGTGGGAAGTGAAGAGTTATTTTTCTTGTCCTTTAAATATTGATTTATGTTTTTGAAATTTTGATGATTATATGTTTGGAATTATTTTGTGATTTAAAATTATTATTGATATTATTCTTTAATTTTTCTTTATACGCTATCTTTAGTAACTCGTTCTTATTTTAATAAAAGTAATTAGCTTTCTTTTAGAATTGTTCTTGAATTGATTAAATTTTTTCTAGCAAATGAAAGATGATATATGCAATAAAAGTT